>CAJHNH020000956.1:102843-150343 GCA_905116865.2 Candidula unifasciata | reverse complement strand
CAGCAGCCGTCCAGTGGATGGTCTATTTTATTGGCGATGCCTGCATGTGATCGATATCTTACGCATTTTATTAAGTAAAAGACCTATTTCCACGCCTTTCAGGAGTATTGTGTAAATAGGGTTAGATCTATATTTTATAGATCAAACGGCACTTGGTGTTTAATGTGGTCAGCATCATGCCGGCCGCCTTTACTTCTCAGGACTGTACCTGGTACTCACTCCAGGCTGGGTGGACCTGGGAGCCAAGGTTATTTCAAAAGAATTCCAGCTCTCGTCAAGTACCGAACACAAGACCTTCTGATCCGCAGTCGAGTATCTAGCCGTTGGACCATTAATATTCACGACACATACGTCACAAGGTTCTCGAGCATAGCGAAATGAAAGCTCGTTGCATGCTAACGCCACTCATTCAAAATTTTTAACGTGTACAAGATACCAGTTACTAGTATCCCAGTTCTAGTCGCGCCCGCAAATTCTCAAGACCGAAGCGACGAAAAGCAAAATATAATGTGATACATATTCCAAAGTTATCGTTATCTGATAAAGCTTCATCATAATCAAGTGTTTTGCCGATTGTATGGCGATAATGTTTCTCCACAATTTGCGCCCAACAACTGCGTGTATCAGTTCGTCTGTTTACACCTCTCCATGCCATGACAAAACACTGTCAAGAACATCTCGCGATGTCTCTCTTTCCATAGATCTTTCCATAGATCTTTCCATAGATCTTTTCATAGATCTTTCCATAGATCTTTTAAATGGTCACCTCTTTCAGCTTCCCTCTTCTCATAACTCCTGACCAAATAAATTATGACAGTCTCTTAATTGTCTTTGAGCCCTCGCCTCTTTCAAAACATATGTGTTGCTCTATTTATTTTAAACTGTCCTAAGAATTCTTAAGATTCCTCTTTAAAACCACATCTCCAAGGCTTCAAGAAATTGTTCGGCCTGTTTATTAATTATCAAGGATTCACAGCCGTATCTTCATACTGACTATACATAGCACGCGAGAATTCTTTTTCCAACCTTCAATGACCTGGATTAATTTTTTGAAATGTGTACATTTTAACTCGAGACTGGTACTAAAACCCGACACACTGATGTCAAGAAATAAACAAAATATTGTGCTCTTTAACTGCAGTTGTGAAAAAGAAGAAGCATTCCATCATAGAAACTTTTTCTTTAGTCTCAGTTCAGGTATTAAAAGTATTTAAAAACTTTAAAATATAATAATATCAACGGATACAAGTGTATGTTCTATTCTTGAGCTAATTCATAGATATTTATTCATACAGATAGTATTTTTAAATTACTGTATATAGTATTATTGTATATTTTTCATTCAACATTAATACTAATATTTTTATATTAATATTACTCACAAAATAAGTCTCAGACCCACTGAGCACACCCCCTCCTCTATCTCCCTTATAAATGTGTAAGGGGTAGAACTCCCTGAGCACCTCAAAAATTTTTCTTCGACACAACACTCCTGCACATTAGTAGTCCAGACATTATCGATGCCCAACGATCTCCAGCAACGTTCTGTTGTCCATGACAAGTAGGAAGCCACTACCTCAAAAAGAAAAACTGTGACAAGATGATTAAATGAACCGTTCAGAAGACAGAATTCACCGCCAGAAATGTGAGCTTACTCAATATGAACGATGAGGGTAGGAGATGATTGGTATAGAAAATCTAAGACAGGAGGTTCGATAAATGCGATCAATGGACGCCCTGTCTAATCACTTGACTGCGGTGTCGCTTCCACACCATTGCCCTCTGTTTGAGACAGCACATCGACCTCACTCGGCTGGGGTCAGCGACGTCTACTTGAGCAGATAATGACAAATTATAACTGACTTTCGTCGGATCAAGAAGGTACACCCTTTAGTAATATGTTGTTGTTGTTGGTTAAGGTCAGTTTAGATGTTATATCTGGGGTACCAGTAAGTTTTGAACCCGATTGTTTTCAAAGATGACCTTGGCTCACAGGTAGACCCAGTCTTAAATAGGTACAAGTACTGGGAAGTAAAGGCACCCAGTGTGTTGCTGACCACATCACCCACCGAGTGCTGACTAATATATAACGTATAGGTCTAGCCCTTTAATCCCAGTACGCCAGAAGGCGTGGACGAATGTCATTTACTGACTCACCATTGCGTTACTTCAGCTGATGCTCTGTATTCCCCCAGTAAAGAAGGAGCCCGCTCAGCCAACTCCCGCAAAGACGACCTATCTTTTGCTACCGCAAAAGCTCATCCCATGTCCTCGCCAACTTTTTAACTTCATTCTCTGGTTCCAATAATTTTGGCGTCTTTGTCATTTTTTTTTTTTTTCCATTTCATGGCACACCGAGATTACATACTCTCAATCTGGACGACAGACCAACAGAGCAAATCTCCAATACCCTGTTCAACCTCCAGCTATAGTTAGGTCACTCATAACAGCGGCACGCTATTTTGTTGTAACCAACAGTGCGGGTAAGGATTGATTTTATTTCCTCATTTTTAACATTCTTCTCTCTTTTTTTTTTTTTTGTCGTCTTACTGATACCTGGTTGTAAGCCAGTCTCGTAGTTTTGTCGTCTCACTGATACCTGGTTGTAACCCAGTCTCGTTGTTTTGAATATTTATCTTGCGCTTCTCGGGTGGCTTGGGTGATGAATTTGTTCATCTTTTTTGCAGGGTTCTGCTACACCAGTTTTCCTTCTCTTTCCTGATCTTCCTCTCGCCTTCCTCCCATATGTTCTCCTGTAAAATGTCTCATATGCGGTTTGGTCTGGCTGCATTCTCACTAGATAACCGAACCATTTCATTCTTTGTGTGTGAATATAATCCAGACATGGTCTAATTCCGACTTTCTCTATGATGCTGGTATTCGTAACTCTCTCCCTTCTTGTGTTGTTAGTGACCTTGCGGCGATAGAGAATTTCACATGTAGTTATTTTCTGTTCTAGTGCCCTGTTCATTGTTCTCTATTTTCCATTTATGTTTTGCTGGAAGGGAGACATTTGGCTGTCTAAGCAGTGGAGCTAAGGGAAAGGTGACATCATTTGCCTTCAGTATTCTGGGTTTTGTCTCTTTTTTTAGCATTAAATCGTAGAACTTCTTTAACACGAATTCCAAGAACCGAATATTGCGTTCGCGTTAAAACAATTTTGCGTGATGCTAACCGGGAACTAATCATGACAATACATCACTCATCAACCTCATCATGTGCAGTACCGGTAAGCATAGGCTGTTATCTTTCACCATCTCACACAAGCAGCATAATCACGAATCAGCTAAGTGTGTTTGTCTCGCTACTTTAGTGCTGCCAGGCAATTCGGGTATTTTTCCCCTATCTTCCTTTTGCCCTTTTTCCATCAGTCTTGCCAGTTGTTATCACGTTCTCAATTCCATTTCTTCTTGACTTCAACACTACTCGAATCAAAATTTGAAAACAGTGGTTTTTTTTCAAACATGTTCGTACTATCGCGGTTTTTCTGTTTATTCTGGCTGTTTATTTGAAGAAGTCACCCTGTTTCAGATCTTGTATAATGCATACTAGATTACACTGCTATTCCTCTTTGTTGCCCTTGCAACAAAAAGATAAAATGTTATAGTGTGTGTTTCAGATATTTCAGAATCAACACACTCTAGACCTTTACCCAGAGGAAACTGCTAACCAAACAGGCAACTACAGTGTTGACTGAGCTGGAAGAAGCACTCATTCTGCCATCTTAACGTCTCATTTGACTCAGTGAGAGCACGTGGTTAGTGACCTACTTACACAATGACACGAAGAATGTATCAGGCCTAAAAAAGTATGTGTATTGATCCAGCCATTAGTTCAGAGTGAGCGGTCTTAAAACAGACCCTTATCGGTTTGTCGTACATAATTTGGTATTAAAGAGAGCTTTCTCCTCAGTCTATGGTCCATATTTCCTGAACAGGATCTTATTGCCTGCCAGTTCGTGACTTTCCCCCCACTAGAAGTGTATTCTGAAAGATCAACGCCCAGTGACTCCAGGAACTATACTGCTTCCGTTAGAAACAAACAGGGGCAAATTACCTCTTTTAGTACCACACCGTTCGCCATACTTTTCGCGGTAATAACAAATATGTTTATGTTCATGCTTATTCGACTATCAGCATTATGGCACACGGGTATAACACATAAGTGCTTTGTTCTACTTCTAACTCAGCCTGAAAAATATGGCGTTCTTAATGTATTAGATCACAGAGAGAAGTTACATTAACGCTTTGTTTTTCAATGAGAAGTTCAACTACTTCTGTCTTCTAGAGTTTCTGCTGAACATACTCAGACACAAAAATGTAATACTTGATAGATTTAACGTAACAGTATTTCAGAATTTCTTCTTCTTCTTTCGTTGGCTTGAAATAAATTTTCTATCTCTGCAATGCTGTCTCTAGTATGGACTTCACTGTCTTGTGTAGTTTACTTAACGGCCTGTAAAGTATGGCTTCCATCAGTGTCTCTCTGGGCCAGAAGTTTTGTCTGGAAACGTTGTATCTGGGATATTCTTAAAGGATGTAATCTGTTGTCTCGGGTACAAATCCACAGAAACACATGGTTGATAAGCCAATCTTAAATTTTGTGTACATGGGGCTGAGAAGTCGATTGTGACCTGTTCTAAGGTGTAGGATAATGACTGCTATGGTCTTTCCACAATATAGCAATCCTCTTGTGCCAGCCTGGATGGCTTTCTGATTGATTTGACTATTCTCTTCTTCTGTTAATGCCATGTGGCTCTGTTAGTCATGTTTATCCACAACCTTCTGTTTCGTGTACTTTTGATCAACTTTGACAAAATGATCCTTTATACCATGATGCTGTCCAGCATCTTCTCTCTCGGGTCCCTCTGTGTCTCCTCCCCTCCAGCTTTCCTCTTGTGACCGTGTACTCCTTTTTTCTTCTTCTCAGCACATGTCCAAACAATGTAGATTGCCTTTTTCTTGTGTGGTCAAGCAGTTCTTTAACTTAGTTCGTTTCTTTCGAAACATTTTCATTGCTCTTTTTATCTGTCCATGGTATTCTAATCACTCGTCTATAAAACTACTACATCTCCTCAGCTTACACATAATGTTTCTCTAATCCACCAACTGTCCACGATTTATTTCCATATATCAGGATAGGATTTTTATAGCAAACAGCTATTTACTTTACTTACTGTACTGGCTTTTACTTAATTTTATTACTATACTTACTATGTCGGCTCTGTGGCTAAGTCGATGCGAACGCTTCGGGATGCCGGGATGCCGGGTTCGATCCCAGCTACGGGCCATGAGCCTTGCGTTGGTTTCGACAGTGGTATCAAGAATGCCGACCGTCCAGGGGCAATGGCGAACTACTGGACGTAAATTTGCCATGAAAAACCACACAACAGCCAGGGGCTGTTGAGGTTGGTTCTGCAACTTTCTGTAAAGGATACGCAACTAATATATATACTCACTATTCTTACTTTGGATAATTTTCTTAATATTTCTTGACTATATTTACTGTATTGATTTTACTTACTTCACATCCTGTACTTACTAAACTTACTTTCCTTACTTTACTTACTGCACTTACTTTTCCTACTTCTCTTGCTTTGTTTACTTAACTTACTTTACTTACTGTGCTTACATACATAATTTCTATACTTTCTGTACGTTCCTTACTTTATTTACTTAACTTATATATTGTAAGTCCTTTCTTTATTGTCCTTGCTGAACTTACCTTACTTGTTGTGCTTACTTAAATACTTTAATTACTTTACTTACATTTTTGCTTTTTTGTTTTTTGTTTTACTTATTGTGCTTCCTATAATCACTTTTCTTATTGTACTTAATGAACTTACTTTAATTACTGTAATTATTTTCAATTTTGTACTTACTGAAATTACTTTACTTACTGGGCTTTCTGTACTTATTTTCAATACTGAACTTACTTTACTTACTTTATTTATTGCGCTTACTTTACGAACTTTCCATAATTTCTTTAGCTTACATACTTCTTTACTTTACTTACACAAGTTCTTACATAAATATAAAGCAATAATGCTCAGTAGAACACTCCTGCCTTAGAAAAGTGGGTGTTATGATTGATCTAGAAAGTCAGTTGTTTTGGATTGGGGAAGAGCCATATTGTAACAAATCACATTTGACAAACGTGCCCTAACCTAGAAGGGGCACTATACAAACATGAATTAGCTGAACTGGGAAAAGGATGAAAGAGGAGTTCATTCATACCCAAAGAATGGACAGGAAGGCAGTATATCATTTTCCACTAGTAAATGCTTAGACAAATTCAAAGAATAGACTAAAGGGATAAAATAGTCCAAAGATCAATCAATTAATCGTGTGCTGTATCCACAAAAAGTGTTTGCTGTTATGGGTCCCCATTTTTTTTTTAAGTATCCAGAAACCATGATTTGTAAACCCTTTTGCTCGGTACTATGGATATCGCGACCCTTCGGACTTGATTTCATTATAGGCACCGTAAATGTGGGAGAAATATGGCTTTTTTTGCATACCCAGGGCGTGAACCACAACGAGTTCATCACCCAGACATAGCGAAGTCAGCGTTAACCAACTACGTTGACTAGAAGAATGCTACTGCTTCCGAGACCAGACAAGTGGAACACCTTGTACGGAGGGAAATAACAGCTTGTGAAAACATGCACATTCCACTACATGGCATTAGGCCAAAGGGCGAAAGCTCATGCGCCGCTGGATCGATGACAACAACAACCAACTACGCTAGCGAGCCGGGCATGGGTGCCCATTGGATGTTTGCCGCCCAGCTGTACACCCGTTCAGAGTGAAGGTTGTCTGCAACATATCTCCTCCACCTTCTGCCTTTACCCCGAATACAATGCTCTCTCAGCCTACTGTTCGTACAACTCCTCAGGTTATCCTCTTACTTGTTTCGCTGTCTGCATTCAGCCTTAAATTTTCTTCTTTTGTCCTTTAACGTATGCCTTGAGATCTAGCAGAGAGGCGTTAGGTGTAGTTTCATGTATGCTGTTATAGTCCATTCTAGAGGACCTACACAACTTCAAAAATCTGCAACTCACTACTCGTTCTGTGTACGTTACTGAAATTTGGCATGCAGTCTGTTAATATTCATGTCTTTGGTAGGTAGGTAAGTTTTACCCCACCAAGACATCACACAAGCGAAAAACACCCGGTGACACAAAGTGCCACCCGTGGAGAGGTCTCGGAAACCCCGTTCAGGCTATATTTTAACCCCGGCCCCCAGCAAAAGCCAGTGTGGGGCCCTAACGTATATAAAAATTGCATCCTATATGGGGACGACGCTTATAATGAACATCATGTCCTGAGAGAATTTTTTTTTCCCTAATATAAACAAACATCTAATTTTTATTTTACCGTATTTGCAGTATACAGAAAAAAAAAAAAACTTTTCGAAGCAAAAAAATCAGCATACTTACAGTAACTTAAGAAAACTAAGGGAACTTTTCACAACATCAAACTGCATGCCCTTTCATGAGCGTTTCACTCTCATATGGTAATCTAAAGCAGTTCTCTCCCGTGAGTTGCGTTTTTTCATTGAGTGGGGAAAAGGCTATCTAAATAATCATCACCCATCGCTGCACACGGGAACTGATTCCCAAACAATCTCCCCCCGCGTGTCAGTTAATGTATATTCTATTTTAAGGGTACATAAATTATTAGTCAAAGAAAGTGCAAGTAACATTTGTCGCCGCAGAAAGTCTTTCCTTCTCCTTCACGGCTCGTCGCGTTGCAGGGCCTTTTCACTGTTGCGGGGTTGTCATGTATTTCTTATTGTCACCACGCTTTAACCGCTCTCTCTTCTCTCATCTTCTCGCCGCTAACTTGGGTAGACTATTTCACGTTTTGCTACCTTTGTGTTTGTTCAGGAGTATGGAAACTGCGATAATTTTCTATTCCTATGTTTTTTGTCAGTGCCCTCTCTCTCTCTCTCTCTCTCTCTCTCTCTCTCTCTCTCTCTCTCTCTCTCTCTGTCCCTCTGTCTCGGGGGGAAGCCACCACCAACGAAGGTAGAAATATAAAAACATCCCAGTTTCAATACTTACGAATCGTCCACCTTCGGCACTTCCCTCTGCAATACTTCTTACTTGTACACAGGCGCCTGCGGCGCCTCAAAGAGACTCACGACAACACAGCCTATTACAAACATTATATACGGCCGGCAAACGTCGAACTAAGCCATATCCTAATACCCCGCAACATAAAAGAGGCCGTGGGCCCGACGAGGCATGAATAAGAAGGTACGTCACTCTCTTAATGTGGTAAAACGTTACTTGAACCGTAAAACAAATTTGCTGCTTTAAGAAAACAGCAGCATCTGTAAACATTTAAATTAAAGCATTATGAGGACGTGGGAAATGTAAGCCCACGTAAAAAAAATTCTTGCTGATCCGTAGACTTTCGTTAAAGTGTCATGGTATGAGTTTTAAAACTCAACATAGCTGCGTAGCTTTTGGTAATGTCATATTGCGTTTCTATGTCTCTTTTACTTACTCCACAAATAACTTTCTTGGTAGGCCTCTATATTTTTTTAATCATGTGGCCAAAATATTTTACGACAAAGAGAAAGACCCTCGTCCTCAAGGGTTGGTGTTGAGGCGTGAGGCCGACAACCCACACGAAACAGATATCTAAGCCTCGATTTCGGATGGATTTAAACGGACAGAGAGAGGTATGGAGGCGGGTGATATCTGCAACAATGAACCTCAATGGCGCGGAAGGCTGAATAAGAAGAGGAAAAACACTCTTTTCATTATGACTCTCATCTCTCTCTCTCTTTCTCTCTCTCTCTCTCTTTCTCTCTCTCTCTCTCTCTCTCTCTCTCTCTCTCTCTCTCTCTCTCTCTCTCTCTCTCTCTCTCTTTCTTTCTTTCACCAGTATGTGCTTTTTTTTACTGTTTCGATGAAATGTTTGGATCACATCTTGAAGGCTTAAGTTTCCCTTTCAAAAGTCCAAAAAATCCATCATAACAGATCACATACGGTTTTGTCGTATTCATCACTAACTGTCAGTTCGCGACCACCCATCGAAGTGCCGTCTCCACGGTGAAGGTTAGCTTTAATAGATCTCAAATACTCTATCTTGTCTTAATTGTAAACTATATCATTCATTTAATCCTTCATCTAATTATGGCATTCTCCCTTTGTATCGTTGCTTACCCCTTGATCGCTCGCCTTCCACTGCTCCATCCTCCAGAAGTGTCTGTTAAGAGTGTTATATCTTATTATATTTGCATTTACGACCTTAAGAAAACGGTGGATAGTAATCATTATAAAGTATTAGCGTTTTAGAAATGCTTAAAGTGCCAGTCAGTGATACTGAGAGGCAAATTATTCTTTTTGCTCAATGATACATTTGGTATTGAGTCGGCGGATATGTGGCCCGTGTGGATAACTTGATGAGGACTGAACAGCGTATAAAGAAAAGAAAAAACAATTAAGGATGATTAAATGAAATATATATAGCAGAAAATACGGAAGAAACATTAACACAAAAACAGTATGGTCATAAGTAAGTAAAAGTAAAGTAAAGGACCCTTTCCACGCCTTTAGGCGTATAGGGCATATAGGGCTAGACCTATATTTTTATAGACCAACGGCACAAGATGGGTGATGTGGTCAGCATCACGCCGGCCGCCTCTACTTCCCGGGATTGCACCCGGTACCCACTCAAGACTGGGTCGACCTGGGAGCCAAGGTCATTTTTGAAGAAAAGTTCGTCTCCACCAGGGAGCGAACCCACGACCTTCCGATCCGCGGCGCGCGTCTAGCCGCTCTGCCACAGTATGGTCAGGCATACAAATTATTACTAATGGGAACACAGATGCTAATCTCCAAGTTTAGAACACGTCATTGTGGACTTGAACATTTTATCAGTTAAAACAACAAATACATGCTGAAGATGTGATATATTTCATCCAACTACAGAAGGCCAGTCGGCGTGTGTGGCATAGACGTCGCGAAGGCACTTGGTAATGCCGAGGTGCCTGGTTCGATCCTAGCTGCAGACGATTTGTCATGCGAAGATTTCGACAGTGGTACTGAGAGCTGACTGTCCAGCGGCAATGGCAAACTACTGAACATATAATTTGCCTAGAAAACCCACAACAGCCAAAAAATTGGTAGGACTGGTTCTGCAACGTCCTGTAAATGAGAAGGCAAACAAATATTGGTTCATTTCCTTTACAATTGAATGTTCTACCACAGAGTGAATGGTTCAATATGCAGTGTGAAGGATCCGTTGACCAACACACTGCAAGACAGGGGAACAGTTTGTTACATAGTCTCTCAAAGTCTACGGAGAATTATATATATATGGCCAAACAGTTAGCTGTGTGTTGTTTGTTGGTTGGTTATAGTGTTGGTTGATTGGTTATTGTGTTGGTTGGGTATTTTGTTGGTTATTGTGTTGACTGGATAGTGAATCCTCTGGAAGACCAAGTTTTAGCTCAGTTTTGATGTTCATATGGACATTCTATAAAAAGTTGCTTACTTATTGGGTTGAGGTTGGGGTAGATACTTTCTGGCAATGTATCAAGATCCCGCCAAAACAATGCATGTGCTGGGGAGTTATGTTTCCCGGACATGGTTCAGGAAACATTGGCATGTACAGAAACTCTACATCTGAAGAAAGAGGTATTGTAAAGTTATCTGGTCACAATTCAGTACAGCAGCATAGTCTGTCTAGAATTAAACGGCACTTCTAATGTTTCCGTGTGCGTTTAAGTTTTTTTTTTTAATTGTTTTTAATTAAAGGGGACACGAATACTATATTGCGAAATTTCTTACTAGTCAATAGCATTACTACAGAGTTACTTGCTTTTGTGCGTGCGTGTGTGTGTGTGTGTGTGTGTGCGCGCGCGTGTGTGTGTTGTCAAGGTCCTTTGAGAACAAGCAACGTAATCAGTAGAGAAACAAGATTATTATTGTCTGGAGAGAATGGGGCACCTGGGTGTAACCAGAGGGTCTGGCCTACTCGTTTCACTCAGAGGAAAGGCAAGACAGACATATAACCAGCTTGTTATCGATGCCATCAGTACTGGGAATATGTGATGGCTGCTGAAGATGAGGCATGCACGGGAATGCCCCGACTGCTGTGATGTAAATTCTTGACTCAACTCGACTCAACTACTTACTATTTTATTACAAATAGGCACCAACCCGATGTTCAGAGGGGCATGATGAAATGGAAAAAAAACTTCTATAACTTTATAATAATAAAGTTATTATTATTATAATAATAATGACATAATTATATATTGCCAATATTTTATTGGTGCTTATCGTCTTCTTCTTAGCGTTCATTGGCTGTTAGCTCAAGAGAAACATGCTGGCTGTTCGTCCATTTCTGGACTGTTTTGCTCCATAACTTTAATTTTGCTAACATATCCGTTTCACAGATCTGGCCTATTTGTATGCAGGCTATTAGTTCCTTGCCTCTCAGGCAGATGTACTCTGACTCCGAATATAAAGACCCGAATTAGTCGTCTTATACAAGAGGCATTGTTGACAATGGAGGTGTAGCATTAGAGGAGTAGATTTGATGCGTCCCCATATGGGTTTCGGGGCCCAGTTCAATTATGGGGAAAATAAGAACAGACTGACTTCCTGCCTAAAAGCCTGTCGTTGGAGTCGACTAATTGGGAGCTTCCTTCGAAGTCATAGTACTACTTCCAAAGACAAGGAACCAACAATTTGCATGCAAGTTAATCAGACCTGTGAAACGGATGTACACGCAACACTCAGGTTCTGGAACAAGACTTGAGTCTAGAAGTGGTCGAACAACGAAAATTTTCCAAAGGAGTTTACAGCCCGTGAACGCGAAGCAGAAAATAAGATGTATAAACGAAGGAAATTAACGTTTTTGTTTTTCAAAGCTAGTGTGGAATATTTTGATTGTTTATTATGTGGTCATATGTTGTTTACAAAACATCACTAAAGCAGTATTTTGTGCTTGCGTGCCGATAATTCCCTCCTGACTTACCTGCAAAGTCTGACAACCTGAGATCAGAAGATTCTAATCTAGACGGCAGACCAACAGGACCTAAAGGTTTGATACCACGCCATTATAGAATTTCAGTGCTGACAGAAGACCAACAGAACCTGAAGGTTTGGCACAATGCGACTAGAGAATCTCTGTGCTGACGATAGACCAACAGAACCTAAATAAATGACTCAATGAATATGTTTCGATTGTTTTGTTTATATTCTCTATTTCTTCCTAAAAATATTAGTTGCCTCTTCTTTGCGTGACGTTGCGGAACCAACCCAGGCATTCTGGGTCGTTTGATATTATTAGGCAATTTCAGGTTCAGTGGTTTATCATTGTTACTAAACCGTCGGCTCTAGCCACCACTGTCGACACCAATACAAAACGGTCTGCTGTGAAATCACAAGCAGTTGTAATTGGTATTTCGCAATTACGAAGCGTTTTCGCAACGCTTAGCCAGTCTCTAATCTACTTCTACCTACTTCTTCCCGAACTGTGCTAATCGGTGAAATGTCAACAGCACCAACCACTAACTATACGGATCTTTCCACTGCCAAACACATACTTCTTCTCTACATCATAATTTCCTTCTATTTCCTCCATCTCCAACAGCTCTATCTTATGGTCCTTTAGGTAATCTGCAGTGCAAAACCAAATGATTTGTAGCCCGTGCTTGTGATATCAACCCCGGACATTTTTACGTATGGAAAAATAAAGACATCGATATTTCAGTCTGCATCGCTTGTCAGTCCAGATTTCTTGACCTTTCATGGCTATATTCAAGTGAGACAACATAATACCCGAGCCGTCCGCAGAACTTACTCGCTGTGGACTTCAGTGCGGATAGATCTGTCGATGAAAATGAATAGAACGACTTTTTGTTGCCAGGGATGATGAAGTTGATGTATCTCTGTTGTATAGAGGGGTATTATCTAGGGATATGAGTGTGTTCTGAAGGTGGCCTCCAGGCATTCTCCGTGTAAAATATATATATGGGTATATGGTGAGCCGCTGTGACGAAGCGGTTAGATGTTCGCCTATGGAACCGAAGGTGGAGGATTCAAATCCAAACGGAGCTGGAATTTCTTTTTAAAAATGACCTTGTTTCCTTGATCGATCCAGTTTTAAATGAGTACCAGGTAAAGTCCTGGAAAGAAATGCGGTAGGCGTTTTGTTGGCATTATCCACCGTGTGTCGATTGGTCTATACAATGTAGGTCAAGTATACAAAAAAGGGTCTGTCATACTCTTCTTTGTTCGCCCTTAAATGGGCGGTTGGTAGGGTGCGCTGAGATTCAAAGCTAGGCTGCAGTATCTGATTGTTTTTTCGGAGCCAAACCTTGATTTGTAGCCTCTAACAATAGGCTTAACTGGTAGCAAGTATTTATTTCCCCCCCCCCCCCCTCATCTCCCTCCTCCCCCGTTGGCACCAGAACTAACAGAAACGAGAAAAGGCGGGGGGGGGGGGGAGGGCAAGATGATTGACTTTATTGCAATTGGTGTAAATTAGTTTTCCTCTCTCCGTAGGGTGTCACATATTGCTCAATCTCGGTAGCTCCAACTACAATCAGTAATTGTATCATTGCTCACTAAACGGTCAAAGCTCATTCGTAGTCGAAATTACCACAAAGCGGGTGTCTGTTAAATCCCCCGCCGTGATATTTTCATAAACCGTAAGCCCCAGATGATAAACGATCTATAAAAGCTACACATACTGTCTGAGAGGCAAAGAATCATCAGTATAAATACACATAAACAAGCTCCGTATACTAATTGTGCTCGTAAAACTCAAGTTTTGGAACAAGACTTAAGTCTAGAAGTGGACGGACGAACAACCAAAACTTTCTGCCGGAATTCTACAGCCGGTAAACGCGAAGCAGAATGACATAGCTACTTGTGTCAGCGTCTTTCTTGCTTATGAGCGTGACAAAGTGTGACATAATCAGAAGTAGAGCAGTTATGTGTTTTCCGTCCACACCCACCGGAGCCGTACATCTGAAAACAGACCTAGCCAAGTTTAGTAACAAATATATATTCACACAAGTGGTTCGGGATTCCGGGTGGCATCCTTGGGGAGACTCCACTGGGAAAATTAACAGACCATTATGCCGTTGTGTGTATGGAAGAAGTGTCTCATTGCTGATGAGTCCCTCTTGTAAATATACCTGGTACACCAGAGGGGTTTGGAAAGATGCGATGAGTTAATGGGCTGGGTGCTTTGTGTCTGGGTAGCACACGTACTAATTGTGAATGTTGGAGGTTGTTAAATATTGATAAACGTGAGTGGTTCATCTGTTCTGATTGTAGTACTCGCTGATCTCGTGTTCGTTCAGCTCTTGTTCTCTTCTATCGCTATTTACTCTCTTTCTCTCCCCGTGACGTGTCTGCTATCTCAGAGGCTCCTTTTATGTTTCCGTTGTTGTTGTTTAACGCGAAAAAGTGCCATAGCTGCTGATGTTGCTTCTGGCTACATATATAATAATACTAAAGTATAGTAGCTGCTATTACAGTCACAAAGGGCTTTCTTTTTGTTTTATTAAAAAGGTACCTGCCCTCACCATAAAGGTCTCACTAGGTGCCTAGGGTGGGGGGGGGGGGGGGGGTGATGACTAGAAAAGGTGTTGAAACTGGGTACTGAGTACTATACTACTACTACTATTTCTACTGCTGCTGTTGCTACTACTGCTGCTGTTGCTGCTGCTGCTACTACTATTACTTCTACTGCTGCTGTTGCTACTATTTCTGCTGCTGCTAGTACTGTGTAATACCAGGGCTGTTTCTTTATAAACAAAGTTACAGTGCTCATCGCAACGGGTCTAAAAAGGTGGCTGTACTCACCATAAAGTGTCTATTACAAAAACCATGAAAACAGAATGATTGGCACACAAAAAAGTGACGTTACTTCTGACTCCTGATAAACTATACTACTATTCTACAAACAACCATTAACACTCTTGCTGCCGTTACTACTATTTCAACTAACATTTTCCCCGTGTGGGTTCCAGGGCCCTATTATAGGGGAAAACAACAATTGATCAACTGCCTACCCAGAAAGCATGTCGTAAGAGTCGACTAATTTGGAGCTTCCTTTGAAGTAGGAATGGCATCTGCCTGAGAGGCAAGGAACGATAAGTCTGCATTCAAATGAGTCAGATCTGTAAAACGGATGCATACGCAGTACTCAAGTTCCAGAACAGTACTGCAGTCTAAAAGTGGATAAACAGCCAGAACTTTCCGCCAGAGTTTACAGTTGGTGAACGCGGTTAAGAGAAAAAATACTATATTACTACACAACTATACCACTAGCAACTATTACCACTGTTGCTGCCGTTACTACTATTACAACTAACACAGTTGCTCTTCACAATAGGGGTTAGCTACTTTATGAAAAAGCGGATTTGATGAAGGCTCTGTGGGATCAAATGGACGGTGCAATAGAGCAGAGAGAATCCATACACGGAAAGACTAATTCAACGGGGGTTAGTGGTTAGAGTGCTTGAAGATATTCAACACTGAGGGTAATATAGCTGGACTTTCAGTCGGGTTTCAACTAGTACTATCAGCATGGCAACTTTTCGTTGGCTACTGTAAAAGGGGACGGGCCATATGTTCGAATATCCTGAGTTCAGTAATGTCAGTTCGTAATTCATTCATTCATTCATTCATGTATGTATTCATTCATCATTCATTCTCTATTACAAGCACGCGCTTTTACTAACACTGCAAAGGTTAGTCCTTACTTACTTACTTAGTCGCTCCACTTCTACCTTGGGGTGTAGAGGTTTGCCAGTGAGATCGCCAGACTTTTCTGTCAGCAGTTATCTTTTAGGGTTTGTTCCAAACGGGTTTTCTGTCAGTCAGGGACTGTCAGATGTTGTCTTCTCATTGAAGCCTGGGTCGTCCTGGTGGTCTGGTTCCCTTTTTCTTAGTGTCCCATTCCTGACGTGGTGGCCGATTTTCTCCCATATACATATCTAAACCATCGTAACTGGGACTGTGCCACTCGAATTTGTAAGGCTATGGTTTCAAGGTCATGAAGTGTTGTCTGATTACACTCTTTTTCTATTCTTGTCACCTGGATCACCACTATCAGATACCTCATTTCTGAGGCCTGACGCTGGCTTTTGTGAGCTGTTATCATTGCCCATGACTCGCATCCATACGTCAAGACTGGCACATAGGTAGAGCTAACATTAGTACTGCTACTAGCACTTCAGCTTCTTTTTCGGCACCTCTTTCTGATTTTTCCACAACTGTTCGGCCTACTTTTACTTCTACAACTACTGCTATTACTCTTGCTATTACTACTTCCAGTCGCCCCGACACAAATAAACCCTTGGAGGAGGTCGAGCGCCTTATATATTTTCCAGGCAAAATCATGGTGGGAATGCTCCATGCCCCATTGAGGGCTCCCTTGAGGATCTTACCACACCTGTCTCTCCCTGCCCCCCCCCCCCAACCCCTATAATTTTGTAAG
Source organism: Candidula unifasciata (assembly GCA_905116865.2). Classification (NCBI taxonomy): domain Eukaryota; kingdom Metazoa; phylum Mollusca; class Gastropoda; order Stylommatophora; family Geomitridae; genus Candidula; species Candidula unifasciata. The sequence goes on along the minus strand of CAJHNH020000956.1, from coordinate 133,856 downwards.
AGGGTAAAAAGACCCCTTTTTCCCGATGGAAATGTTGTGACGACTGGAAAGATCTGTGGAAGGAGGGATAGAAGAAAACAACGAGAGAAGATTTTTGACATTCTTGTTGCATGGCATAGAGGTGTGTCAGCACACAAACTGATACATGCTGTGGAGAGGCATGATAGCCCACGCCAGTCGGCAAGGCACCTTATGATGATGATAAAACACACACATACACACACACACACACACACACACACACACACACACCACAATTGTTCAATTACATTATTATACTGAATTGCCTTTCGACGCATTATTATTATTATTATTCTCGTCTTCGGTATTAACAATGTTCTGAATGACAAAAACATATATAATAATGTACTTCATTCCCCACCCCCCCCCTCCCCAACCAGCGCGCCCCCCCCCCACCCCATCCCAAAAAATTCCTCCATGTTCTGGTGCCTGCGGCTGATACTGATTGGGCTTTAATTTTTATTTTATTTCTCTCCGATATAGCTTTAGAGCTTTTAATATATGTGATGCTGAAATAAAATAACAAAATAGATGGAAAAACATAAACGCAATCAAACTTGTTCCAGAGAAAATGCCTTACAGCTACGCTTCATTCAAAGTCTCGACCATAACATCTATCAACCATCGTTTACAATTCATCTTAATATTTATGATTCCTTATATATATCATTCCCTATGAGCTCATCTATCATTATATGACATAACAACATTCAGCTCAATCACTATCATGTTACAGTCAGACTTACAGACAGGAAAGGAAAAAGAAGAAAAAAAAAGGAAAGCCAACAGTTGGCAAAAGCTCATATTGGAGGTTGAAAATAACAATGGGGGAGAAAGAGGGTGGAAGGGAGGGGTTGGGAAGAGAGACAAGGACCCCAAAGGCGCAGACTTGATCGCCTAACAGGAAAACACAAAAAAATGACGTCAACAACATAAACAAAGGCTTTCTAAACAGATGGTGAGAAGAAGGAGCTGATCGGCCTCGGTTTTTTTTTTTTTTTATATATATTTATTCATTTTCATCCGTTACTATCTTCCTGCAAAGCGGTCAAGCCGTTTGCTTCGACTTACACAAACTTGGAGCCACCTTTTTATATCAGCTAGCTCACTCTTGGTTAACGTTAGCTTCTTCTTCTTCGCGTTCACCAGCTGTACACTCTGGCGGAAAGTTCTGGTTGCTCGTCCACTACTAAACTGCAGTCCTGCTCCAGAACCTGAGTGTTGCGTGTGCATCAGTTTTACAGATCTCATTCTCTTGAATACAGACTGTTGGTTCCTTGCCACTCCGGCAGATGCACTCCGACTTCAAAGGAAGCTCCCCAATTAGTCGACTCTTACGACGTGCTTTTGGGGAGGCAGTGGGTCTATTCTTGTTTTCCCCACAATGGGGCCCCGGAACCCACACGGGGGTGGTTAACGTTAGCGTTATTTACCATACTATTAAAGTTCATTTGTATTCTTCTCTGGATCCCGCAAGCGTAAACTAACTGGGAACCACTGTCTCATCTATACTGTATTACTTTATCGTTGGCTACTAGAGACGGGAAAAAATTTCTGTGCTCTAGAACAACCTATTAAATCCGGCACACTTTGGATCATAGACGATGAAAGACTGTTATACCTGGATAAAGAGGGACGACCCCAGGCTAATGTTGGTCCACTAGAAGCATTCGATGGTCAATAATGTCGTCTTAACAAGTAGACGCCGATCCATATTGTCTTGATGAGGCTGCAGTAGAAGCACGAAGAACAGGCCCATGAACTGATAACGCCGATGGGGACAGACACCAGCCTCCTTTGGGAATTTCGATACCAAATTAGAACTCTTTCAATCTATTCCAAAAGAGCTCTGTTTTTTCCCACTTGCCTGGTCAGTTCGAGTAGGTCACCGGGTACCCTAGACGGACAGTTTATTCTTGGTGGTCTGAGTTTGTGATTATGGTATATCCTAGCTGTTGCTGATGTCTCCCGAAGTGGTCGTTATGGACACTTTGGTCGTTAGTGGTACTATTGATAGTTGAATGATTTTTAAGATGATGACGATCATGGTGGTGATAATGGTGGTGATGATGATAATGATGATAATGAATGATGATAATAATGATACAGTACCTCAGTGGGCTTAGTTTCGCATTGGGTGTATTATTGACCAGAATGTTGGTTTCATGTTGACCCTAATTGTTTAGAAGCTCTGCTGTCATGTTCGCCGCCTTTTCCTAGTTACAGTTTGTGTTGAATTTAATTTTCCTTTGATAAAGAATGTAGGTCGAGACGTTCGGTTGTCTTCTTCTTCTTTTTTCGTTCGCCCGAAATAAGTTGTCTATGTCAGCAGTTTTGTCTCTTGTATAAATTTCACTGTCGTTGTTAGTTCATTCAGTGGTCCATAGAGTTTACGTTCCACTGTTGTTCTTTCTGGCCAAAAGGTTTGACTTAATGTGTCAAATTCGGTGCAGTCCTGGAGTACATGCTCTGCTGTCTGGGGCACATTTCCACAGTTGCACATGGCTGATACACCTATCTTGAATTTTGTGTACATGTGGTTACGTAATCGGTTGTGCCCTGTTCTGAGGCGGAGGATAAAGACTTGTTCTGCTCTGTCCATAATAAAATAGTCGTCTTGTGCTAGGGCTGGTGGTTTCCTGATCGATTTAATGATTCTTTTCTTTTGGTGGTATGTGACTGGTACATCCGGTTGCTTTTTTGTCGCACCTTCCCCTGCCAGTTGAGCAGCTTTCTCATTTCCAGGCACTCCACAATGAGACGGTATCCACTGCATTACGACTCTTCGCTGAAGGCTGAGTTGTGTCAGCAGTATTTGCAATTCTGGTAGTTTCCTAGACTGGAGTGCTTCATGTACTCATTTAGCATCTGTCAGCATTACCACATACTGTTAGCCAAGATTGGTATTTAGCAGTTTCTCTGTTGCTATCTTGATAGCTTGAGTTTCTGCTTCATAGTTATGGGAGTACTTCCCGGTTGGTACGCTGGACTTATCCCTAGTACCATCTGGGAATTTGATGTACACTCTAGCACCACCATTTCTAACTGCACTTTCTGAGGACCCATCTGTATAGACTCTGACCCATTGTTCTTGTGACGTTCGGTTGTATTTGTGCGCATCTTTTCTATCTCTCCCCCCCCCCCCCAACTTTTTGAGTTTTTCTAGTGGTATTTTATGTAGGATTTTGCACTTCGTATTATTGTCCGGTCATGGGGGAATATGGTCTATGCAATCGCTTTCACTTCACGCACTATTTCCTGATGTCAATTCAGGCTTGAACCACCTAAGAACCTAGGTCTGACTTAATAATAATTTAAACCTATGACCACCGAACTGAGGTTAACATAGTGAGTCGCTAGTGCAGTTGCCTATCACCTCCGAACATGGCCGCCGAACAACTTTTTGTGAGATAAGGGGACCAGGGACGTGGAAACGATGAAAACAATGAGAAAAAGGGGGGGGGGGGGGGTCGGAAAAAGGGAGGGTATAATGCTTTGTTCAAGTATTCAAAATAATAATAGCGATTGTAAAAATAATAAAAACAACAATAATAAAAATAATTTGCTGAATGGCAAATACATGAAGTAATTCTGTTTATTGAAATAATAATATGTATATGCAAGAACGTAAAAAGATGCCATCCATACATGGTTAAGGTGAGGGTGTGGATGGGGTGGGAGAGGTGGAGTTCAACCCCCGTGTACATTTAATCGAGGAGGGTTAGGGGGGGGGGGGGGGGCTAAGAACAGCTAAATGAATTGAGGGGTGGGGAAATCATGGTTTCAGTCTGATCTGATACTGGCCACTGCAACCATGGTGATGTATATGGCATTCAAAATGTCTGCTGTAGAGCCCAGTTATATTGGGGCGCCCCCTCCCCCCCCACCCTCGCTCCAAAGTTTACCTAGTAGCCTGCAGTCCAATGGGGATGGGGTTACGGGACCAGGGTTCTTTCAAATATTGACCTGACACCACCCCCACCCCCCCCCCCACCCTCGCCCCAATGTTCATCAAGTAGCCTGCAGTCCAATAGGGATAGGGTTACGGGGCCAGGGTTCTTTCAAATATTAACCTGACACCCCCTTCCCCCCCCCCCCCGGCTACCCAGTCGCATTTTCCTCCTTGTTTTGGGAGTGACACATGCACATCTTTGCTAAGAGTGCAAGAATTAAGAGTGCAAGAATTAAGAGTGCAATAATTAGGAGAAAAGATCAACACAGCCAGGCACGAGAAGCACACCCAACGCACAAGATGTCTTGTCAACCAACATAGAACTGGGACTACCAACTGCGGGACGATGATGTTTATGTTGAAGGAGGAATCTGAGCACTCAAGGACGTGTCCGGAGTACCGTGAAGATAACCCAGATCATAACTCATAACTCATTCCCTCCCTATGCTCGCGAATCTAGGATGTGAACAATGGCTGACAACATATAGTTGCGTGTTCTCCCGAGGACTGCGAAGAATCCTCTGAATAGTGTTTACACATGTCAACAAAACAGTTGTTTGTGTTGTACTCCTTTTTCAGCGTTCATCACAGGATGGATAGTTATTACACCTCATCAGTAACTGCCAGTAGTGGATTCAAAAGTTCAGGTTTTGGTGTATGCGAATTCTTATGAGTCTGGTACAGCTGTGCATACTTTAATATTATTATTATTGTGCGAGTGTGTGTCAATGTATGTGTGTGTGTGTGTAAAGGAAGACTAATAATTTTGTCTTGGCTACAAGCAGTCTGCCGTGGTGTAGCGGCTCGACGTTCTCCTCCCGATCCGATGATCGTGGCTTCGGGTCTTAAGGGAGTCGGACTTACTTTTTTTTTCCTTCACAAATGACCTTGACTGCCAGCATTAAATAGGTACCACGTAAAGTGCTGGGTAGTAAAGCTGGTTGTTCTTGTGTTGCCCACATTGCCCAATGAGTGCTGACTGGTGTACAAAATATAGGTCTAGCCCTGTATTCCAATTACGTCGATTGGGGTGTTTTACAAGCAGTCTGACTAATGAATTTATGACAGTAACTAAAACAAGAGGGGAAAATAGAACATGTTGTGACCACTGGTAAGATCTGTGGAAGGACGGATAGAGGAAGACAACGAGAGAAGATGCTTGACAGTCTTGTTGCATGGCATGGAGGTGTGTCGGCACACGAACTGATACATGCTGCAGGAGATCGCAGATTATGGAGAGGCATGATCGCCCACGCCAGTCGGCAAGGCACCTGATGATGATGATGAATGAATGCAAAAACATTTTAGGATAAATACATTTTCTACGAGTTTGCTTTCTTCGTCTCTGAATCGACATCACAGAATTCGATACATTCTCATAGGTGCTGCGTCCCCATCTTCAGCAGCCAACGCAGAGTCCCAATAACAATGGAGCTAGTTGTAGTCTGATTATACAGTGAGTATACTCGGAGATGTCAAGATGGGCTGAGCTCGTCTAGTGGTTGGAGCCTGCTAGAGGTCACAGCAAAGTTATTTGTGTGAGTGTGTGTGTGTGTGTGTGTGTGTGTGTGTGTTTGTGTCAGGGAAGGCCGATTAAAGAGGAAATTTTAAAGTTGTGAGGCTTGCTGAGTGGGTTACTGTAGACAACGGATAGGCATGTTCCGTGCTGATGTACTGATTGACTTTAGAGTCGTTAGAAGACAAGAATAATGTGATGATTTCAAGCCTGCGAACTTGACTGCCCGGCAAAACGACTAAACCCACATACATGGTGTCAGACAAGAACGTTAATCAGAAGGCCAAAGAAGGTTGGTAAACCAACACTGAAACAGGGTCGTCAACAGACACACACTGAGAAAGACTAAGAAATGTATCCGCGACAAAACGGTTATGTGTGCATTGAGGTGATAACCAAGTTAACAGAATTTATGAAGTAAAAGAGTTTATTTTTACGCTTGTGGAGCTTTTGAGGAGGAGATAGGACAGGAGCACATACGGATCTGTCTTGAGTGTTGTGATGATTATCCTTAAAAGAAAGTGTTCTCAGTACAATTCACGATTTGCACTTTTCAACTCTGTGTGTTCAGTCTTGGAGACTAATTATTTCTTTTTCCTCAAACACTTTTGTCTGTCGAGCCTTACAAAGTCGATTTTTTTTCCTCCTTTCTGTGAGTGTTAGTCCTGTGATCAGACCTGATAACGACTCACCCAAGATTAGTCACAGAATCTTAATTTGTGTCTGTATCCTCGTCTGTTCTTGTGTTACCAAAAAGTCATAATAATCACTTATCGATGGCATTATATTTTTCTGTTTCATTTTCTTATCTCAATTCCATGATTTCTATCTCGAATGTTGACACCCATTGACTCAAATGTCTCCTTTTCGATGGGATTTAAATTTAAGCAAATCCCAGAAATTCCGTTGAACCATGTAACACAGTTTTTTATCGTCGAGTACGCAGTGGTTATGATGTCACCTGTGGCACAGTGTGGGCGGGTGTTACTTTATACCACCACAAAGATCTTTCATCGATTGTTTTATGCTTCTGCAATTTTTTTAGGAGGAGAACGGAGCACCTATGGATCTGTCCGGAGTGTTGTGATGATAATCCCCGATAATCATTAATCTATGGAGATTATGTGTTAGTCCTGTCTGGACTGCTGCTTGAAGATTGACACACTGAGATGGAAAGACATCTTCATCTTGGTGACAGACCAGCAGCGCAAATCCCACATACCTGACTCAGTCTCCAAAGAAGATGTAACTAAAACACCCTTAGTGGCAAAACCAGCTTAGTGTCACCTTCAGTCAGTGCGGGTAAGGACTGCTTATAATTTATTATACAGATCAATCGATCGATTGGTTTATCTCCTCTGAACTATTTTTAAACTGTTACCACCGTTAGATAAGAAAATATCAATCTGAATAGCAGCCTAACAGGGCAGTTCCTGGAAATCCGGTTTAACACCGAAAAAACTTATAATTCTCTATAAAGAAGTCCCGTTAAACCTTCAGTTATGTGCCTGTGAAGACGTAGCTTTAAAAAACAAAATATTGCGAAACATTTATACCACGATTTTGCTCCGGATATGTTTCTAAGAAAAATGGCGACGAAGTACGCGGATGAAATCAAAAAGTTCTTTGCAACAAATGCCAAGACTCGAGATGTTCAGGCACATACTGCTAAAGTTCACTCAGTAGCCTGGAGTTGTGATGGTCGCCGGCTTGCATCGGGATCATTTGATAAAACAGTCTGCATTTATATGTTGGACAGAGATAGGCTGGTAATGAAAAATACTTTTCTTTTCGACTTCGTTATTTGAAATTTCGGTACTCCTGTCAAATCCGGACGAAGAACAAAAACTGGTCGACTTAGTCAGAGTTCTCTCCCTTGGCCGCACTGCAAACAGTGATCGGAAAAGCCAACGAAACAAACGACACAAGCAACATGGCAGTTAGACGCACTCACATAACTAACATCGTTCTTGCGACGCGAAAGTATCATCGCGGTCGCACCAGTCCAGTCACGGTCGTTGGGTCGTAGGGCTAGTAGAGCGTCAGACTGGCTGTTGCTACTTGGAGCTTGTGCAAAGACGAGATGCGACGACATTGGAGAGGATCATAACAGATCACGTCCTGCCGGGAACGACTATAGTGACTGACGCTTGGCGAGGCTACAGCAACGTGGCAAACTTACTGCATGGCATCTATCTGCACGAGGTAGTAGTCCACCAGACCAACTTCGTCGACGCCGTACACAGTCACACACACACACAAACAATTGAGGGCCTCTGGATGCTGGTCAAACGCACAATTCGCCAACGATTGGGCACCAGCCGCACACTATTGGCGTCATATTTAGCAGAATTTCAGTGGCGCAACGCCCACAAACATCAGATTGTCGGCCAGTATTTCGAAACCATACGTCAAAATTTTCACATCTAACCCTACCCCTAACCCTACCCCTAACCCTAACCCTACCCCTAACTCTAACCCAACAACCGCAGGATGACTACACAACCATTCACGATGCCGTACGCAACCCTGCACGCAACCATATGATGACCACGCATCCCTTCACGATGCCTCACGCAACCGTACGCAGCCCTACACGCAACCGTATGATGATAGGTAAGTGTGTCGTTTGTTTCGCTGGCTTTTCCGATCACTGTTTGCAGTGCGGCCAAGGGAGAGAACTCTGACTAAGTCGTCCAAGGCTTTTTATTCTTCGTCCGGATTTGACAGGAGAGCCGAAATTTCTCTATATAATTATAATAATAGTTCATACATTTATTACTATTTTTCATTTGGTTTATTAATATAATTAATAAACTTTCAGTAGTTACTGTTGCTTGAACCTAACTCGGCAAACAAAATGTGTCAGACCGTAAATTAAATTGTTCACTCGATCTGTTGTTTGAGATTTCAGTCTTTTAAATTAAGTAACTAATATAATAATATTAATAAGACTTTTAAGTATCTTAGTAAGATACTAAGATACTGTAAGAAAAGAGTCAGCTTTAAACGTTAACAAAAAACAAAAGGTACACAATGAAATGTATCAATAGTATCTGCTACCTTCTACTAGCTTCTGGCTTCTGTTTAATTTAATTGTGATTACTAATTAGTACTAATCTAAATAATCACATAATTAATTATCTACTGAGACTTCTAAATACATTTACATTTCATTGAAATTATTATTAGAATTTGTTGGTTATGTTTTCAGACTTATTGAAATTTTCAGCAGTCTGAACATAAACATAACTGACAAATTCTAATTTTAAAAAGTCTGACAAAGAATGAAAGATACTATTAGTATTACTAAGTAATAGTAATAGTATCTTACAATTCTAGTGTCCAGCGAGCATCATAAAACAGCTGCCTTTTCTGGGTTGATGCCAGCACACATCTCTGCACACCAGTCAGCTGTGTCTACAGTTGCATATAGTTCTGGTGCTGTGTGGTGCTTCTTCCTCCTGCCTGTATGCAAGAACATCATCTGTACATGTCAGTATCTTTCCAACCCCTGGTGTTTCAAGTTTTGCAATCCTGCTTGTATACACATTGAAGAGCACTGATGAAATTGCACAACCCGGGACAGTATTGCATTCTTCTTAGGTCCATGTATCCAGATGAAGGGGAACTTCACGTGAATGCAGGAAAGCTAGTATCCAGTTCACCTGCCAAGGACAGACCTCCTTCTCCATGAGCGTAAATATAAAAATGTCTAATTGAAACTTCTTTGAAAGATGAATATGCAGATGTATGTACAGACAAGTCTATGGCAAGATTTAGATGTTTATGTTGTTATTTCTTTATAGAGATGTCAGCACCCTCGAGTCTAATGCTGCTTTCTGTCAGCTTATCCAGATGAATGTTGGACAGTATGAGAAGGAACAGCTGTAAATAAAGAAAATCTCTAGTTATCACAGAAATTTGGTTTAAGAAAAAATAAGTTAAAATTAATGCCAAAGAACTTTCAGTAAAACTGACCACTTGTGAAATGAGATGTTTGCGAATGACTCTGAACAAAGCTGTAAGAGATTATGTGACAAACAAAAAGAGATTAGAACTGTTAAAAAGCCTCATCAGTAAATTCATTAAGATGCAAAGGCTACCTAGTAAAGAAAAAAGCCAACTATACAAGCAGTGAAAGCGTACAATGTGAAAATTGAAACACCAAGAGGCAGAGGGATACCAGAAAGAAGAGTTAAAGGGGTCACACACCATCCTGAAATTTAACTAGGCAACTTAGCCGTCCCGGGTTCCACTACCCGTCGTCCATTAAACTGTGAAGTCTAGTGGCACATACCAGATATTAACAAAAACAATAAGAAGTTAAATTATGGAATGGAAAGAACAGGAACTTTTATGATCCAGTGTATCCTGCTAAAACTGCTGATAGAGGAGTCTGTTAATCTCTGTGGCAAGCATCTACCCACCAGGGTAAAGACGGAGTGACTAAGTACTAAGCAAAACAAGCCTGTCCTGAAATTCTCAAGGTGATGATTTTTGTCAGTAATTTATTGTATTATTACCTTAGACAAAAGACTACACAGTATTTCGTGGACATGGTGCAAGCGTAGACCAACTGTGTTGGAACCCACACAATCCAGATCAGTTGGCAACAGCAAGTGGAGATAAAACTGTGCGCATCTGGGATGCTCGCACAAACAAAGCTGCTGCAACTGTGAACACTAAAGGTATGACTTTCTGTGGCCACCAGAAGTTTGCATTCTAAACTTTTTTTTTAAAAACCTGGTAGCTCGTACACGGCAGTTTATTCTCCTCAATTATATTCTTCTTCTTCTTTGGTTTTGGTTTCGTATGCTCAGATCAGACAATCAGGTGGGTTGCCTTTCTAAACTCGCATGTCAGCAGCAGGTCCTTCATGATTCCTCATTTATATAATAGTGAAAGTCCCTTGATAAATAAATTAAAAAGTATCTGTCAGAAGTGCAGGAAAGAAGTGAAGATATGGGCTGGGAAGGCTAACCTGGTGAATATCCGATAAAACAAGATGTTTCGAAGGCACAAATGTCACAGCTATTTGTAAACAGGCACAACACAATTACATCACTTAGATGAATGAAGATGAAGAAGATAGATAACAATTTAAAACTATAGTGACCATCAGTTTGTGGAACCTTTGCCTTCAAATGATGCTGGTGCCTCACTACAGAAACACACTTTGCATAATAGTCGTTAACAAGGTATGTGTCATAGTACCTTTTTACCCCATTATTCGAGGGACGATCATCATTGGGACGATGACATATTCGAATCCCACTTTTGTCACCAGCTTTCAGTTTGAATGTTGTGCAGTGTGTCCATCCTTCTATTTCCATTACCTTTCTCAATTTCAACAAGTGCCAACAAATACTTGTAAATTTATTTATCGTGCTGCTTTCACCGTAAACCTGGAGAAGGACAATATAACGGGAAATGAAGGAATGTAAACTGACATGGGATACCATGGGCAGAAAAGCAGCAGACAGGCGGCAATGGAGATCACTTATGAATGCCTTGTTTGCCAACAGCTACATGAAGAGGATAAAGAAAAAAAAATGTCATCGTAATATAAATACAGAGAATAAAATACCTGTTTAAAAAAAAAAAACATAATTCAGGAAATCTAGGAAGGCTAACACGAAAAACAAATGCCTAAAGAAGTTGGATGTGTTGGCTAAAAGGTGAAAATATCACAGCTGTAGTGTAAAAGACACAGCAAATATATGTCACTCATTTGAATGATAAAGAAGAAGAAAATTGGGATCTTGCATTCCACAGTAATATGTGTATAATTGTTAATGTTGGTGTACTTAAGCTAAAATTTTTGCCACTGCTATAGACTATGTCCTCAGAGCAGTGTGGAGAACTGGTTACACCATTAGAGAGGTTAAGAATACTCACCAGAATTCCAGCCATACTATTTTGAGACAGACCACCATTTATTTGATATTAAAAACATATTCCCCCCCCCCCCCCCCCCCCCCCCCCCTCCCTTGCTATGCAACATGATTCATAGCATCATGTCCCATGAATTTACCTCAATATCTATATCACTCACAACTATCTGGCATAAGGTTGTTTTTTTTTTTTTTCCACATGTTTTAATAGCTTTGTTCTGTCTGTAACTTAATTGGAAACATTTCAAGATAACAAATGGGGACTAGTTTCAGAAGAATTTCAAATTTTTTTCATTACTGATGGATATATTGAAAGCAGTAGAATTTACACAGAATGAAAAGAGAAGGACATCCTGAAAAGAGCACAGGCATTAACTACATATTTTACATGTACCACAGGACAGGTGAGCAGACATCAGTCTGTTCAGATGAATAAAAAAAAAAGGACACAAACATTTAGCAGAAAGAGAAGCAGTAATAAACATTAAATCATGCACTTATGTCCACACTTTTAGTCATGTCACCTTTTGACAAAGACAGCTTCTTATGCTTCATATTATGTTATTGGTAATCACGTCTGTCTGTAGCCTTCTGTCTCATCTACTACCAACTGGTTTTAACACAGATATTATTTCACGCCATGGTTCCAAACTGTCCAACATCTTCTCATGTTGGCCTCCCTCAGCCTTACTTCCCTTCCAAATTTCCTCTTTTCACAGTCTACACAAATAAGATAAATAATTTATGGCTAGAGCACAATATTGCATTATCAATCAGCGTGTCTTTTACAGAATGTCGCTCTTGTCACGGCTCATCTGAAAGTCTTTCTTTCTTTAACCATTTCTGTAGCCCTGTGTGCTTTCATAGCCGATTCATCTCCGCTGTTCTGTATCCACCATCATATAGATCTGTACCTCTGCCTCAATTTCTGGAAACTCTAGCCTCCATCACCATGACATTTAGCATGGCCAGAATACCTCTGCCTCTCAATTTCATGGAATAACTGCCTAGGAAACTCCTCCATCACCATGACATTTAGCATGGCCAGAATACCTCTGCCTCAATTTCTGGAAACTCTAGCCTCCATCACCATGACATTTAGCATGGCCAGAATACCTCTGCCTCAATTTCTGGAAACTCTAGCCTCCATCACCATGACATTTAGCATGGCCAGTCAATGTTTCCTGTGTGAGACATGTCCGTGTCTGCTTGTCTGGGTCCTTGGTATTCTAAAAATATTTATGTAACATTTCAGTTCAAAAGCTCTAATTTTGTTCTTCAATGATTCTGTATATCCAGATAGAAAAGGGTAATTGTTTCTCTACATTATCCCAGCATACCTTTTCTTTTTAATTTAATTAGTTTTTAATGTTGTTTCTTGTTTTCCCAGGTGAGAACATCAACATCTGCTGGTCTCCAGATGGCAGCACCATCGCTGTCGGCAACAAAGACGACCTGGTCACTTTTATTGATGCCAAAACTCACAGATCCAGGGCAGAAGAACAGTTCAAGTTTGAGGTCAATGAGATCTCCTTTAACAAGGATGGCGACCTGTTTTTTCTCACCAGTGGTCACGGCAATATTCATATCTTTAGGTACAAGATTGTTTTGTTTTGGTCTCAGGGCGATTGTTCTTGTATATTTAGAATGAAAAATAAATCAGATGAGCTAGTTGATAACACTGCTACATTTTTGATTTATAATACTCTTTCTCTCATTGAAACCTATCCATAATACAGTTTGCTCTCACACTGTGTTTTTGTTTATTTTGTTTGTTGCTTTTGACCTTTAAAAAATATATTTTTTTAAAATCCTGTATCTACCTTATAGATGTTTAATTTGTCCCTCAGAGATACTGTCACTGGAATTGTGTGATATTTCAGTCACAGCATTTACCATTGTTTGTGATGCTGTTTTGGGACTTCAATATTGTTTCCTTTTAAGTCTCAACCACAGCCTCCTTCTCTGTGTGCACACGCACATGTGCATATAAGCAGAGAAAGAGATTAAAATTTTTGTTTATTTTTAACTATCTGGAACTAAGGACGACACAGGTTGAATAATTGTATTGTAACACTGTCTTTACTATAACTTCACTTTCTATCAGGAATTGAAGAAATGTAATTAACTGTCAACATTACAATGTTCTACTTGTCAGAATCTAAAGACACAGGATTATTTAGTGATTATATTGTCATGTTGTCTTCACACTAATTTCAGCCACCTAGAACTAAAAGCACTACATTATTTAATTGATTATATTTTAATGTATGACCTCTAACTTCCGCTGTTCGTAACCATAGACCTTATATGTTTTCAGTGATTACACTGTAATGCTGTCTTTTTTCTTATAATTTCCACTGTACATAACCATAGACCTTATGTGTATTCAGTGATTACACTGTAATGCTGTCTTTTTTTCTAATTTCCACTGTACATAACCAAAGACCTTATATGTTTTTAGTGATTACACTGTAATGCTGTCTTTTGTCTTCTAATTTCCGCTGTCCAGAACTAGAGACACTGAATACATTAATTGATTGTATTGTAATTTTTGTCTTCATTATAATTTCAGCTATCCAGAACTGAAGACACTGCATGTATTAAATGCCCATCCAGCAAACTGTATCTGTATAGAATTTGATCCCACTGGCCAGTATTTTGCGATAGGAAGTGCAGATGCTCTAGTCAGTTTATGGAACTTGCCAGAGTTAGTGTGCATGAGGACATTTACACGGTGAGTCATGGTTCAAGTTGAATATCTGTGTTATCTGGCATTCAAACAGTGCTTTCTTTAATTTAAATGCAGCAGTGTGTAGCTGTTAGGGTTGCAACCTCACACACAAGGAAATATTCCCTGTTCCCCTTTTAAAGGCTAGAGATCTTGTTTATTGGCATTTTTACAAATCGAATCTCTACACTGTGTCTGATTCCCTAGCATGTCTTTATTCCTCATGTCAGAAATCTCTCATAGCAGTGTGGTAGACAGCTGTACAAGTGGGAGGATAACATCAAGAGATAATGCAAAACAGCAGTATGAGAGAGAACAACTGCAGTGAGAGACAGCATGTTGGTGATCATTTCATACTACATCATTCATTGAAATGGCACCTTATATGTGTGTTTGTGTGTGGGTGCACGCATGTGTCTATAAAGACTTCAGTGTTCCAGTTGTTTAGCTATTCACTCAGATAGGGAATCGTCATGATGTAGTGGCTAAACTCTCACCTGATGTGAGGTCAAACCAGATAATGCTGGACTTTTTTCAAAAATAACCTTGACTCCCAGGTCCACCCAGCCTTAAATGGGTACCAGGTAAAAGTCCTGGGAAGTAAAGGTGGCCGGCATGATGTTTGCCACATCACCCACCAAGTGCTGATTGGTCTGTAATATATAGATCTAGCCCTATATGCCCAATACACCTGAAGGCGTGAAGAAAAACAGTCCTTTACATTTACTCTTCAAATGCCCACTCTGCACTACTCACTTTTGAACTACCCACTCTTAAGATCACTAACTACTGCTTGACTTTCTGCTCCTCAGATGCCCACTTCCCCGCAACCCACTATTTCCCCATCACTCAGCTACAAAAGTGTCGTTGATTGCAGAGAAAATTTCTTTACACTAGATTCTTATGGGTTTTAAATTTTACAACGAAATGCCAACAGTACTTACATCTCAAACAGCTCAAAAAGAAAAGACTATTTTAAACCTTCTGAAAACTGTTTCTTTGTAGTTCATTAGTGACCACTGATTGCATCAGCCTTCATTCACTTGGATACAGAATTTCAATTATGCAGTAATTCAAGGACATTTTTTCAGAGTGTCACAAGAAACAGTTGGAAATTGACTAAACGGCACCTGACATGTTAGGCAGGCCTCTGTCTGAAAAATGTTATAAATTAATTTAGCCATGTCATGTTTTATTTTTTTTTTGTCTTCTGTAGTTAAGAAGTTAGGATGTCTTGAAGGAAATTAACTCACAAAGAGAATTGGTTACATGCATCACAGGGGCCCAGGTCACAGTCTTTGGGCATGTCATGAGAAGGAAAACACTGGCGCACATTGTGACCTTAAGGAATGTCAGAGGGGGAACAGTGGAGGGGTTTCAGGGAGGATACAAAAGATATAGGTTAAGCATTATTTTGTGGAGGAACATATTTCAGAAATAACTGTTGTACACAAGACAGAGAGAGAGAGAGAGAGCTGCCGTAGCATAGAGGCAAGACACTCACAGGTCTAGGGTTCAAATCCGCACTGAGCAAATGTGTTTTCAAAATATAGCTTAGTTCCAGGACAGTCCAGCCTAATGTGAACACCAGGTAATGTCCTTGAAATTAAAAGTGGCCGGCTTGATGTTTACCACATTCACCTATCAAGTGACCATTGGCCTATAAATGCATAGGTCTAGCACTATACGGCCAACACACTGAAGGCGTGTACAGGGTCTTTTTTGTTGTTTTGCTTTACACAAGACAGAAGTCTTTGGGCAGACAAGATGGCCAGCATTACGCAGCAGGAACTATGAGAAGTAAATCTGTTTACAAGTTAGGTTTATACATTATTCAGTTATCAGTTAAGAACTGACACCACAGCACTTGGGGCATTCCTATAAGCGCTCCATCCGCAGCAGCCAGCACAGAGTTTCAATTCCAATGATTCAAGTAACAGACTGATTGTGTATCTGTCTTGCCCATTCCTTGAGCATTGTATGTCGGTCAGATCTCCTGGTCACACATCGCTGCACCATTTTCTTCAGACCGTTATGATCTGTTTGTGCCTGCACGCACACTGTTTTTACTCACTTCCAGTGGCCCCTTACGTCTAGCTTGTCATGAATCATTTTACCACCAGGTGGTGCATAACCAGCCAGTCTATCCACCTGTTATTTTCCCAACACACTTGCATTCCAGCCTCAAACACCATGGCCCAGAATATTTGAAGGCTAAGCACTTGACACCGCAGTGACAGTACCTGACAACTATTACCTTTATTTACCCAGTTAAAATGTTTTGTATTTCTAAGCTGGTGTTTGGGGTTGGAGCTGCTGACATATATTTTCCACCTGAAATCAGTCCTGAAAAAAATCTGTTATCTGGTGATCTAGCATATGTGAAGACTGCACTCTGCCAGAAGAATTATAGCCTGGGTGTCTGAACTTAGTCTTGTAAAAAAAAAAGCTTACTGTTAATAGGTGGTGATTGAGGTAATTATCACTGATTGTTTCAGGCTTGAGTGGCCTGTACGGACACTGAGTTTTAGCAATGATGGGAAGATGCTTGCATCCGCCTCCGAGGATCTGGTTATTGATATTGGTGAGGTAGAAACAGGTATGGCTTTTTTAGTTGTGTTGTCTTTATATCGAAGCATTTGTAGGTTATGACCTGAATTTCTCTTTGAGGTGTCTTGTCTGCAGCAGGCAATGGCAGTTGTGGCTCTTATATTTAAAATTTTTTCGTTTACTGTGGCTCAAAAGTGGAACTCTAATATTCATCATTAATCTGTTCCTGAAGGAACAACGAATATGTTAAACAACAGACAAATAATAAATAGGTTTTTCACAGTTGACCAAACATGATTATCTCCATTCCCAGCCCTGAGTTTTGCCTGACTACCCCCCCCCCCCCCCCCCCTTTTTCCCCCCAAAAAAATTTGCGTGTAAATCAAGCTCATAAATCCTTGCATGTAAATTTTTTTTAATTACATATCAACTACTTCATTTATTATTGCTTTATCTCTATGATGGAGATTTTGATGTCCTGGTGGTGTAAACATGCTGTACGCCTAGATAAAAAAAAATTGGCAAGGAAATATACCTTTTGGATGAAAAAAAAAATGGCTATTGTTTGGAAGGATGGTCACCTTCCATTGTGACATAGTGTTATGTCACTTCTGATGATTCATGTCCTGTTTAATCATCAGCATTTCCAGATGATTCACCAGAGCTCGTTCTGATTAAGAAGTTTTTCAGTGTTTTTTTTTTAAAGTGTGTCTAAACACATCATCATCAAGTGAATTGATACACTTGTTAACTATAGCGATGTTTGGTGTCATTTCTTGATGATAAGCTGCATTTTTGCCTAAGTGGACAGCCATTCTTCAATTTCGAAATTTGGAACAGGTCTATCATCATCTTTTTTCTCTGATGGCACGCCAGAAGAAGGACGAGTGTTGAATTTTTGATCCAGTTGCAAACAGAAATTTCAACGCTGTTGAGGTCTTCACTAATGCTCCATAGTTGTAGGGATTTCACCTTTAGATGAGGATGATTTTTTTTTTTTAATGCATAGGTTTAAGGGATCTGGTAGCGCAGTCGCTGAGTACTTGCTCGGGGGCCTGAAGATCTTTGGTTCATTTCTGTGCTAGACAGTTTATTCAGTTAAATGGCTTGAGCTTGCAGGACATCCCAACATTAGGAAATATTCCAGAAAGTCAACAATTAGACTGTAAATAGTACAGTCAGAATTATCTGCGCTTGCTGTTTAAGATAGGGTTGTCCCAAGTGCTGTGATGTCGATTCTTAATTCACAAGCTGAGTGTGAATTTGGGCATATCACTTATTGAGTGCCATGAGTCTGGCACCATATGCCCATTGTGCCAACAACATGAGACGGGTCCTTGCCTTACTTTAAAGCAGTTTAAGCTTTTCACATACATTGTTGAGTCTTCTGCCTCTTTTACCTAGTATTTCCACACATACAGGTAATTGATCTCTTCTACCTGTTGTGTTGATCAGTCGGATGCCGACTTCACAGTGAACCTCAGCTGTAGTGGATCTCCTGCACACTTTCTTTTACCCTAAATCAGAGGGCTATTTGTCCATCTCTTCTACAGTTCTAATTTTTGTGCAGACTCTTGGTTCCTTGCCTCTCAGGCAGATGCACTCTGACTTCAAGGGAAAGACACAATTATTCACCTTGTTCAGCATGTTTGTAAATGGGGCAGTGTATAACACACCACCACCACCACCCCCCCCCCCCCCCCCCCAGCTTACAGGGCCATGGAACCCACGCAGGGGAACAGGGGAATTAAGTTTCATGATTGTTAACTTGTTTATAATATAAATGAATCAAGAATTGACATCACTGCACTCGGGACATTCCCATTATGCTGCGTCCCATCCGCAGTAACCAAAGAAGAATTAACGGGCTAATAGTACCAGTTGCAAGCTGGTTAACAGCCTTCCTCTGTTTCCCCTTTAATGTTGAATACCTTCCAGAACCTCCACATGCCCCCGCTAAATTAGTCTTTCAGTGTACAGATTCCTTGTCTGTTCTCTTGCACTGTCCATTGTTGTTAATAACTTCTAACTTGTTAATGGCATTTAATTTTTCTTGTAGGAGAGAAGCTTCACCAGATAACCTGTGATTCCCCAACTTTTACCGTCGCCTGGCATCCAAAACGAAACCTTCTAGCATACGCTTGTGACGATAGACGGGACAGAGACGCTGGCATAGTTCGAGTGTTTGGCTTCCCCTCTGACACTTAAATAAACTACATTTGCTAGATCATATCTGTATGTGTGTGGGCGATATCTGTGCGATTGATTCAAGTCTGCTTTGTAAATGTAAGAAAAGTTTAACAGTGTTTAAAAGTTGAAAGGTAAAAGAGGCATAGGGAGATCAAGATAGAAGACTCTGCTGACACCATGGCATGAAAGCTAATCTGTGTCAAAATTGATTGAAAGTACTCGAGACAGAAGGTTGTGGATAGATGTGGATTATACGAGAATGTCCCCCGTGTGGGTTCTGGGGCCCTACTATGGAAAAAACATGAATAGACCCGCTGCCTACCCAAAAGCATGTCGTAAAAGTAGACTAATTGGGAGCTTCCTTCAAAGTCGGAGTGCATCTGCCTGAGAGGCAAGGAACCAACAGTCTGCATACAGATCTGTCAAAAGGATGCACACAACACTCAGGTTCTGGAACAGGACTGCAGTCCAGAATTGGACAAACAACCAGAACTTTCCGCCGGAGTTCAAAGCCGGTGAACGCAAAGAAGAAGAAAATAAGAGAATGTATTGAAAATAAATTGCATTTTATTATGTGCCTTCAAATGCAGGACTTATTGATTAAATTGTAAAAACTTTTGTCTATCTTGTCTTCCTTTAATTTCATAATGGAGCATAGGCCTTTAGCCAAACTATTTTAAGTCCTTTGTGAGCCTGTTCTTGATTGGTTGACTTTTGCAGCTAATCTTCTGTGGAATAAGATAGTCAAACACCATCATTTCTCAGTCTTATGATATGTATAGTCTTATATTTCAGGTAATCACAGTGCTAACTTTATAGCAAATAGGTCCCATAGTTACTCCATTTCTGTGCCAACAGTACCCACCCAGAGTGTCTATCACTGTTTATTCTGGTTTTTTTTTTATACACTGCAGTCTTAGCAAATCTAGCAGCATACACATTCATTAAATGCATAAGGCAGCAGTCAGAAGTGCCAACACAAACGGTCAAACACTAGAAATGCAGTTCATCCTTAGTGGAAGAGGCAGTTAAAACAGATCACTAGTTGCACACACAATCACATATGGCACCATAGGTTCTCTGGCTACAGGTCACTTGCTAATTTTTGAATCTGCAGTTCACACCACAAACCTCGTTAGGTGCAGTCCAGAAACATTTATAGTGAAGTGCAGTGTCATGCCGTGCACTTAACTTAGTAGCTGGTTGATGGAACAGTATCCTTTCAGTCTACATATGGAGGAAAATGCAACAGCTAACTATTAAGAAGTAAAAACTTTCCATGACTGAAAACAGTAAACCAGTTTATCTGCCATATTGACCGAAAGCCTGTTGTTATATATGTCTTTACTAACCTTTTGGGTCCCAGTAACAACAAAAAATTAATCTGGTTCTGTTAGTTGTGGACTATCTCGCAATCTTTAAGGAAGAAAATGTGGGGCTTTTAAACTGAAATCTTATAGAATGATTATCAGAAAATTATTTGCTAAAAAGATAGAAGTATTGGCAACCTAAGAGATCTGAATATCAGGGAAGATTGGCTCATAAACAGCATCTTGTTTTGTAAAATTTGGGCCATATCAAACGGCACAGTGAATTGCAAATAACAGACAGGGGGCACAGTGCTGAGAAAGGGAGTCAGGGACCTCATGAATGTTGGCACAGGGTATAAGAAATACCTCAGGTAGGAAAGTGCACTAGTTGGGAGACCCAGTTTCTTTCAGATAGGCGGTAATGAGAGTGATGTTTTGTAAAGGGCCACCAACATTGTGATAACAACGAATTTGTTTTGCACTGGTTATCAGCAAGTCAGGTTTATTTCATATTTGCCGTGGGAATTAGCTTTTCCCATAAGAGAGATACCAGAACATTCTTCAGGGGAACAGACCGTGCCGATTTAATTTGTCTTTCCCATTTTCAGATCTTCAAGGATGTCTTCTTCTTCTTCGCGTTCACCTGCTGTACACTCTGGTGGAAAGTTCTGGTTGTTCGTCCACTTCTGAACTGCAGTCCTGCTCCAGAACCTGAGTGTTGCATGTGCATCAGTTTTACAGATCTGATTCACTTGAATGCAGACTGTTGGTTCCTTGCCTCTTAGGCAGATGCACTCCGACTTCAAAGGAAGCTCCTTAATTAGTCGACTTTTACAACATGCTTTTGGGTAGGCAGAGGGTCTATTCTTGTTTTCCCCCACTATGGGGCCCCAAAACCCACACAGGGATTTAAGGATGTAATAGGTCTGCCCTTGTATTGGCTTTACAAAAATAATTTTGTGACGTTAAGCATATGATGTGCTGAAGAATGAAGGACTTGTTGTTGGTTACTGAGAACTAACTTAACATTTTGTACAAACCCGCAGGATGTCTGTCTCACTTATCATATGTAAGGTGTAGTGCTGTCAGAGCATTTAAACAGTCAACAGGCCGAAGACATCTCGAATAAGCACATGCTAAAAGATGCTGAAAGGAAACAGAAGTGGAAAACTAGAGAATATTATGTAGGCAGACGTGGTCTGAACTGTGCCTACAGAATAGTTCATTATAGAAGCAGGGATGTCATGCAGACTTTGGCCCTAAACAGCATCTGATCAAACATTTCCATCTGCTGCTCATCTCAGAGAAGCCACCACGCTGGCATTGGTCCTTTGGCTGGTCCCGAAACGCATTAGTTCTGTTTGCGCTTGAGCATTTTTTGGGACACCCAGATGTGATTTTTAACAAAAATAATAATAGCATTGGGAGATAGGGGTAGATTTTGTGAAAATGTAGCTTTGTTAAGCCATACATGGCCTCATAAATAGCCTTTAGTAATCAGGGTCAGTAGTTACAGTGTAATTTTTTTTGGGGTCCCTGGGCGAAAGAAATTGTTTAATTCTCTGCTCCCTTCACTTGTATTGATTTTTCCCTTTCATATTTTTTGTGTAAATAACTTTGGTTTTTTAAAAATGCATTAGTAACCTGTTGGGGTGGGGGGTGGGTGGATATGAGTCCCTGGTTTGTGAGTTGTTACTTTGAACATTTACTGGAATGAAAGGGTCCCTGGTTTGCGAGTTGTTGCTTTGAACATTTACTGGAATGAAAGGGTCTTTGGTTTGTGAGTTGTTACTTTGAACATTTACTGGAATGAAAGGGTCCCTGGTTTGCGAATTGTTACTTTGAACATTTACTGGAATGAAAGGGTCTTTGGTTTGTGAGTTTTTACTTTGAACATTTACTGGAATGAAAGGGTCCCTGGTTTGTGAGTTGTTACTTTGAACATTTACTGGAATGAAAGAGTCCCTGGTTTGTGAGTTGTTACTTTGAACATTTACTGGAATTAAAGAGTCCCTGGTTTGTGAGTTGTTACTTTGAACATTTACTGGAATGAAAGGGTTCAAGACGTTCAGATTCATGGTTATTGAGAGCAGAAATGATGTGCAGTGTTATTATCCTAATACTTCAACAAGTTAGTTGCATATCCTTCATAGGATGTTGCAATACCAACACCTGCATTTTGTTTAGCTAGTGTGATTTGTCCAGGCATATTTTAAGTTCATTAGTTTGCCATTGCTTATGAGACATATCTTGGCCATGCCAACGAACGGTCAGTTCTTAATACGACTGTCGAAACCAACTCAAGATAAATTGCTCGCAGCTGGGATCGAGCCTGGCGCGGGATCAGAATCATTTTCTTGATTGTAATACTACATTTTTGTATATTCACCCCTTGCTTTTGTTGGTACGTTTTTGTACTGAAAATATTGTTTGTAAATACAATTTACTTTTGGTGTTTTTTTGTGTGTGGTGGCAGTGGCATTTTGTATGGAGGATTTCCTTATGTTGATGCATGACATCAAAGTTCTTTTACTTTGTTCATTCACTGGAAGAGTAGTGATTAAGAGACAGTATTTATTGGTATTGGTCAGTACTCATATAAGTAGAGTAAAGAAGTACAAATTAGCCATTCCTTCAACGACTTCCCCCTGGCAAAGCTAGACACAGACTGCAGAAAAGCCAATCCAAACAGGAAATGTGCCACCTGCTCTGGCCAGCGCAGTGCCTGATACCTGGGATGCCTATATCTCCATTAATGCAGAGATGTTACCACAGCTGCCATCAGGAAAAAAACATCCTATACCAAGAATCCCGCAGGAGACATGAGGCACCTACATTTATTGCGGAAGCAGTCACTATCAAGCTCAACAATGAGATTACGCTACTGAAAAATGAAATCCAGGTATTCCTGAATGAGAAAGAAAAAGCCAAGTCACTGTGGGATCAAGAAGGAGATAAGATAACAGATGCGAAATCTCATGCAAACATCACTTGAAACCCAGAGACGTTTTGAGGCTGAAATCACTGACATGGCAAAGTTCATGTGTGGTGTCATGTCAGTCCTGATCGACATCCAGACTCAGAAGGAACAAGAAGCACGAAACAGCCGCAGAAACCGGCATGACAGGCAAAGTAGAGATGACCACCCTAAAAAAAAAACTGCTAGAAACCCTTCTGCTTGGATGGTTATATTTCAGAACTTTGAGTTCAAGGTTCACATCTGATTTACAGTTTTGTCTTATTTGTTTGCAGACGTTGCTCCTTGTCTAGCAGGAAGATGCACTCTGACTTTGAAGGAAACAAAACACCTTAATAAGTCATCTTTTCTGAAATGTTCGTTAGTGTGACAGTGTGTCTATTCTTTATCACATGCCAGAACCAACACAGGAAATTTTGAGTTGAGTCAAGAATTTACGTTACAGCATTTGTGACATTCCCATATGTGCTCCGTCCTCATCTTCAGCAGCCAGCGCAGAGTTCCAATACTGATGGTACCAGTCAAAATCTGGTTATATGTCCGTCTTGCCATGAGTGTAGTTAGCCGGCCAGATCCTCTGGTTACAACCAGGTTCCTCATTCTCTCCAGTTAATAATACTCTTGTTTCTCTATTACTTCCGTTGCTTGTTCCCAAAGAGATTAGACCACATTTGCCTTGTTATGTATTAATTCACCACCTAGTGGTGCAGATCCAACCAATCTGCATGCCTGTTCATTACCCTCTACGCCGGCATAGCCTGGAGAAAAGACACAACGTTTGCTCACTACTCGTGACCTTCCTGGTGCAGCTTGCTACTCTGCTCGAAGCAAGCATCCCTGTCTTCACCTTTCTCAACGTGCTTTCAGATTCTGTTACAATTATGAAATGTGTATGCATCTTGTTCTCTAGCCACCGGATAGCTGCAGTTACCGCCTCCCCCGCCATTCTCATGCTAGATGTTGTGATGTCGTAGGCTAGGCTATCTTGCACTAAAGATTTTCCACTGGCTTTTGCTACTTAATTTGTGGAAATTAAAAGTATTAAAATCAGAGGTTTTGTGAAGACTTGGGTTGGAAGGGGAATTTTTTTTTAAAAGAGGTAAAATATTTTGGCCACATTGAAAGATACTATAAAAAAAAAACTTGCTTATTTAGTTGCATGCTTTCTTATCCTTACGTCCTTTTTAGGACGTAATTTTTTGTTATTTGAAGCCCCACTCTGGCTTTTGCCAGGGGCCGCAATATAGGCAGGCCATAAATATGGCCAATTGTCTGAACGCGGTTTCTGGGACCTCTCCTCTGAGATCCATATCCACATGGTGGCACTTTGTGTCATCGGGTGTTTATCGCTTGTGTGATGTCCTGGTGGGGTAGAAATTCATTCATTTAGTTGCATGTCCTCTACATTTTATAAACTAACAGACAAGAATTTATCGGCACTCATAAAGAAGTAGAGAGACACAAAATTTATCTAGACAACATAAAACTAAAAGCTATTTAGTTACCAAGCCGGGAATCACACCTGCCACCTCCAAATGGCGTGTGTGCCTCGCTATGGAAACGTGTACTAAGACAAATAACCAGCTAGGCTCCCTTGGTAATGTGTCTTCATTGGCCATGTCTGTCGCACCGCTTGAAATCCACGACTAGGAAATATAGATACAATTTGTCTCAAACCGTTGAAATGGTACCATAGGTTACATACATTTATATTTACCAAGCATATGTTGAATAACAAATACAACAACTGTTAAATATAGCAGACCGTAACATTGAGTCTAGCATAGAACAAACATTTGAGAGATTTGATTAGTCGGTTCCATCGTGTTACACCTCATTTAGATTAATAAAAAGGGGGGGGGGGGGGGGCCTTTAGGCTTTTTTTTTTTTTTAAACGTATCCAGAAACCATGAGTTGTAAACCCTTTGGCTCGGTACTATGGATATCGCAACCCTTCGGCCTTGATTCCATTATAGGTACCGTTAATCTGGGAGAAATATGGCTTTTCTGCCTAACCCCGGGAGTGAACCCGGACCACAAGGAGTTCGTCACCCGGCCGCCGCGAAAGTCAGGTTTAACCAACTTCGCTAGAGAGGCCTTTAAAACCTTATATGTAATAAAGAAACAGATAATGTGTTGATCGGCCCTCATAAAAAGAAGCAGAAAGATGGGACACACTAAACAACATAAAAATCTAAATCCATAGTTACCGTACGGGAAATCGAGCCTGTTTTTTTACGTGGTCATTACAGGACGTTTCACAACCAACCCCAGCTCTCTGTGGCTGTAGTGGTTTCACTAGGCAATTTTACGTCGATAGTTTTCTTTTGTCCTCTGTACGCTCGGGTCTCAATATGCCTGTCGTAAAAAAAAAATGGAGAGTAAAGTTGAAGGCAGTCGAGCAAGAGGTAGACGGAGATGTAAGTGGGACAATAATTTCAAGACATGAACGAACAACCGTATGAGAGTACAACCAGGGAAGGAGGCCGAGCAATGAAGATCAACTGCAGCCAACTTTCAGTAAGCTAACGACATCTTGTTGAAAGTTTGATTGATCATATTAATGCCATGCTACTTGCCCTGATAGTTGGTCGATTCGTGGAAAGTTATCTGGAAGCTGCGGAGACGTGGTTTTATAGACGAATGATGAGAATACCCTGGACAGATGTTTGTTTGTTTGTTTGTTTTATTATCCAGAAGCCATGAGTTGTTAACCCTTAGGCTCGGTATTATGAATATCGCAACCTTTCGGCCTTGATTCCATTGTAAATACCGTAAATCTGGGAGAAAATGTGGCTTTCCTGCCTACCCCCGGGATTGAACCCGGACCACAAGGAGTTCGTCACCCGGTCTCCGCGCAATCCGGTTTAGCCAACTACGCTAGAGAGCCGGGCACCATGGACTGATAAAACGAGTAATAAGGATGTCTTGAAAGAAATATTCTTTGGTCATGTGTTGAGAAGGAGAAAACTGGAGTACATCTTGACTGTAGGAAAGTTGGCAGTGAGGACAGGCAGAGGGAGACCGAGAGAAAAGATACTGGAAAGTTTGACTTCATGGCATGGAAGATCATCTGTGTCAGAGTTGACTGAAAGTACACGAGACAGAAGGTTGTGAACAGACATGACTACCAACGCCACGCGCATGGATTTTGAGAAGAAGCTCTTCCGTGATATGTTTATGTTTTTTCGACGGATCAACATCATGACACACGGGTGTAACCCATACGTGCTCCGTTCTACTTCTAACTCAAGCCTGATTCCGAATTATATCATCGCAGTGTACGAACTCCGTTGCACCAGCGAGCATTCTGAAATAGTTTGGGTACATTTTTTTTACTCCAAATTTTGCGGGATAGCACCGTTAGGCTACTCTTTTTCGATTTCCAACCACCAAGAAATTTTTTTTACGTGCCCTTGGACGTCGGAGCGGCGTCCGTGGCAAAGGCGTTGCGAGTCTGACTCGTAATCCAACGTACCGCGATCGACACCCCTGCTGGCTGCGTGGATTTTTATCGTGGTATGGGACGTCGCAGGTCGACCCAGCCTCAAATGGGTACCAGGATGGGCTGTCCTGTGAAAGTAAAGATGGCCAGCGTAATCCTGACCACATTACCCACCGAGTGCCGATTGGTCTGTAAAAATATGGGTGCTTTTCCCATATGCCCGATGCGCCCAAGGGCGTGTAAAGGGATCTTTACTTTACTTACATGGACGTCGGATCTTACTACCCCGAGACAAGGGGAAATTACCAGAAGTCTACGTGAAAAAAAAACAAATTCCAGCCACCACCGGGTCTTGAACCAGGGAACTCCAGCACTCGAGGCGGACATCTTACCTCGAGACCACTTAGCCCCCGTGATACATTATATACGGACACAACATCACAAACCATTTTAAGGCTGATTTTTGTGACAAGTCTGGTATCTTCTTAGTATTGAAGACTCTGGCAAACTTGTTCGCTCCAATCGTTGAATGGCAGACGTGGAAATCGATTATGGCGATGATTGTCTAGTTTCAGCGCCTGTTGGTATATGGCTAGAAATACATGTTGAATGCAAAAATGGCTGGAAATGATCCTTTGTGTCAGTAATGACACAATTCTTGTATCTTTGGCATTGGGAAAATGCTTCCTAATTCCGTGGTGCCGGCCTCAATCCTAGCTGCAGGCGATTTGACAGCAGAGCGACTGTCGTTGGGGATAATAGTGGTATCTAGAGCTGCCCGATCAGAAGCAGTGGCAAACTACCTAATGTAAAATTGCCCAGCGACGCTAGAAACAGCACGAAAATTGCTGAGCTCGGTTCTGCAACGTCCTGTAAAGGATACGGGTTTATCGAACACAATTCTAGCGACCTGTTCTCATTTCCAGACGCTGACAGAGTCACCAGCCTTTTGGCAGATATTACCTTACAGCAGTCAGATGATGTGCCTTTGGAGATTCTTCTTTCTCTTCTGCCTTTGTATCTCCCACTGAAACATAGGCCCTCAATTAACTCACGCCAAGTGGTCCTATCCTTTGCTATCGCCTGCAGCTCTTACTATGTAATCCATATCTCTTTAACTTCACTCTCTAGATCACTTCCCCGTGTTTTTCTTTTTGTCTTCCTATATTTCTATGTCATGAGGGCTCCACTTCAAAGACATTCGATTTATATTCTTCTGTATTCTAGATTTAAGGAAAATGGTTTCGCCTCTGCAATGGAGGTTGGCTGCAATATATCCACTGCTGACCAGGGCAAAATTATGTGATGAGGGCCCAATCTTTTCCCTGTTGCGATTCTCATACCACTGCCTGACAGCCACATCTCCCACCGCGGTTAAGTGAACTCATTTATCGTTCTGGGCTGCATCGTGGAACCATGTCACTAAACTTTAAGTCACTAATATCAAGAAAAGATTTTTTTTTAAAGCAAAAGAACAGACCATTGAGTTCGCAATATAACAAATACAAACAAAAAATGAACGTTGCGGTTCCAGAGCCTTCATCAGCACATTACATAAATCAACAATACTACATGTGCAAACAAGTATACGCAAAAATTATTTCAACAGGATGCAATATTAAGGACAGTAATGTTAAAAAAATACATTATAGTACAGACTAGTATGACGGGTACAGACAGAAAGTCGCAGTTTTGGAGGGATGGCGGTTCACACTAGGTAGGTCAAATTAGTGAACTGCGTCGAAGCTATATCTGTCTGTTGTTCGTCCATCACGAGTAATGGAGACCCTTTTCATCTAAAGAAGTAATGATCAATGATTATGAGTGCGAAGGTGGTTGACTAGTCCAGTATGAGCCTGGAAAGTTCTTGATCAGTGCCGACAACAGGTGGAAGCCGCAGTAAGTGTGGGATTAACGATACGGTTCTTTCTAGTTTGCCTCCGTTTCTCTGCCTGTGCAACCTCCGCTGCCTGGCAGGTGATGCACCATGCCCGAGGGACGTACACCACACAGAACTGTCTTGCGCAGCAGCCTCCCTCGTCGCCGTGTCGATGCCAGAAGAATTGAGAGCAGTCTTAAATGTGTCCCTATAGCACTTATTCTGTCCTCCCTGTGATCTCTTTCCTTGCTGGAGCTCGCCACAAAATACTCTCTTTGGGAGGCGATATTCTGACATGCGGGTTAGGTGACCAGCCCAATGCAGCTGAAAATTCTTCAGTATTGTATCGATGCTAGGCAGGTTTGGCCTATCACGAACCACAGTATTTGGGATCTTATCTTGCTATTTGATTTTGAGCAGCTTTCTGAGACAGGTTATATGACAGCTATAAAAATATCACTGGTACAAACAAACGAAAAGTAGACTAACGAGGCGCACAGCCGCACTAGCTTTTTCAGCATCACACACACACACACACACACACACACACACACACATATATATATATATATATATATATATATATATATATATATATATATATAAATATATATATATACTTCAACACGTTCTACCTTGGAGTGCATGTAGTAGGAATCAGGCAATCGCATTTTTAACTTCGTTGCTCTAATCCTCTGTCAAAGAAAACAGTACAGAATGTCCATCACTGCCCCTTGTGGAAAAGTTGAAACGAACTGCAGTTTCAACGAAGTCAATACACAAACACATCAAATGCATAATCAGACGTCAGAAGTGCCAACAATAACGGCCCGACACTATAAATGCAGTTCATCATCGATTGATGATGGATGAAGTTACAACAGATCAGTGGTTGCACACACCATCAATCGCAGAGCGTATCGACTTATGAGCAATACTCTGTGGGTCTTAGTGCATTTAAATTGTAAAACTACCAACAAGCTGAGGTAAAGTAGCCGCTGCGTAGAAAAAATGTATATATATATCGCGAACAAAACTGGAACAGAAACGGCCAGGTAATGTGTACTATGTGCAGAGTAATCATCTTTGTATTTTTGGCTTTCACTGCCTGTAAGCTACTGCGAAAAGTTTTAGTTTTTTGTCTACTGCTGGACTTTAGTCTTGTTTCAGAACTTGAGCTTTGCATCACATTCGTACTACAGACCTGCCTTATTTGTATGCAGACTGTTAGTTCCTCGTCTCTCAGGCAGAGACACTCCCACTTCTAAGGAAACACCTCTAGTTGGTCGGAGAGTGCTAGGTAACGGCTGTTATATGTGGAGTCACCAGCTTCCTTCTCCAACCCATGATGTTCCCAGACAAATATCATAGATGACGTTTCAGAAATTCGAAACATATTCTGAATTTGCCCGCAGTATGTATGTAAGATTCCATTTTCAAAGGTTGGGTCGACCTTCTAACCCGTCCGTGGTCAGGAAACTCCCGCCTGGAATATAGCCCTGACCCCCAAGTTATGCACTGGTTCTACGAACCACAATACAGTCACTATAAAGCTATAAAGGTAATATAATAGATTGTGGACAAATCTACTCGTATTTTAGCCTCCGTAACGTCTGTTCGTTTTTGTATCTGTATTCCCGCTTTGAGAGCTGAGCTGATTAGCTTTTCAAACTTGGAGACAGCATTCAGCCAGAACATACAACCATCAAACCAGCACTCAAAACACGACATTCTCATTGTTCACATTTCTCCCCTTGTTCGTTAATTGCTGATGTCTTTTATGACGGCGGCTTTTCTGTGCGTCTCAAAGAGGGGGATTATTCATACAGCTGAGGTTTTTTCTCGGTGTACATACATACACAGTGTGAAGTCGAACAGCAAAAGGCAAAAATTATGTGTAGTCTCATCACTGTGAAACTGGCATGAATGTCTACAGTCTTGTTCAGGGTTGAGATGTGTGCACGGTGTCACGACTGGCAACGGATGACCCGCTGGTCGCGCGTGTAGGCTCAATGGGTTACACGGACGTCAAAACTAAAGTTCCCAATAACTCTGTGGTTGATGGATTCGGAGAGAAGCAGATATTAACGCTTGGCTGGCTCTGCTTGAAGAAATTAGCCACGGCAACAAATGAATATTTGAGACCTGGGAGATGTTGATTATGCCTAATCTCTGTGGCAAGATTCGTGAAAGTGACAGAATTTCGAGGCATTGTGAAAACAGTCTGAGAAAATTAGGTCTGTTAGTGTTGTATTTGTTGCAGATTGCTGCTAAAAGAGGGTTATGTAGCACTCGAGGGTAGGAGAGAGCGCGATGGGTTCTTTTCTTCACAGTGATGGTTATTTTCTAACATTGCAGAATGTGAAGAAAAGTTTATTATAGTCGGCATATGTTTTATGAGAGCGTCTGATGCAATGTTTTCAGTCATGTTGCTCTTGCTTATTATGTTCGTTATTGTTCTCGTCCGCTTCCTCCTTCTACTGCCTCGTTTTCTGCTTCCTCTTTTTCTCCCTTCTTCTTCTTCTTCTTCTTCTTCTTCTTCTTC
>CAJHNH020000956.1:66613-97570 GCA_905116865.2 Candidula unifasciata | reverse complement strand
GTGTACCCACGTACGTCTTTTGTTTTCTTCCGCTGGCCTTCCAATTCACATTTTGTGTTCATTTAATTGTCAATATAAGGTCAAGTACAGTGACTGTCGCTTTTCAACACAATTCATTCATATGCATACGTAATACACAGATAAGTTTAGAGAGGGTGTTGCCACATTGTCATGAATGATACACCAGAGACAGCAATAATTGTGTCATGTTAAAGAGAGCAGAAGTTCTATAAAAGAGTTCGCTGCAATTGTCCGAGGCATTAAGAATGTAAATAGTTAGATCAAGTTTAGACCTTAAAACGGATAGGGTGTAACCACCTCCTGTAACCAGGCGTACCTATTTTCATGCGTTCTGCATATGGGACAGTTTCCAAAGTTGTAGGTAAAATAATTTCCAAAGTGGTATGTAAAATAATTTCCAAAGTGGTAGGTAAAATAATTACCAAAGTGGTAGGTAAAATAATTATCTAAGTGGTAGGCAAAATAATTACCAAAGTGGTCGGTAAAATAATTACCTAAGTGGTAGGTAAATAATTACCAAAGTGGTAGGCAAAATAATTACCAAAGTGGTAGGTAAATAATTTCCAAAGTGGTAGGTAAAATAATTATCTAAGTGATAGATAAATAATTTCCAAAGTTGTAGGTAAAATAATTACCAGAGTGGTAGGTAAAATAATTATCTAAGTCATAGATAAATAATTTCCAAAGTGGTATGTAAAATAATTACCAAAGTGGTAGGTAAAATAATTATCTAAGTGACAGATATAAAATTTCCAAAGTGGTAGGTAAAATAATTACCAAAGTAGTAGGTTCAGTAATTACCAAAGTGGTAGGTAGAATAATTACCAAAGTGGTAGGTAGAATAATTACCAAAGTTGTAGGTAAACTAATTTCAAAAGTGGTGAAAAGTAAAGGACCATTTTCTACGTCTTTCAGGCGTACTGGATATAAATGGCTAGACATATATTATTTTAGACCAAACGCATTTGGTGGGTGATGTGGGGCATCACTTCGGCCACTTCTGCTTCCCAGGACTGTATCTGGTACCCACTCAAGGCTGGGTCACTAAAGTCATTAAAAAAAATACTGGCCCTCGTCAGGAACCAAACCCACGACCTTCGGATATGCAGCCGGGGCTCTAGCCGCTAGACCACGGCGGCTCCCGTCAAAAGTGATAGGTAAAATAGTTTTTAAAGTCATATCGAATGGATTGAATTACAAAATTTGTTTTTACAAGTCTGTGTCGTTTCTAGAATAAAGGTTAGCTACAGTGTGCATATTGCAATCGTTAGGAACTTTGCAAGAATATTTAGCCCGAATATCTTTCACAGTGCTGCTTGTCCGAAAACTTTATTATTGGAACGATTGTTCTGGGGATGGGGAAAGGGGGCGGGGGGGGGGGGGGGCAAATAAATTCCTCATTGCCAGAAACGAGTCCTAGTACTCGAAGACCATGGGGTTGCTAAGCACTAATAAAACTGATCGACGCAAATAAAGTTTTTATATATATGTTTGGTCTTCTTTCCGGCGACTATACCGCATACCGTGGAAAAGCTTCCGCCGAATTAAAGCCACCGCCGAGAGTATCTAGCTAAACTAGATGGCTGGGACTCACGAGCAGCCGCTACCGCATCTCCTACAGCTTCCTCTATTTTATTTTATCCTGATTCCCAGCCATCTAGTTTAGCCCCTTTCCACGTTCCAGTTAGCGGCAGAGGGGATACGTTCGGCGGGCGCGGTGTATTCGCCTTAAAGAGGTCCGGAATTTACATATGACTGAGACCCTGTTAGGGTATTTTCCTAGCCTCGATAATTTGGGACTGTTATTAGGAGTATAGCCTACGTATGTGTGTGTGTGTGTGTGTGTGTGTGTGTGTGTGTGTGTGTGTGTGTGCGCGCGCGCGCGCGTAAAACCTTCCAAAGGCGAGTTATTATAATAATATATTTAAAATAATATCAAATATCTAAAAACAAATTTCTTTAAAAAAAAAAAAAAGTTAAAATGAATATGCAAAGTTAAAAAACTGTACATGTTTCAGTTTATATGTAATCTCTGTCTGTGAAAATTAAAGCAGCGTATAAAACGCTGGCGCAGGACAATGAGTACATAAAGATCTCGTTTAGGAATGGAAAGTTCAGTTATTTGTTACATCAGGCCACATACGATTTCAGCTAATGCGATAATTCGTTCTGTGCAATTAAACTATAATATGCTTGTCGTCCTTGATTTCATTTTCCATGCATGTTTATCTTGTTTCAATCGTTAGGGAACTGTACTTCAATGAGGTTCTTCTTGTCTAATGACAGACACTATAATTAATAAAAATGACTCTTCCATATAATTACACCATATTGTGTGTCCACAGGACATGTTCCTAAATGCATGTCTGCGTCATTCATATAAGGCTACCTTCACATAGTCTATTGTTTGACTGATTGATACTTTCTGACAGCAGAACCCAACAAATAGGAGTGCTCGTTGGAGGCGCTCTGAGTGTCACCTGACTTAAATAGGCGGGCCTGTCCAAACGTTTGCCTTTGATACAATCCCGCCCATTTACAACTCGGAACAGGTCAGCATGGGATCTCATTACAACGAGGCTGCATTTTATATGAAATTTCACAAGCAGACAGAGTATATTCTTCAGTGAAGCGAACTTTGGGGCTTGTTCAGTGTTGGGTTAACGATTTCTAACGCGAAAAATACTGAAAGTGAACTAACAGTTTGGTAAGTAATGTAAATGTGTCGTTAGCGTCTGTAGTTACCACGTTTCAGGAATGTTTAGATAGGAGGTTCTAGAACCCGGTGTTTGGGGTCGCATAGCTAGTGAAGATCCATATCAGCCGAGCAAGTTAGAACTATAACTGTTGTCCCTGATTGGGAAATCAAACTTGGTCCTCTGAAGGAGAATAGCTTTCTAATCGCTCGGCCAGTCGCCCCATACGACATGTACTTGCCTTACAAATCACTGTATCTACGGCTTTTGTAAGCCATTAGCTTTCTGTGGAATAATTATAGATACAGTTGTACCTCAGTATGTTAGCTCTGGTATACGCTCAACTTGTTATAAGTCCTGTTTAGACGCGAAATGTTTGCTTGGTAGATGACCAGTGCTTGGAAAACGAGCTTCTAGGAGTCAAAATTACTCAAGACACCACACGCTATCTTTGTTTACCTCTCTCAAGACAAAAATAATTAATATAGTTGCGCAACCTTTACACGACGTTGTAGAACCAACCACATCATTTTTTGTGTGTGATGTTCTTGTTTTTCTAGGCGAATATACATCCAGTAGTTTGCCATTTCTTTCTGGACGGCCGACTTTTCGATACCATTGTCGAAACTAACGCAATGGGCAAGATCCGTAGCTGGGATAGAACTCAGTACCCTGTCATTGCGAAGCGCGTTCGCAACGCCTAGGCCACAGACGCGGACCTCGAGACAAAGCCACAAATATATTCATTGACTGCATAGAAGTATCATCCCAACAAAGCCCAAACGTGCCGTAATAGCATTGTCTGGAATGACCATCAGTTTTACATTTTATTTTAACGTTCATCAGTTTTAGTTTCTCCTAGTGTATACCAATTTTACAGTTTCTTCTAATGTTCATCAGTTTTACAGTTTCTTCTAATGTTCATCAGTTTTACAGTTTCTTCTAATGTTCACCAGTTTTACAGTTTCTTCTAATGTTCACAAGTTTTATATTTTTTTATTATGTTCATCAGTTTTACAGTTTGTTCTGATGTTCACCAGTTTTACAGTTTCTTCTAATGTTCACCAGTTTTACAGTTTCTTCTAATGCTCACCAGTTTTACAGTTTCTTCTAATGTTCATCAGTTTTACAGTCTCTTCTAATGTTCACCAGTTTTACAGTCTCTTCTAATGTTCACAAGTTTTACAGTCTCTTCTAATGTTCATCAGTTTTACAGTCTCTTCTAATGTTCACCAGTTTTACAGTCTCTTCTAATGTTCATCAGTTTTACAGTCTCTTCTAATGTTCACCAGTTTTACAGTCTCTTCTAATGTTCATCAGTTTTACAGTTTCTTCTAATGTTCATCAGTTTTACAGTTTCTTCTAATGTTTATAAGTTTTACAGTTTCTTCTAATGTTCATCAGTTTTACAGTCTCTTCTAATGTTCACCAGTTTTACAGTCTCTTCTAATGTTCACAAGTTTTACAGTCTCTTCTAATGTTCATCAGTTTTACAGTCTCTTCTAATGTTCACCAGTTTTACAGTCTCTTCTAATGTTCATCAGTTTTACAGTCTCTTCTAATGTTCACCAGTTTTACAGTTTCTTCTAATGTTCATCAGTTTTACAGTTTCTTCTAATGTTTATAAGTTTTACAGTTTCTTCTAATGTTCATCAGTTTTACAGTTTCTTCTAATGTTTATAAGTTTTACAAATTCTTCTAATGTTCATCAGTTTTACAGTTTCTTCTAATGTTTATAAGTTTTACAGTTTCTTCTAATGTTTATCAGTTTTACAATCTCTTCTAATGTTTATCAGTTTTACAATCTCTTCTAACGTTCATCAGTTTTACAATCTCTTCTAATGTTCATCAGTTTTACAATCTCTTCTAATCTTCATCAGTTTTACAATCTCTTCTAATGTTTATAAGTTTTACAATCTCTTCTAATGTTCATCAGTGTTACAGTTTCTTCTAGTGCACACCAGTTTTACAGTTTGTTGTAATGTTCATCAGTTTTACAGTTTCTTCTTACGTTCACCACTTTTACAGTTTAATCTAATGTTTATCAGATTTGCAGTTTCTTCCGAAGTTCATCAGATTTACAATTTCTTCTGATATCCGTCAATTTTACAGTTTCTTCTAGTATTCATCATTTTTACAGTTCCCACAATCATATATTTCTTCTTAGCTACATGCTTTCCTGTTTTCATTATTTCTGCTGACGTATGTCACACTGACTGCTTAAACATACGTTAATGTTATTCCATAGAACTTATTTGTCTACATAATATAAAGTGAGTTGCGTATCCTTTAGAGTTTGTCTCTGCCTTATGTGCATCGGGCGCGCGATAAGGATTGATAGCATATCCTTTACAAAACAGCCCAAATTACACCCAGGTGTTAGTCTTTCATTAGGATTGGGAAAAAATTAAAGCAAAAAGCATGGTACCAGGAAGGAGGGCCGACCAACACGAAGATGGGCACAGGATATAAGTGACTCTTTGAGTATGAAAGTTCATGAGGCAGGAGAGCTGGCGATAGACCGAATTTCTTTCAGGCAGATGATGAGAGCGACGTTCTGCAAAGGACCTGCTACATGATGATGACAGTAGCTGTTCTTCTTTTCTGTCACATTATTTTAAGTAAATAACTTGTCGGAGTACCTTTGACGTAGTGAATTATTAATTGGGACAAGAGACAGATTCGAGTATTTGTTCTAAATGGTTGCCAAGAATCTTCTCTCATTGTCTTCCTCTGTTTTTTCTATAAAAATGTTCGTTTCTGTCATTACATCATACTATGGTCAACAAATGGCGATTTCCTTTTTATGGTGTTATTGATGAGACCTCTCATGGTCTTAACTCTGATAAAACATGTAGATTACTGATTTTTGTCTCTTAAAAGAATGTTAATGTATCCACAACTCTGTAAAACTATATCTCATGAATAATTATTGAGGTATGTTTTAGAATGTACATACTGACATTACACATTGTGCCAACGGCTACTGGACCAAGCGCATTGTGGGGGAGAAAACAAGCTTTAACTTAGGAAGAGGAAATGCAACCTGAAAACTTTGTGTTATTGCAGGACAGACCAGACCCTTAGCATTTGTTGTCAGCTAATCACTACAATAATGCCCAAGCTTTGTGCTACAGAGTTTAGGAAATTTATCCCTGGCCCTAATTAGTCTGGGGAGTCACTCTGGCGAAGCGGCTAGACTTTAGGAAGTAAAGGCGGCCGGCGTAATGCTGACCACATCACCCATCTTGTGCCGATTGATCTTTAAAAATATAGGTCTAGCCCAATATGCCCTATACGCATAAAGGCGTGGAAGAGGGTCCTTTACTTACTAACAAGTCTGAAAAACAATTCGAAAGAGTTACTGTTTATAAATCCTTGTTAATTGGTGTAGGCGAGGGCGCCACGGGCTGACTGTGGGACACATTTCGACGGGAGCGGACCTTACTAGTTTCAACCACCATCGCTGTTGACAGTAATGTCCATATCGTCTGAAACATTCACTAAAGATGGTAAACTGGACGAAGAAATTGATTTCCGATACAGTAAAGCTGGTACGATAAGATCAGAGAAACTCTACAGCACTACTATGTGTCTATAATCGAAGCAGCCAGAGCACGAAGCAAGACCTTATATCTCCCTCGACACCCGTAGTGGTAAAAGAGGAAGTAAAGTAGAAGAAGAAGAAGTCTGATAAGAACGAAAATGTACCAACAACAACACAGCCAAACATTACAATTAGTTACAAGTAATGTGTAGTAATTATTTATGTAACCACAAATGACTGGAATTTATTACGTAAGATTCACTTCATTTCATAACAGAAGATGGAGGAGCAAGAATGGACGGGACAATCTGATCCCCATGATGGTGAGACTAGTAAACACAGCCGATGGTCGGAACACTGTAAAACATTTCTTATCCGAGGTAAGATAAGTATAAGCATTTACTTATTTAATATCGCTCATCGACATTAACCTTTTCACTCAATAATGAATTCCATAAATATCTCAGCAGCTCAATTGCATTAGATCATCCTGATCATCATAAATTTCATCTGCCGTTTAGCGAAGTGGGGAGGAACAATTTCAGATCCAATGCACACTGGCTGGCACTGGCTATTCTCAAGCCATTAGGCTTGTAAAGTGTCTTTAATTTTAACGATCCCTCCGCATTCGATACATACAGTAACAGCTCTACCACAAATTCTTCTTTGTTCACCGGCTATATACTCCTTCGGAAAGTCCATTTGCCTTTGTACCAGGCCTGAGTTTTGCGTGCACATCCGTTCTACTGGCTTATTTGTGTGTAGCTGGTTGTTCCTTGCCGTCAGGCTGATGCACTCCTGCGACATTCTTGTTGCGTAGGCAGTGGGTCCATTCTTTTTTTCCCCAGAAAGGAGCCCGTGAACCCACAAGGGGGAACCACACATTCCAAAAAAACTAAAAAATCTTGAGTTTGTTTAGAAAATTTATGCTAGCCGGGGGAAATAATAATAATAATAAGTCCCTGCTGGGACTGAAAGTTTATTCATATTAACCAAATGTTCTTCTTAAGCGAATTCGTGTTAACAATATTGTACTGTAATACATAAAACAGTTTTTGTAGCCTTATGGTTAGTTCGCTTGAATAGCCGGACAATGATTCGGATTTGTTCGCTAGAAGTTCCCGTGTGGGTTTCGGGGATCCATATTCGGGGAAGAGGAATATACCCACTACCCCTAACAAGCATGTCGCAAGAAGTGTTTCCTTGGAAGTCGGAGTGCATCTGCCTCAGAGGCAGAATTAATCACATTTTGTTACGTTGCGAAGGGAAGTCTTGCCATATTCTCTTAAAAGAAGGGGGGGGGGGGTTGAAAAAGGGGGGGGGGGGGTCTTGCAATATACTCAAGGCAGTGCGCCCTGAAAAAGGTCGGATACCACTGAAAGACATATCGGGAGCTGCATGTGATAGCAATATACAGGTAATTTCACATACCTTGTTCAACCTCTAACAAAAATTATAAAAAAGCAATTGTAATGGCGGATGTTGAGTGTACAAATCTGTTACGTAGGGAATATTAATTTGACATGATTTTATTCTTGTGAAAATCATCTGCAGATTCACAAGGATTAGAAAACTGTACCTCAAATTGTTACCAAGAAGATTTAAAATTAAATAATTTGTACATAGGAAAATGAAATGTACAGTTATTTTGATTAAAAGATACATAAATTGTTTTTTTTAATAAAAACTGGGCCTTATATAATTTGCAACAGAACTAGAAGAATTAAATCTGATGCGATTTGTTACAAACATCTTCTTTATTCTTTTCCCGTTTACTTATGTCTCAAAGCGTTGCATAGTGGAGTTATATGTAGTGTTCTGATCTTTTTGCTGGTTGCATAGCTTGTGTTTTTGTCATATTGCGTTTTGTAGTGCCCCCCTAACCCCCACTCGCCCCAACCCATCTCTATCTTGGCCGGCCTCCGAACCTCTGGCCTGTTGTTCTCGTGTAGCTGCTCCCTGATATTGCTCCGTTCCGAGCAGACGACTAAATCATTTGATTCTCTGATATTTTATTAATAAATTTTAGGTTAAACAATTTTGAGTTAAAAATCTACTCAAAGCAATTTAGGATCCTTGCCGGTGCAACAGAGCCAATGCACTGTGCTGAGCTTTTTCTGACTCAGACTTGAGTTAGAAGAAGAATGAAGCACTTATGGGTTACTACCCGTGTGCCATGATGTTCATGCGTTGTTCAAAACCTCAAAAAGACCTGTTTTATTGAATCTTTCAATGTTTGTCCTGTCGAATTTCTTATATATAAATATAATGTCATATTGCTACGAACTTGTAGGGCTAAATATAACACGATTTTCTGAATCACAAAATTATACATCAGAAAGTTTGCTGTTTCAAAAACTAAACTCTAAGGTTAATTTAACCCCTTTGAGAAAAAAAAAAAGCCTGTGTTTGTTCATATGCTATAATCTATTAAACTCCTTAGGATGAACATATGAAATGCTGTGTAAAGTGTGAACGGAAATTTTCATTTTTGAAAAGCCGCAACTATATAAACAATTAATTCATTACGCTATTATCTGCCATTATATATATACATATATATCCTGTTCCAAAGCTAAGATTCTCTGTCAATGCTGGCAAGAAAAATTGACACCTCAGCTGAGACTGAACTGGGAGAGGCCAATTTTATGGCACTTTACAGAGACAGAGAAAGACAAGGGAGACAGAAGTGATCATGAAGAGACTGCAGACAATGTGTATCCGGGATCACAAAACGGGTTTAGAGCCAAGATATCAACAGTGGACAAGACTTTCTCGAACAAGCAGCTACAAGAAAGGAAGCAACATAAATCACTGTTAATTGTCTTCATAGTACTCACTAAAGTGCCAGTTAGGGCTGATATTTCAAACATTCTGTAAAACCATGCTAAGGTTTATACCTGAAAAATCCCATCAGTCACTGGTTGATTGCATATATTTAAACTTCTTCTTCTTCGCTTTCACCGGCTGTAAACTCTGGCAGAAAGTTCTGGCTGTTCGTCCACTTCTGGTCTGCGGTCCTATTCAAGAACCTGAGTTTTGCATGCGCATCCGTTTTACAGATCTAACTCATCTGTATGTAGACTGTTGGTTCCTTGCCTCTCAGGTAGATGCATTCTGACTTCGAAGAAAGCTTCCAATAAGTCCACTCTTGAAATATGTCTTTGGGTAGGCAGTGGGTCTATTCTTTTATCCGCCATTATAGGGCCCTGGAATCCACAAGGGGATCAATCATATTTTAACTGTTGAAAATGATTAGGGCCGGATGCATCGAATGACAAAGATAATTTTTAATGTGTAGGGGATTGCAGTGGTTGACACATTTGCCCCTAGCTCAGTGGCCCTACATTCAAACCGACATTCAGGCTGTTATTTTTTTAAAACCGATTTCACATTGTCCAGCATCCTTCTCCAGGTCTTTTCTGTTGCATCCAAATTCGATTATGAGTATGACGCGCTACCTAATGCGCTACCGCGGCCCTTCTTCTTCTGAGTTGAGTGCATGGCGTGACACTGTGAGCTACGTGTTTTTTTCGTTGGCACAGGAGTGGAGCAATTATGGGGTGACCCGTTTGCTATGAAGCTGAAACTAGGATTACCAGATCCAATTACGAATTCTTGGGGACTGCATGTGATATGATTGATCAAGCCATATTCTTTTTTTCTACAGCCCATGCCGTGTGGCGTTGGCAGTCTTGTCTATGCCCAGACGTCTGTCTCGTGTGCTTCAGTCACTTATAACACAGAAAATGCGTGGCTCTACACCCTTCATAGAGGCACGTGACCTTCTTATTTAAAATCCACTGGCAATAAGAACGAAAAGAAGTGGAAGAAAAGACAGATTGTCTTCCATACCACGATGTCAAACTGTCTAGCATCCTCTCTCTCTTTCTCTCTGTGTGTGTGTGTGTGTGTATGTGTATGTGTGTGTGTGTGTGCGTGTGTGGGTGTGTGTGTATGTGTGTCAGCTGCCTCTTTCCCCCTCCAACTTTCCCACTATCACCATGTTCTTCACTTTTCTCCTTCTTATATTATAACCAAAGATAGTAGATTGCCTGTTTCTGATGTGGACAGACAATTTTCTTCGAGGGTCAGTTCCTCTGAAGACATCTTTATTACTCCTTTTAATCCGTCCACGGTATTCTAATCATTCTTCTATAAAACCATATTTCCACCGTTTGCAAATAATTTTTGCTAATCTCCAATTTTGCATGATTCACTTCCGCATATCAGGACATGTTTTATATAGCTCGTGAGATTTTTCTTTTTCATCTCAGTTGATAAAGAAAGATTGCATAGTATATTCTTTGTTCTGTGAAATGCTGCAAATGCTTGAGCCAGTCTACGTTTAACTTCCTTAATAAATATTGTATCTAATGTTATCAGATCTTACATCTGATGTTATCAGATCTTACATCTGATGTTATCAGATCTTACATCTGATGTTATCAGATCTTACATCTGATGTTATCAGATCTTACATCTGATGTTATCAGATCTTACATCTGATGTTATCAGATCTTACATCTGATGTTATCAGATCTTACATCTGATGTTATCAGATCTTACATCTGATGTTATCAGATCTTACATCTGATGTTATCAGATCTTACATCTGATGTTATCAAGGTCCCCATTTACCCTGATACCCTAATCAATTTGCTCGAAATTACTGTTAATTCTGTTTTTCTGCTGATCAAGCAATAAAGAAAAACCCC
The DNA here is from genome assembly GCA_905116865.2 of Candidula unifasciata. Classification (NCBI taxonomy): domain Eukaryota; kingdom Metazoa; phylum Mollusca; class Gastropoda; order Stylommatophora; family Geomitridae; genus Candidula; species Candidula unifasciata. Next base: position 86,588 of record CAJHNH020000956.1, on the reverse strand, counting down.
ACATTTGATTGATTATAATGATAGAACATAAACTTATATGTAAGTGTGTGTACACACACACACGCATATATATATATATATATATATATATATATATATATATATATATATATATATATATATATATACGTGTGTGTGCTTGCGAATGTGTTTGAGTGAGAGAAGCTGGGGTTTGTCACTTTAATGCTTTTTAAATTTATGCAACTTCTTGTTGTCCAAGCGCTTTCTATTTGCGAAAAAACACTCTCTATACAACACTATGGGAAGTACCCGGTGTAGCTGCTAGATGCTCGCCTGTGGAACCGAAGGTAGTGGGTTCAAATCTGAAGGGAGCCTGGCTTCAATAAAAAATGGCACTTGGCTTGCAGGTCGACCTAGCCTTAAATGGGTAAAAAGTAAAGTGCGTGCATGATGTTGACCACATTACCTGCCAAGTGCCGAAGGGTTTTTATACAATATAGGCCTAGCCCTGTGTGCCCAGTACTCTTGAAGGAGTGGAAAAGGATCCTTTACTTACACACCCTACATCATAGCCGAGGAGCGGCTGGCCGAACGGTTACAACGATGGCAAGAGACCCGGGTTCGAATCCTCGGTAAGATTTGAGACCTGCAAAGTCGTGGAGACAATACCAGTCATACGACCGTAAATCAGGCTCAAAGAATCCCCCCTCCTCCCCGCCCCAAACCGTTTGCACCGCAGATGTGGTATAAAAAAAAAGCAGCTGACATTATAGCCGAATAAGTTACAGGGGCATAACGCTTATTTTTTTCAATTGAACCTTTCGATTCGCGCTTACCTGTCTTTGGACAAAATGTTTGTGTATATATATAAATATATATACATACATATATACATTTGTATATACATATTTTTGAAAACTTACTCCAGCTGTTTTGTTTCATATAATTTTTTTTTCACTTAGTATTAGAGAAGATTTGTTCTTGATAATTGAAAAAGTTGGACATTTACTGTTAGACCAACATTAGACTACATGTTAGGTCGTAACGTCTGGGTGCCGCAATCACACTGTGAAGTAGGGTTGAACAAGGTTTTTGAGTTACAATCTCATTCAAATAGTGTAACTCTTCCAGAGTAGGTGGCGATCAATATATAACATTATTGTGTTTATGTGTAAAGGAGTGTGTTTTTTGTGTGGTAAGATTGGGGGGTGGGGGGGGGGGGGTTGATGTTGTGTCTTCAGAACATTAACCATCATTGTTGTATTATTAAGTTGACCAAAATTAATATTTAACAAGAAAATTATAATGAAACTTTATGATTTTCTAAACAAACTAAATGAATAAATAAATTAAAAAAAAAAATTAAAAAAAAAATTATAATAAAATAAGAATAAATAAAAATTGTTAGTCTCGTATTGACTAAATCAGTACATTTTCAGTTGATCTCTCTCTCTCTCTCTCTCTCTCTCTCTCTATATATATATATATATATATATATATATATATATATATATATATATATATATATATATATATATATATATATATATATATATATATATATATATATATATATATATATATATATATATATATATATATATATATATATATTTATTATATATATATATATAGTATAATATAATGAGTATTATTCTGAGGCACAGCTTGCCCGCGCTTTCGCTCGCTCGCAGTCTCTCTCTCTCTCCCTCTCTCCCTCTCTCTCTCTCACTCTGTGCGTGTATGTGTGTGTGAGTGTGCGTGTGTGTGCGTGTAGCTGTGGCTATTGCTGTATATCTTGACAAGGGGTTCTGACCAAAACTAACGGGAATCCAGGCTGTGCTAGCATGAAAAATCGTGACCGAAGACCAGACAAAAGGCTACATTACCCAGTTGGGCGGTAAAACTATAGGCATCTGCTTTGGTGTATTGTGTGAAGAAGATGGGGCACAGATAGGATTCTCCTGAGTGTGTTGACTTTGGTGTTGGTTAATAAATTCGTACAATGATGTTACACGCTAAACAAACATGCACACACGAACGAGCACACCCACATGTACACACACACCCCCCCATTTAACATCTGCTGCATTCTCATTTTAATATCTCCCAATGCCCAGTTGTATAGCTGACATTTTTCACGCTTTTTGATCAACAAAAGAAGAGTTTTGGCCAACAAAATGGCAAGTTGTCAGACAGCAGTTTGGCTTGACAAGTAAAAACTATCTGCGTGGTTATTGTCAAGTCTCACAGCTGGTGAAGAGAATTCACAAAAGGACGTTTCACTTGACTTGGATCAGAATCTTGGCTCTCAACAATTGTAAATTCAAGCTGTAGAATTACAGCAATTCTATTATTCAAGATCTAATGTTGTAATGTTGGTCCTCTGATAAATCTGGTTCTATAAAATGTTTAACAGTCAAGGCTTAAGAATAATGCAATCTTATTAAGGAAGATCGACCTTAGTGATAATTATATTTATATACAATATACAAAGATACAGGGGACGAACTGGTTCAGCGGCTTATCTTGTGGACTCGGGTCTTCGTTTCACAAACACAAGTAGTTCGTGAATCATGGGGATCGTTACTTGAGCTTCGGAATTTCGCAGAAAGCAGGACAGAGCAAGTGTCACAAAAATGTTTTCAATGCGCAGTCTTCGAAGGTCCAGACAGATAGTACCCACTTTGAGAATGGCGGAGAGTAGAATCTTTTAGATTATTTTCTAAAGAGAATTACAGATGGGCAGTAGTTGTGGAGGTCAGGTCCATTGCGATATGAAGATGTGTGCATATATGATACACGCACTGACATGTATTCGTTTGAACAGGATGTCGTGAGGCGGAAAAAGGGGGAGGGGGTTGGGGAGATTAGGAATGGAATATAGATAAGGGAGAAAAAGAATGCAGATAGTCTAAGACAGGGCAGATGGTCTAAGACAGGGTGGATAGTTTGTTACAGGGCAGATAGTTTGAGACAGGGCAGATAGTCTAAGACAGGGCGGATAGTTTGGGACAGGGCAGATAGTTTGAGACAGGGCAGATAGGTTAAGACAGGGCGGATAGTTTAAGACAGGGCAGATAGTTTAAGACAGGGCAGATAGTTTAAGACAGGGCAGATAGTTTAGGACAGGGCAGATAGTTTAAGACAGGCCGGATAGTTTAAGACAGGGCAGATAGTTTAAGACAGGGCAGATAGTTTAAAACAGGGCAGCTAGTTTAAGACAGGGCGGATAGTCTAAGACAAGGCGGATAGTCTAAGACAGGGCAGATAGTTTAAGACAGGGCGGATAGTCTAAGACAGGGCGGATAGTCTAAGACAGGGCAGATAGTTTAAGACAGGGCTTTTCAACTAAGTTTACTCAGGGGCCCTAATTCTGAAAACGGTATCGTCACGGGCCAGAGCCCCAGCGTAGAAACATTATTAATATATTGTTAAAACAAAATAAACCAGAACTACTGAAAGGATCATTATACTAAACATTTTGACATTCTGCATCTTTGTAATACAATAAGCGAGATTACTGAAATTTCACACAAGAATACATTGTGGTTCCACCAATCAATTGATCCGTTTTTTTTTTCTTTCTGGATCACGATATTTTTTAGGCGTACTGTCTTTCAGGCTAGTATGGTCTGGGGCCTTCCCTTGCGTGGATCATTGACTGGCATATCCTGGTCATGGATGCGATCAGACGTCTGATGTGAGCCTGTGGGATGGCTGCCCACTCTTCCTAGAGTGCCTGGAACAGATTACGACTATTAACTGGAGCAACGTCTCGGCGACAAACACGTCGTTGCTGCTCACCCTATAGGTGCAAAATCGAACTCATTTCTGCAGACGGAGATGACCAGGGAAAGGTTTGAAAGACATTTGCTCCCAGGTCGGTCCAACCTTGAATGCTCACCAGGTAGAGTCCTGGGAAGTAAAGGTGGAAGTCAGCGTGATGCTGACAACATAACTCACCAAGTGCCAATTGTTCTATAAAAGCAGTTCTAGCCCTATATGCACAGTACGCTTGGAGGTCTAAAAATTGTCATATACGTTACTTACATCACGGCCTTCTCTATTTATATACAGATGGACCTGCTTACATATACTAGGTAAATGGACGATACAATGCTTACAATGCAAATTGTGTATTAACATGTACCAATAAAACTTACTGGCAGCAATGTTTAGAATGCGCTTTGTAGCTTCACATTAAAAGTAACATTTACAACGGATTTGTAGCTTTACTAGTACCATTACAATCTACAGATTCCCATGGAGCTGTCAAAGAACTTGTCTTTCCTAGGGCTCTAGACCTGGACAGACCAAAGCGGGAGCGAACTATCTTTTCCAGCCGTCAGTTGGGTTGTCTGGAGGAAGAGTTCCAAAAAAATCAGTACCTTGTTGGGAAAGAGCGATCAGCAGTTGCCAAACAGTTGGGTCTTTCGGAAACACAGGTGGATAAATTTGAATTATCTGTAATTTTCATAATTAGTAACTTACATCCATGTCATATCATACAAACTCAGTGTTGTTAAAAATCTGTAATACCCTTTTCCTCCCTAAAATTTGCTGGCGTGAATACGTATATCATATTATAGTACATTAAATTATTGATATCGGTGGAATTTCTTTCCACATAACAAATTAAAAATTTTTCTTAGACATCACTGAGACATGTGTGGGTACCGTACCCTAATTGGGGAAAGGGGGAGGGGGAGTACACCAACTGCCCTTCAAACATGTCCTAAATGTCCATTAATTAAGGATTTGCAGAAGTCGCATCTATTTTAGTGAAAGGCAAAAATATTGCAGCCTTACTGGGAGCCAGAACATTTAAAATGCCAAACACTCCTTTGAGGGCAAACGTAGAAGAAAAACAAAACTGGCGATTCTTACGTGATTCTGGACCTGCTTAGATAATTAACGGGACTTCGTCTATGGTCAAAACATGACTGGCACGTCCACGTCTTGACGTTGCAAACTAACACCATCGCGTGCTGTCTGTTGTTTGGTTTCATTAGATAATTATGTTCTTATTTTATATCAAAGCATACGAAACGTAGAACAGACAGCTTCCGATTATCATAATCACTAACGGCAAATAACCGTTGCGGCAAGAAAACCTTCAACAGAAGATAACATGAACAGGGAATTTTACATTTGCAATTAAAATAGTAATTTAAAAAAATAAAAGAGTGCAGACGACTTAAACGGGACACAAACAGATAGGGCGGGTGGGGTGGGGGGAGAGATCCGACTCAACGCAGATCTAAAACAAAGACATTCGGAAAAGCAGGCAGTTAACTACGTTACCACGGCTGCCACAATTTGAATGACTGCCGTATAAATCATTTTATTTCATCTTTCTTATTAATCACCGTCACATATTTTTTTATATCTCATTTCAGGTAAAAGTCTGGTTTCAGAACAGAAGGACAAAACACAAGAAAGACAATGAACGAAGCGGCGAAGGCAAGGATTTTCAAGCAGAGAGCAAAGCTGCCCGGAATGTCCTAAAGTTACTTGAGTACAAGACAGCACTTAGCTACAGCTCATTACTAAGCCAGCCACCCACACAGCTAGACACCTTCCGAAATATATCCTCCAACAGCAGGAGTTTTCTAATGCTCCAAAGCCCCAATAAAACTGTTGAAAAAGAACAAACACTTGATGCGAATTTGAAGCCGCAAGATAATAAGTTAGATCAGTCACCAAGGCAGATTAGAGGTGCGGAGTTCAATGCTCTGCTTCCAATGACTCGTTCGCAGGCTGCTACTAAAAACGTACTTTCTATCACAGACATGATTACCGACGATGTTTCCGTAGACATGGCACCAAACAGCTCATCTGTTAGCGGCAGCTCCGAATCGTTTCAGAACTCTAGTGATGATTTACTTCATCAAGGCATAGATCATTATAATGAGACAGAGACTGAGATAATAAAGACCCGTGGAGGTACGGAAGGTTCCAGTTTCAAGACAACAGATTTTGTCAAAAACAAGAGATTTCAGATTGATAACTCATATTGTGTGGATAAGTTACTGAACTATGCAGATCTGCAGACAGACAGCACTGCCAGTGGAGATCAGTCACCGGATGATTCAACAAATCCGGATGAATGCATTCTTCAAGTCAAAGAAAAGTGTCATGAGGTAGGCAATCAGTTTTTCTTTGAAATATTTGGTTTACCTGTTCGGTTGTTAAATTTTAATGTTCTTGCTACCTACCATACACTGCAACGTAAAAGTCGAGTTTCAATACATAAAAGACTTTTCAAAATTAGGGGTAGGTTTATATTGCAGCTATAAAATTGATTAGTTAGATATTGGCTTAACGCAGAATATGGAGCTGAAAACATTGAGATCGACTGAAATACCAGGTTCACTGGTACGCTGTCATTTACCGTAATTATTGTTATATGTTCACTGCTTGATAAAGGCGCTGACGTTTTAAATGCTCTCTTTTATCCGCGGGTTGCTGTCATATAATCGAGCTTCCTGAATGTAAGATGGGTTCAATATTCCGTCTTCTGTATATACGCTACCGTGTGGGTTCCGTTCCGGGGACCCATTGGGGGGGGGGGGGGACACAAGAATTGACCCACCCCCTCCCTAACATGCATATCGTAGGAGTCGACTAATGAGGTTTTTCCCTCGAAGTCGGAGTGAGTCTGTCTGCAGGCAAATGAAACAGCCTACAATACAAATAAGCCAGATCTGTAAAACGGATGTGGACGCAACACTCAAATCCTGGAAGAAGACTAAAGTCCAGAAATTAACGAACACCCGTAACTTTCTCATGAGTTTACAGCTTTGAACTCAGAGAGAGAGAGAGAGAGAGAGAGAGAGAGAGAGAGAGAGAGAGAGAGAGAGAGAGAGAGAGAGAGTGTGTGTGTGTGTGTGTGTTTATTGTTAGGACTCGTGCATGTATTGTTAGAATTAGTTAATATGCAACCTATTTTGATTAGTGCATTTGTCACTTGTTAGGATTTGTGAATGTGCCCCTGATTATGATTAGTGCATTTGTCTCTTGTTAGGATTTGTGAATGTGCCCCTGATTATGATTAGTGCATTTGTCACTTGTTAAGATTTGTGAATGTGCCCCTGATTATGATTAGTGCATTTGTCACTTGTTAGGATTTGTGAAATTGCCCCTGATTATGATTAGTGCATTTGTCTCTTGTTAGGATTTGTGAATGTGCCCCTGATTATGATTAGTGCATTTGTTTCTCGTTAGGATTAGTGAATGTGCCCCTGATTATGATTAGTACATTTGTCACTTGTTAAGATTTGTGAATGTGCCCCTGATTATGATTAGTGCATTTGTCACTTGTTAGGATTTGTGAATGTGCCCCTGATTATGATTAGTGCATTTGCCACTTGTTAGGATTTGTGAATGTGCCCCTGATTATGATTAGTGCATTTGCCACTTGTTAGGATTTGTGATTGTGCCCCTGATTATGATTAGTGCATTTGTCACTTGTTAGGATTTGTGAATGTGCCCCTGATTATGATTAGTGCATTTGTCTCTTGTTAGGATTTGTGAATGTGCCCCTGATTATGATTAGTGCATTTGTCACTTGTTAGGATTTGTGAATGTGCCCCTAATTATGATTAGTGCATTTGTAACTTGTTAGGATTTTTGAATGTGCCCCTGATTATGATTAGTGCATTTGTCACTTGTTAGAATTTGTGAATGTGCCCCTGATTATGATTAGTGCATTTGTCACTTGTTAGAATTTGTGAATGTGCCCCTGATTATGATTAGTGCATTTGTCTCTTGTTAGGATTTGTGAATGTGCCCCTGATTATGATTAGTGCATTTGTCTCTTGTTAGGATTTGTGAATGTGCCCCTGATAATGATTAGTGCATTTGTCACTTGTTAGGATTTGTGAATGTGCCCCTAATTATGATTAGTGCATTTGTCACTTGTTAGGATTTTTGAATGTGCCCCTGATTATGATTAGTGCATTTGTCACTTGTTAGAATTTGTGAATGTGCCCCTGATCATGATTAGTGCATTTACTGATTGTTGAGATTAGTGAATATATTAGAATTAGTGCATTTATTCCAAGTATGGGATCCCAAAAGAGTACTAGACGGAAAAAAAGTAATTAACACAGCAAGAGGCAAAACACAGAACACATAGTTCAGGACAAGTGCACTAATCTTTGAGCCACCTATTTAGGTACAGTTGCTCGTAAGTGAAATTAATTTTATTTTGAAAACATTGGAAATGAATTTTATTTTCAAAACAATGGAAATGAATTTTATTTTTGAAACATTGTTATTTATTAATTTTGTTGAAATTTATTATTTTGCAGGAAATTCTGACCCGCGTGCTTAACAAGAGACAAGGAAATAAAGAAGTCCCTCACGCCTATACAAGATTTCATCCATATCCTGGTCTCACACACCCTGTAATAGAAGCTTCATTGGAAACATGGAGACATCAAGGACATGCATGTAATTCAAACACTACTTCCAGCAGGCCTCCACCATCGGAAGCATGTATACAGGAGAATAGGCCCTGGGAAGATCACAGGGCAGTTCTCGGCACTTCTTCGAACATGACAACTTCACGAAACATTCAAACAGGAACGTTTCCAACTTCTTTTAACAATAGGTCAATAGGACATTATTTTTCAAATTTAATGAACTGCCCAAGTAATATTAACAGCGCGTATTTGTCATATCAACCATTAATAGGTAATCAAGGCCAAGTTTCACACAGTCTGCATTTGCCCCATGCCAAGCATTATAATTATTATGTGCCTAGTTTTTATGATCATGGAGTAAATGAAACCTCGACACGTCTGCAGATCTTACAACATGCGCCTGTTGGTAACTGTTATCAAGATGGACAAGAGAAAATATCGTATTCATCTTATACAATGAACACTCCTCAAGTCAGTTTTCTGTCGCCGCCCACTGTTCATGGGTTGCCGTCACATTATCACGGATACCACGCTGGCCCTCCCTTCACATAAGTAGGGATACTCTTTATATTGTACATTACTAGATCACTAGGAGAGATCCCAACCAAGCACACATACACACAGCTACGCGCGCACACACACACACACTCAATTCAACGATTTTTATGGACTCAAGATATTTTGGAGACTGACATGAAGAAAACACGCCAGATGTGAAAGAACTCACAAATGCGATCTATTGATCTTTCAGACTAGAAATCACATACTAAAGGCTTTACCTAGACAGTCACAGTAAAAAGTAATGGACCCTTTTCCACTCCTTTCAGGCGTATTGTGTATACAGGGCTAGAACTATTTTTTATAGACCAAAGGGCACTTGGCTGTTGATGTGGTCAGTATCACACCGACCGCCTTTACTTCCAAGGACTGTACCTGGTATCCACTGTAGGCTGGGTCGACCTGGAAGCTAAGGTAATTTTTGAAAAATATTCGGCCTCCACCAGAAACCGAACCCACGACCTTTTGATCCGCAGCCGAGCATCTAGCCGCTAGACCAGGGCGGCTCCCTAACTAAACAGTTAGAGTAATTAAACTTGGATATTGTTCAATCATTCAAAGGCAACGTAAATCAAGGGTAGCCTACAATACCCAAAAAAGGACGATGGAGAGATAACATATAGGTAAATCTACACACACTTGGAATGAATGTTGAATTAGGAATCGACATGATAGCACTCGAGACACCGCCACAAGCGCTCCGTCTCTGTAAACATGAGGCACGGTCACAAGAATCTACGTCAGGGTAACGTCTATATTACAATATTGAAAACATTGCTACCGTTGGTACAGCTGTTACTATTACCGTCACCACAACCACCACCACAATTACTGTTGCTGCTTACATTACATCTATATGATTGCCTGTTTCTTTGTATGTTTCTTTTGATATTCTTATTATATGCAACCAAAAGCTCGTCTATGCAAACTTATTTCATTAATTTTTTTTCTTTTTTTAATTTTTCATATATAAAAAAGGAAAGGCTACTTTCTTATGCTCATGGAGTATTTGTTGCTACACCAAATTTGTATACTTGGGTGACGTGATCAGTATCACACAATCTGCCTTTATTTTCAGTACATTTCGTGGTAGCCGTTTGCAATTGGGTCGACCAATTTTAGAATGCACCGCTTTGATGGGATTTTGAAAACAGCAGAACTTGCAGACAAGCTTGTGAAACTATGCTTGTCTACAACTGTTATTAATCACAAAATGTATGTTATATATTTATCTCCCTCGTGTACGTTGTTTAAAAAGGGCAACTGGAGCATGATAACCACATGGAAGTTGTCCTTCCTAATACGTCTTCTTGGCTATGGAACCTGGAGTACAACTGAAAGAGACCAAGCCTTATTACAATTGGTCGCAGGTCCCGAGTTAAAGCCTCGGTGAAGGCAGGGATTTTTCACTCGGACTTCTAGTAATTTCCCCTGGTCTCTGGGAAGTAAGATCGGAAGCACATGTGTGTAGTGTGCGCACGTAAGAAATCCATTGGCAGTTGGAAATCGAAACGAGTAGCCTAACAGTGCTGCCTGGGCAAATATTTGGAGTTAAAAATCCACCTAAAGTATTTCAGCATCCTCACCAGTGAAACGGAGTTCGTGCACTGCGCTGAAAACCCGTAGGCTTGATGTAGACCTAGAAAGGAGCACTTATGGGTTACATCCTTGTTCCAAAATGTTGATCTGTCGAATGAACATAAAAATAATGAACATAAACAATTGTTTTGAAAACAGTCTCTGTACGCATTGTGGGTAGGGTGACTATACCATCTGGAGCTGCAAACGCACTTCCTGCTACTATGACGTGCTAATGTCCGACTGATATTTTGTGATGAAAACTGATGTCATAAGCAAATCAGTCTCTTCCCCCTCCCCAGCCAAACCCCTTTGTTATTTCTAGGTCACCGGGCTGAAGGGGTAAACTGTGGAACTACACTGAAGCTTAACTTATATATTGACATAATTTCTTTTGGTGAAACAGAAATTAAATCAAAACGTGTTTCACCTAACATGCATGTTTAAACTTACCTTTCTTGAAGAAGAAATGAAATTATTACACTTGTGTTACTTCTCTCTCTCTCTCTCTCTCTCTCTCTCTCTCTCTCTCTCTGGAAAACAAATTAAATCGAAAGTTGTTTTTCTTAATGATTCTTCTTTTCTGATGGAAACAAAATGAAATTAAAATGCGTGGAAACATATTTGTTTGGTTAAGTTGCAGTGTGAATTGTTACGATATCTTCTTCTTTCTCCTATGTTGGAAATAAATAAAATTGAACGAAAAGTATATAAGTGAGCTTCATAATATAACAAACAGAAACAAAACGTGAACGTTGCGGCTATGGAGCCTTCTTCAGCACATACACAGATCAAACAACACTACACAAAAACACAGGTCGATGTCAGGACAATTTTCTGGCGAGGCACGTGGGGCCGAGAAAATTGATATCCGGGGATATGTTCACCGGTTGTAAGGTTCAGTTGAAAGTCCTGGCTGTTCGTCCATTTGGAATTATGGCTTTGTGCCAAAGCCTGAATTTTGCTTGGACATCCCTTTTATTGATCTATCTGTGTGCACTTGGTTGTTCCTTGCCGTTTCAACAGATAAACTCCAACTTTAAAGGAAGTCCTAGATTAGTCGACTTCTACGACATGCTTGATGGGGAGGCAGTGGGTCTATTTTTGTTTTACCCGGAACCAACAAGAGAGAGTTTTAACATAAAAGGTTTCTTTAACGTAAACAACAACAAAAAGAAAAAACGACACTTTTGACACCAGAGGTGCTATAGACCATATAATGCTAGAATCAATTTGTATAGACCAACTGGCATTCGGGTTTGATAGTGTCAACATAACGCCGGTCCCCTTTACATTACCAGATACACATTTTCAGGCTAGGCACCTCTGTGACTTTTAACATAAGATGCTGAGGAGGGGTCTCGAAGTAAAGTGTCCGCCTCTAGTGCTTTAGGTCCCGTGTTCAAGCCTCATTGAAGGCTGGGATTTTTTTTTCACTTGGACTTCTAATAATTTCACCTGGTCTCTGGGTAGTATGATTGGACGCCCGTGTGTATTGTTGCGCACGTAAAAGAATTCACTGGAAGTCGGAAATCGACAAGAGTAGCCAACGGCGCTGTCCGGGCAAAATTTGGAGTAAAAGATAGATCTACCCAAAGTATTTCGTGATTCTCGCTGGTGCAACGGACTTGGTGCATTGCGTTGAGATTTAAACTCAGGCTTGAGTTGGAAGTAGAATGGAGCACTTATGGGTTACACCCGTGTGCCACGATACTGATCAGTCGAATAAATACATAAAGATGCTGTACAGCTGTGCTTTTTGAACTGGGGAGCTCAAGAAAGTTTTCGTGTGAAGTGGCGACGTCAAGCAATTTTAAAACTGAGTGTACTCAAAACGAAAACAGCGTTGCCAGCTTGATGTGGGGAGTGAGATCCATTGTGCCCCGTGCAACATCAGGCCAAATGTGTTTGTTTTAGTATCCAGAAGCCATGAGTTGTTAACCCTTAGGCTCGGTATTATGGATATGGCAACCCTTCGGTCTTGATTCCATGAAGATACCGTAAATCTGGGAGAAATGTGGCTTTTCTGCCTACCTCCGTTCGTGAACCCGGACCACAAGGAGTTCTCACCCGGTCACCGCTAGTCAGGTTTAGCCAATTACGCTAGAGAGCCGGGTTCAGGCCAAATATAGCAGATATCTTGAAGACAAAACTTGTTCAGCTGTCACATTGTTATTTCAACATGAAATTACCAGTCTTTGGTGACTGTCGTTGATAACTGTTTCTTTGACACTCCAATTTGTGTGGGTGTTTTTCTCCAAGTTTTTTTTAAAAAAGTACTTGGGCCCCCCCCCGCCCCCCCCCCCTTTTTTTTTTTTCCTGCCCTATACTCTTTTAAAATAAGATGGTTTTTAAAGCTGAGGAGGGGGAAAAGAACATGGGTGGTCCTTTGTGTGGTATACTCAAATGGGACGCTACCTGTAAAAAGGCTGAACATGACTCCTGCAGAACATGAGATGTTGCTGAAAGAACCTTGCGGTGCTCTTTATTCGTGTGGTAAATAGATTAGCATATACAGTATTGATTTAGACGCATAGAAAGCAGTGGAGATGGGAGGACATACGAAGAAAGTAAAGTTTATTATTTCGTTTTGTGTATGATCAGAAGTGACTCATCGGAGTACGATTGTCTTTGGAAGGCTTTCTGCGTTGCGTGTTAATCGTTGTAGAGTTAGCAGCAGACGACATTGTGTTTTCACTTGTATGCAGAAAAGCGTTGTTTTCACGGGTCGTACGCTGCACTCTCTTGTGGGACATAGGGTGAGGCTGTGGGCTAGGTGGTTTGTGTTAGGGCTATTTCTAGATATCGTGTCAGTTACCGGTGATAGGACCGAACACGACAACTGTGACACGTAGAACAGCCTGAGCAAGCATGAATTAAAGGTCAGCTAGTGTGTAGCCGGGTCCGACCTCGTTACTAGAATTCTGTGATTTGTCCACTCTTTCATTTTAGTGACTGGCAAATGTTTGTAAGTCCTTCTAGGTCTGTTTTGTGGCCTAACGGCCTTTCAACTCCGATGTATATACTATTTTTTTCCCCACTCTTTTTAAATACTCCAGCCATTTCAGCCTATTACCCCTCAACATGCCAGTGGTCATTTGTGACTTATACAGATTATGGACTTCGTTGTTTCTTCTCTCAATTCATTGGATGAGTCTAAAGATCTGCGTAAGACTCATACAATTGTAATAAGGTTGCATCTCTTATAATGTATCCAGGTTTCAGAGTCACATAAGACAGCTGGTCTTCACCATGTAGCAAGTGTTTTTCAGAACGTCGCTCTCACCGCTCGAAAGAAATTTAGTCTCTCGCCATCTCCCCCGCCTTGTGCACTATCATACCCAAGAAGTCACTTATATCTTCTGCCCATCTAAGATATAAGCTATACACACCCTATCCTGAAATACAGAAGTAAATCATCCTCTTATCGGTGTGTTATATATTGTGATCTTAGTGTTATGAGATAGAGCTTTTGCATTTCAGCAGATGTTATAGGACAGAGCATGCTGTGAATTTGGACTATCAAACAGAAAAAAGAAAGCAATGATTATGGTCATGTTGTTAATGATAGACCTGCAGTCTACATTAACGGTGAAGAGCTGAAGACAGTTGACCATTCTATCTATCTGGGACCATAGTGAGTAACAAACTATCGCTGGACCAAGAAATCAGCATCAGGATGGTAAGGCAGTAACAACAATGTGCAGATTAACAAAAAGAGTTTGGAAGAACAGAAAACTCAAGATTAAAACAAAAACGCTTGTTTATCAGAAATGTGTTCTCATCACTCTTCTTTATGGCAGTGCAACTTAGTCAACTTATTCGCACCAGGAGAAACGGCTAAATAGCTTTCACATGCGATACCTAAGAATAATACTTGACATTAAGTAGCAGGACAAGATAAAAAAAAAACACCGAGGTATTGGAAAGAGCAGGTATAACAATAGTTTTCTCAGTGCTCAATCTACCAAGGCTCAGTCAGGTCACACCTGGAGAATGGAGGATGACAGATTCTCTAAGGACATCCTCTATAGTTAAGAATCAAAGACGGGTAGAAGATGTCGAGGCCGACCTCTACTACGATAAAAAGATGTGTGTAAGAGTGGCATGGATGATACAGGTACTGAGGTTGACTCATGGGAACAAAATGCTATGGAAGAAGCACATCAGAAAGGGAATGAAAATGATTACAGAGAGGATGAGAGCTGAGTGTCTGAGAAGAAACACACTAAACACAGATGTTGACAACAGTCCTGCAATCTCATGCTGTATTTGGGGAAGACTTTTCGGGTCTTGCTAGTCACACTCGCCATTGCCCTTGGCTATGAGTCCCATGCTTCCTCGTGTCACAGTTCAGTAAGTGAATCGGTTAAATGCAACATCAGAGTGAATGGGGCAATCCTTAGACATGTTGATATGTTTAAGTACATATGAATCCTGATAACATAAAAGGTTAAATATGGAACAGCTCAAGCATAGGCAGCATCTGACAAAGTGAATAGAATATTTCATTCACTTCTTCTTTGTTAACTGGGGCGAGAAATAGAATTCGCCAGAGCCATATTAATTCCTATCCTGATATACGGAAGTGAATCATCGACTTTTGATCAATTAGTAAAAAAAATGGATAGCGAGAACATCCTGGACTGATAAAAAGCGTAATGAAGATGTTATGAAATAACAGCCCACACACATCAGAAAGAGACACATCTACTTTTTTTTTTTTGGTTACGTCATGAAGAGAAAGCTGACGTTAATCGTGACAGTCGGGAAAGTTGGAGGGAAAAAGAGACAAAGGGAGAATGAGAGAGAAGATTCTGTTCAGTTTGACATCATAGCGTGAAGGTCATCTTTGAAGAAGAGAACGTCTCACTCGGAAAGGTCATAATAACGGATGCAAGACGATTTGTGGAGATAGACGTGGGATCGTAGACGTGCTAAAGAATTTTAAGTTTCATTGCATATACAAGAAAATGTCTGTTGTACCAAACAATTGTATTAAATTATTGCATAAACGTAAAAATTAGATAATAGGCAAAAGTAGAAAAATAATAATCATCATCATCATCAGGTGCCTTGCCGACTGGCGTGGGCGATCATGCCTCTCCACAATCTGCGATCTCCTGCAGCATGTATCAGTTCGTGTGACGACACACCTCTCTCGCTGTCTTCCTTTATTCCTCCTCTCACAGATCTTTCCAGTGGTCACAACATGTTCCATTTTCCCTCTTCTCATAACATGGCCGAAAAATGATGACTGTCTCCTTCTGATTTCTGTGTCAAGTTGTCTTCGGGCTCCGGCCTCTTTCAGAACCTCTTGGTTGTTCTTTTTGGCTGTCCAAGGTATTCTAAGCATTCTTCTGCAAAACCACATCTCTGAGGCCTCAAGAAATTGTTTGGCCTGACTACCGATTGTCCCAGATTCACAGCCATATGTTAAAACTGGATGTATGTAGCAAGAATTCATTTTCTAACTCTCAATGACAAAGATATCTAAGATGTTCTTCATTTTTTTTTAAATGCAGTTTTTGCTCTTCCTATTCTGTTTCTTATCTCAGTTATGCATCTTCCATCTGATGTTATCAATGTGCCCAGGTAAATATATAATAGCAGCGTAAAATTCTGTTTCTGGAAAAAAATACAAAAGAATTTCACTGGACATAGATAAACGCGGCAGCCATCCAAGAAACAGATAAAAACCATCATTTGAGAAATGTTCAGCTTTTTCTGAACATGCTAATGAGGCACAATAAACCTGAACGTTTAGTGACAACTGAGCAATTTTGGGGAAAACAACAGAAGGGGAACACAAAGACATCAATATTTCTTTGGCTTGATCACGTGACATAAAAACAAAGCCTTGATCTGTGATTCTGCTGATCATGTGAGACAGCAATCTCTGACAACTTTGGGATTTTTGCTGACGCATGACGATGATGAATAATGTCTTAAACAATCTAACTGAAACAATTTAAACGTAGTTAAAATGTACGACATACACAATTTGAATCATGTTACACTGACCATAGTTTTCAATTGAATTTCTATCTATCTCTATCTTCGTTTACCCCACCAGAACATCACACATACGATAAACACCCGATGACACAAAGTGCCACCATGTGGATGAGGATCACTCGTAGAGAGGTCCCAGAAACCGCGTTCAGCCTTCAGGCCATATTTATGGCCAGGCTATATTGCGGCCACTGGCAAGAGCCAGAGTAGGGCTTCAAATAACGAAAAACTGCATCCCACAGGGGGATGACTAGATTAATCTGAATTGGGTACACGTAAATTAACGACTCTCTAGGTTCGCTCATATCAGATCTGCACATGATTCCCGTTTAGTCTAACCCCAAGATTTGATTATATCTGTGCATCTGGCATAATGGTACACATATATTTGTTTACAGTCCAATCGGTACTCGATTAGTGAGTGTTCAACACAACATCAGCTGCCTTTTCTTTAACTGTCACCCAGTTTAGAATGAGTCGACATGAGAGCCACAGTGAATTCCAAAAACAAAAACAAAATCTCTGCCTCGATTTGAATTTGAACCCTAGAACGTTCTGGCTTGCACGCGATCGTCTGGCCACTGGGCTATTTTGTTTGTAAATCTCACCTCTCCAGATTCGAATTGTTCGGATTAACATGGGGCGGATGAGAATCGAACAGCTACAAATCGCGGAATTGTCATTATGTGTCCTTGTAGAAGCTCTTTAATATCATCAATCCATGTTCACCTGCATGTTCTCTTGCTTTCACATAAGATCTTTTCATGTGTAGCACCTGCGTTGGTAGTTGTTCTGGCGGCATTCTTACTAGATGACCCAAAAAACATTTGATCTTCTGTTTCTCAATACATTTGCTGCATGGTGTTGTTCCTACAGCCTGTCTGATAATATCATTTCTGTTTCGGATGTTTATATTGGCGGCTTTTCTCTGGCATCTTTTTCAAATGTGTTAATTTTACGTAGGTTAGCCTTTGTTCATGTCCAAGTCTGGCATTGAATGTGCTGTTTATAATTTGTTTCTTTGCGCTCATACTTGTGGTTCACTTTCTTCACAGCGTTGTTAGATGGCATATAATTGCACCGGCTCGTTGGCATCTTGTTTCTATTCCTCGATCTATTCTTCCCTCCTGACAAAGTGGTATGAACTGTACAAAATGTAGTGCTGTAAAATGTAGTGCAGTAAACTGTGCATGTGAAAACCATTGTCTCTCCGTTTGTCCCTTCGTTCCCTCTCTTTATATATCTCTCTGTCTCTCTCCATCTCTCTATCTCTCTCTGTCTCTCTATGTGTCTCTCTTTCTGTGTCTCCCTGTCTCTATCTGTCTCTCTGTCTCTGCCTCTCTCTCTTTCTCTCTCTGTTTCTCTCTGTCTATCTGTCTCTCTGTCTATCTGTCTCTCTATCTCTCTCGGTCTCTCTATCTCTCTCTGTCTCTCTATCTCTCTCTGTCTCTCTATGTGTCTCTCTTTCTGTGTCTCCCTGTCTCTATCTGTCTCTCTGTCTCTGCCTCTCTCTCTTTCTCTCTGTCTATCTGTCTCTCTGTCTATCTGTCTCTCTATCTCTCTCTGTCTCTCTATCTAAAAATTGTCTCCCTGTCTCTCACTATCTCTTTCTCTGTCTCTCTCTGTCACTTTCTCTGTCTCTATCCCTGTCTCTTTTTATCCATGTCTCTCTCTCTCTCTGCCCCCCCCCCCCGCACACCTGGATTTTTCAATAACCATGATTCGAATTAGCTGTTCGGAAACACAAAGAAGTGTGACAAACTAACTGTCTATAGACAAGGGGCAAAGAGACTCTAATTCTTCTAAAGTGGGACGCTTTGTCGTGGATACTCTCAATGAACGACAGCAGATACAACTGTTAATTTCTTTTAAGAGATCTCCAACTTGGTTCTCGTGTTGTGTCCCGCTGGGGCGAGACTGTCAATCGAGGTTTGAGTAGCGACCCCCTGCTGGTCAAAGCTGTTTACAGAGCTATTCACTGCTATTTGTCTGTTCGAGCGAGAGTGAGAAACCACTTACAGAAGACTGCACAGAAAATCTGTTCCTCCCCACGTCACTCTAGTTGGCAGCAGTGTTGATGAGGATGATGATGACGATGACGATGATGATGGCATATCAACAAGAGATGGCGTAGAGCCGTTGCTAGTACTTTTAGCGCCGGCCATGTCATGTGCTTGAATGCAACACTCAGGTTCCGAAATAGGACTGCAGTCCAGAAGTGGACGAACAACCGGAACTTTTAGCCGGAGTTTACAGCTGGTGAACGTGAAGAAGAAGAAGAAGAATCCCAGCTGAAACGGGCATTTCTTAAATTAAAAAAACTGAAGTAACCATGTGGCTCTAAACTCGTCTTGTTCTTTGTCACTTGCTGCAAGCTTCTGCGGAAAGTCCTTGTTGTTCGTCTATTTGGACGTTGGCTTTGTGCCAGGGCCTGGGTTTTCCGTGTATATCAGTTTTACTGGTATATTTGTGTGCAGGTGGTTGTTCCTTGCCACAGGAACAGATGCACTCCAACTTCGAAGGAAGCTCACAGTTAGTCCACAACTGCGCCAAGCTTGTTAAGGAAGCAGTTGGTGTTTTCCCCTACACTGGGGCTATGGAACCCAACCCATACCGAAGGGGGGAGGGGGGATCTAAACTCAAACGGGCACAATAAATATCCCAGACAGTAAAGGTACTCTACTAAGATATACCTATTTGTGCAAGTGGAGCATGAATGATATAGGTATGGGAAAAGATTAGTTGCAACCAAATATCATGGACAGTGTTTCGGGAGGAAAAAACCAGGATGGGAATGGAAAAAAAAGTGGTCGCAGAAAGGTTGAGAGCTGAACGTCTGAGAAGATACACACTAAATACATGTGATTGCAACAACGGCCCTCAAATCCCCATGCTCTAATTGTGGAAGACTTTTCGTAACGTTAACCGGTCTGGCTGGTCATACTCACCATCGCAATAAGCTATAATTCCAAAGCCACCTCAAAGCACAATATAACACCATCGTCTGTAAATACAGATGGGTATGTAGACAGACAAAGAGAAGATTGGCAGATCAGATAGGTGGACAGTCTGGTTAGTTGTGAGTCATGGATTCTCTCTCAATCATTGAATAAGAAATTCGGAGCTTTTGAAACCAAGAAGAAGAAAAAACGTCAACATCATAGGATAATTTGAACATCGAGGAGAGCTAGCGCATAAACAGCATCCTCTTTCGAAAGAAGAGCTCTTCTGATCATGTTATAAGTCATCGTGGCCTGGAGAGAACGGTGACGGAAGGTGCAGTTTCCGGAAAACGAGATAAAAGCCGATCTCTGTGAATGTGGATACAAGACTTTGATGACTCATTGGATATGAAAGCTCATGGGACTGGATAATTGGCTAGACAAAGAGTTTTTAAAAAGGTAGGAAACTATGGGGAAGAGAAAAAGGGG
>CAJHNH020000956.1:24113-61613 GCA_905116865.2 Candidula unifasciata | reverse complement strand
TCCTTGTCACTCCATGAAATACCAAGTATATGACGCAGACATATGGACAATATGACTCAGGCGTTGCGAACGAGCTTCGTAATGCCGGGTTGTCAGGTTCTTTCCCAGCCGCGGACGATTTGTCTTTCAGTGGTTTCGACAGTGGTATCGTTAGCTGACCGTTCAGGGGTAATGACAAACTATTGAACGCAAAATTGTTCTAGAACAACCAGAGCGCAAAAAATGCTGGGGTTGGTTCTGCAACGTCATGTAAAGGATACGCAGCTAACTAATATGGACAATGAATAAGCAGTGAAAAAGTAAAATTCAGGTCTTGAAAATCTGCTCGTTGTGATGAATAAGTGGCTTCTCTTGGCCACAAAATCGACTGATACTACAGAACAAACAGCCCCGGACTATATATATATATAAAAGTTACTTTGTAAATGTTCTGTGGTGCAAGAATGTAACTGCTAGATGGCTTGGTGTAGCGGCTAGAGGCTCGCCTGTGATTTGACGGTCGTGTATTCAGGTCTTGACGGAGCCGAACTTGTTTCCTAAAGGACCTCAGCTCCCAGGTCGAGCTAGCCTTAAATGGGTACCAGGTAAATTTGTGGAAAGTAAAGGCGGTCGGCGTGTTGTTGATTGGTCTATAAATATAGTTTTTGCCCTATATGCCTAAAAGGCATAAAGCCGTGGAAATGGCTCCTTTACTTTACAGGGTTCTATACCTGTTTGGTCGCATCCTTTAGATGGTAATTTTACAGAATGAAATCCATGAGGGAGAAAACTCAAACAAAACAACAATATTGACAAAGGAATGAGATGATCACAGTTAAAATAAGTAGAAGAAATAAATTACAAGTCATTTATTTCATTTCAGAACAAGCAACATTCTCATAAAAACTATAACCGAATAGAGAGATAAAGAAATAAGAGAGTTGTAGAAAGCGATACAGCCAAGTAATAAACTGACAACGTTTTAAGTGAGACAAATTACGTAGGAAAACTTTAACATTGAAGAGGAACGCTAGCTGTTCAAAAGTAAGACACAGAATTGTGATTCAGTGAGAGTCAAAGAAATGGAAGACATTTATAGTAGGTGGATACAAAGAGTAATGAAGATGGCTTGAAAGAAATTGACTCTCGAAGAGAACTGATTGCCCACATCAAAAAGAGACAATCTACATTATGTAATCATGTTGTGAGGAAAAAGAAAACTGAAGTATATCGTGACAGTAGGAAAGTTGGAGGGAAGGAGAGGCAGAGGGAGTTCGAAAGAAAAGATTCTGGACAGTTTGACATCATAGCATGGAGGATCATCTGTGTCAGAGTTGATTTAAAGTTTACGAGACAAGAGGGTGTGGATGGACATGGCTACCAACGCCACACGGCATGCACTTTAAGAAGAAGAGGAAGACAGATCTGTAGTCAGACAGACATGCAGACAGACAGAGGGATGGACAGATAGACCGACATACAGATAATACAATAAAATGAAACGTCATAAAATCAAGCTAAAGCAAACTTGTCTATAAACACTCGCGAAAGTACAGTCAATTTGGCGTTCTCAGATACAAGATATTCCTTTTAGAGGTTAAAGTTCAAATTGTCTGAAAACAATCTTACCCCCAATGCTTTCTCAAATTTCTGAGCAAGATAGAATTACAAGTCTACAAATCATTTCCTTGTAACCGGGAATGAGTTGATTTGTGGGGATTTATACGTTCATTGAGATAGTGCAGGAGACATTTCTCTGATAAATTACTGGGTTGGGCTGTCAGTAAATAATAGTACAGCCGCAGATGACGTTTAGAAAAATAAATTCCAGCAGTAAATAAATCAGTTAGGTACCACCCAAACAATGAAGATTTAGTGCAGTATATCTCTTACACTCCCTCTCCCTCTCCCTCTCCTCCTCCTCCTCTCCCTCACCTCCTCCTCTCCTCCTCCCCCCTACCCCAGTGTTGGTTATATACTCGCTGACTGCTCTTAGTTCCTCTCTCGATGTAAGTCTCTCGCTCCTATATTCTGAATCCGTTGTTGAAGTTGTTCACCACTAAAAACTTAATGATTGAAAGATTTTAGCATTCTTCCTTCTCTGATGTAATTAATAGCTACACACTCGGAAACATTGCAGCGTGTCGTTCCTTCTCTCTTTTTAGTGCAGCCAGCAAGAATGCATTTGGGAGCTTAAAGCCTTTCCTCAAATAATTTGCTGGAGTTGGTGAGGGTCTCAAGTCTTGTTTACTGATGCAATAATAATAATTAGAACATTTATTATTCTTTTTACTGCCCAAATTAAACATCGCCTAAATCCGTTGAGGTCCCTGCCCTAAAATGTATTGTGTGTGTATGTGGGGGCCTCTTATGGGGGGGGGGGGGGGGGGGGAGTAAGATTTGTTTCAATTGGTAGTAATACACTTGCGGCGGCGTCCCGTGGCTACGGCGGTTGCGAGATCCGACTTCGTAAGCCAGCATACCTACGACGAATCGAAACCCACTGCAGGCGGTCGTGGATTTTTGTCGTGGGATGGGACGGCGCAGGGTCGTGCCCACCTAAATGGGTAGCCGAGATGGGCTGTCGCTGGGAACGTAAAAGACAGCGCTGCGTAATGCTGACCCCATTACGCCACAGAGTGCTGATTGTATTAAAAATATGGGTCGCTCTGCCCATATGTCCCGATGCAAACCGAAAAGCGTAAAGAGGGATCTTACTTTTTTATTTTTTACTTTTTAATAAACTTATTAACTATTATTTTTTATAATTAATAATAGTGATTAAAAAAATTACTACAGTTAAATAGCCCATATTAAATACCCATATATAAGCTCAGTCCGACTATTGGAATCAATTTGTGTGTGTTTTTTTTAACTCCCAGCCCCGGCTGTCGTTAGGTGCCCTGTTATAAACTAAAGGTTAAACAGGTTTCTGGGACCTGTGCCCGTGGGATTATCATCCAAATCGTGGCACTTTGCGTCACCGGATGTTTACCGCTTGTTGTGTTCTGGTGGGGTTGAACGTCGCTCATTCATGCCCATACTGTATCGCAGAAATCTCACATATAATCAGTCAAAAATACATAGTTAAAACACTCATTTTCAGTAATCATTTTGCAAAACGTACGGGCCTTGGAGAAATTGACTTGCTTCTCTCTTCTGCATCTGTAACCTCCTTAAAATTGAGATTCACTTTGATGTCTAAGTCAACAGTGAGCACACTTTAATTGACCTAAGCATTCTTGAATATGTAGGAGCAGATGTGTTATAGCGTCAAGATGCTCGCTTGCGGATCGAAAGGTTGTGGGTTCCTGATCTGACAAGGGTTAGTATTTTTTCAAATATGACCTCGTCTCTCAGGTCGACCCAGCCTTGAGTGGGTACCAGGTACAGTCCTGGAAATAAAGGCAACCGTCGTGATGCTGACCACATCACCCACCAAGTGCCGTCTGGTGTGTAAAATATAGGTCTAGCCCTATATACCCAATACGCACGAAGGCGTGAAAAACGATCCTTTACTTTACTTCTTGATTATTTGCTGTCTCCAAACAGTTCTAATTTTTTTATCCTTGAGTAAATCAAGAACACGGCAATCCCGACTATATAGTGTTTCGATAACCATTTCTTCTGTTGCAGTCTGGCGAAAGTAGAGCTACCTACACGGTTCAGAAATTATACACATTCTGCCAGCTGCGAGTAAAGTGGCACCATACTATTTTAATGCAAGAACGCTTATCTAATCTAATACAGGTTTCATTATAATAAGAACAACACAAAGATTTAGAGTCTGTTTACAATAGTTATGTTTCGTAGCCCTCAGAATGTTGCTGCCATGTGCAGCTGAACATGTTACACATGCCTAAACACAGCCAAAGCTTTCTCCAGATAGGGCCTTGGGGTTGACGTCATCAGCTCGACGTGACGTCACCACCCGGGGCTAACTATCCGTTTTCACTCTGATCGTCCGTTTTTTCGGTTTGTTTTAAGCCGTCCCGTGACTAATACCTACAAACATTATAGGAGTAAATTCGAGAATAGAATATGTAAATAGGAATACACACATATACAGATGTCCCATTTTCAGCTCACAATATGACAACAGAGAGACAGAAAGTACAACATAAACTTATTATATTTTAACTGCAGAATCTAATGTAGTCACAGGATCCTCTGACAATTAGTGAGTGAAAGTATCCAGCTTTCTTTTCTTGGATGATTTATCCAGCACGGATATATGGTTTTGGACTTTTCTGTAGTTATTATTTAAAAAACCATTCGCCAGAGATGGCAGCGCTTCGGAAGCAATATTTACTTTAGAAAAACCTGTACCATAGACGACATCTTTTTCTTCCGTTGAAATTTACGTGTAAACTGCATGAAACAAAATGCATAAGCAATTTTTTTGTGAAGCTTGCAGGCTAGAAGTTTTGTTTTCAACTCAGCTGAGATAAGCTTCTGAGATAATCATCATGTGCCCTGCCAACTGGAATAGCAGCTCATGCATCTCCACAGGTCAGGATCCCTGGATGCCTGGAACAGCTCTGTTGATGATATCCCTCCCTGCCATTGTAGCACACCCAGCATCATCTCTTTTGGTCTCCACTGATCTTTCCAGTTGTCACGATGTTCTCCAGTGTCTCTCTTCTCATTATGTGGCCAAAGAACAGTGTTTATCATTTTCTTATTGTCGTGTATAGAGATCTACTTTCATTAGCTTCTTTCAAGCAATCGTTGTTAGTTACTTTATATATACTCTCGCCGACCATGGTATTTGTAACATTCGTCTCAGAAACCCCATCTTTGTTGCTTCAAAATTGTTCTCAGTTTGTTCACTGTGGGGCTGACGTCCAAGATTCGCTTCCATACAACAGAACAGGTTCTATGTAACATTTTAGCACCCTCTTTCTGACATTAAATGAGAGCGATTTTTTGCATAAGACATTTTTCATTTTCTGAAATGCAGCTTTCGCTTGACCTTTTCTGCTTTTAATCTCTGTCATATTTTCTATCTGATGATATGACTGTTAATAGATTTTAAATTTATTGACTCAGTTCAGCCTTTTTCCTTCAAATGAGATATTACAATGTGGTGTTATCTTATATATATATATATATATATATATATATATATATATATATATATATATATATATATATATATATATATATATATATATGGGAGTCGCCGTGGCCGAGCGGCTAGACGCTCGCCGCGGATCGGAAAGTCGTGGGTTCGCTCCCTGGCGGAGCCGGACTTATTTCAAAAATGACCTTGGCTCCCAGGTCAACCCAGCCTTAAGTGGGTACCGGGTGCAGTCCCTGGAAAGTAAAGGCGGCCGGCGTGATGCTGACCACATCACCCATCTTGTGCCGATTGGCCTATAAAAATATAGGTCTACCCCTATATGCCCTATACGCCTACAGGCGCGGAAAAGGGTCCTTTACTTTACTTTATATATATATATATATATATATATATATATATATATATGGTTTTATATATATATATATATATATATATATATATATATATATATATATATATATATAACCATATATATAACCATTACTTCCGTTTTCCTAATATTAATTGAAAGCCCTTTCCTAGCACTCTCCATCCCCACAATATCCAGCAGCTGTTGTAAATTAGTTGAATTGTCGGCTATTAAAACGATATCGTCTGCATAAAGGAATTGTTTATATTGTATCCTCCAACTCTTATTCCTGCTTTCTCTGCAATTTTCCTACAAATTATTTCACTACAGGGAGAAAAAAGGCCGGTGCATAAGACACATCCTTGTCTTACTCCTTGCTTTATCTGTTCAAAAGTACCCAATCTGTTTCGCACTTTAATTGCTGCTACATGGTTTCAGTAAACGTTTTTAATTATTCTGAGATATTTCCTGTCTTCCAATATTTTTATCATCTCATGTTTAAATTTGTCAAAGGCTTTGGTATAATCTATAAAGCACAACTATTAGTCCTTTTGTATGTCCATTGATCTTTCTATCAGTGTTTATTATATGTATATTGCATTGTCCCTTTACCTTTCATAAATCCATACTGCCCTTCACTCATTTCCATTTTTTTTTTGTGTTCTCTCATTATAATTGTAATTAGTAATTTGGTGACATGATTTATAAGGCTGATTGTAAGAAATTCTGCACACTCAATCGCTCCTGGTCTTTTGGATAACGCAATAAATACAGATTTCCTCATATCACTAGGAATGTACCCAGTGTTACAAACGTCATTCATCAGTTTAGTTACTATTTCTACCCTAAATTCTCACAGTACCTAAATTCTCACAGAATATCTCTAAATGACCTGTCCATCTACAGTGAAGCCTTGCATGCAGTACACTGAATGTTAGGATGAACGAAAAAACGAACTTTATTTTCAAGGGGGCACACAGGTCCATCTTATGTACTGCCCTTCTGACTTCACCCCATTCATACATTATTCATGCCCGTATCTTTTTAGCAGATAATAATACTAACAGACATATTCAAAAACCTCTTAGTAACAGTTTGCTCCAAGTATGCCTACATTTTAAAGCAATTATAATACTAAATAAAATCAATCTTGGTGGAAATCAACAGTGTTCAAATGTCCTTATAATATTCAAAGGGAGCCTGTAGTCTGTGGTAAGATATAATTTAAAAAGCTTCCAACTGTATTTATAGGGGTTCTTGATATTTTTGAATGGTTGTTTGTGGAGGTTAGTTCCACAGATTGGCTGCAAAGTACGCCAAGCTTGTTTTGTACAAGTCTGTTCTAGGTTTAGGTATGTGTAATATGTTAAGGCGTTTCATTGTTGCTCATTATACTTATAGAATGGCTAAAGTCAATCTGGAGCATTTTTTGATAAGATTTTGTGAGTAACTTTGGCCTTATTGAAGGGTAGTCGTTTATGGAAGGGCAATAACCTAAGATCTTTATGTATACTGGACATGCCACTTCCATGATTTTTACTGACTAAGCGTACAGCTCTTTTTTGAAGTGCTTTAAGCGGTTTCATTACTGAACTGGGACAGCCATTCCATATTGTGAAGCAGTAGTCTAGATGGGTCTGAATATGAGAGGTATAGAATATCTCTCTGGTGTTTTCATCCAAAAAGTCTATTTTTTATTTGTACAAGCTGATATAATTTTTCAGCAATATACACCAGTGACTCTTCTTAAACTTCCGAAACCAGTAATTCACAGTCATAAGGGTTTGTATGAGAAACAAACAAAATATTGTTCACGTCCGGCTTAACAGAATCAGTAATTATATCATCACCACCATTTTCATCTTCATTGCTGCTAAGAAACTCTGAGAGGTTACGGATAGGAAAATCTCTATAAGTTGATGAGGACATACTTAACAGTGAGTGAACTTTAGGTTTCTTTTCTGCTTCTAAAACTTGCCGAACAGATACTAGATAGTTTGCTCCTGATAACTGGCGATTTTTGCCAAACCGAGCTTCTAAGTTGTCGGTTTGCAGATTGCCAAGGAGTATAAAATTGGACTCTTTGGTTGCACAAACATATTTGATTAAAGAAAGCATTGCGGTCACTTTATGCAGCAGGGCACTGTGTGTTTCCTTGGTCAGTTTTCCTTTATAACCAGTCCGACTTTCCCACTTTCTTAGCCATTCAGCAGACTGTTCAAGATTATGTACTTGTTCATCATTCTTAGACAGTAAATGATTTCCTTGATTATGTACTGTTCCCAAACAGTTCCTAACCTTCATATACTTGAGTAAATCAAGAACTCGACACTCCCGACTGTATCGATTTCCGTTATCAGTTTCTTCTGTTGCAGTCTGGCGCAGGTAGAGCCTAAACGGTTCAGTCCCTACACACTTGCTGCCAACTTCAAGTGAAGTGGTGGATAATAGTACCATACTATTTAAATGCCAGAACGCTAAAATAATACGGGTTTCATAATGATAAAAGCAATACAAATATTGAGTCTGTTTGCAAAAATGTTACCGCCGCGTGTAACTGAACATGTTACACATGCCTAAATACAGCCAATACAGTTGTCTACAGAGAAGGTCTTGGTGCTGACGTCATCGGCTTGATGTAACGTCACCATCCCGGGCTGACGATACGTTCCGTTTTCACTCTGACAGTTCACTTTTCCGATGTGTTCCCGGCCGTTCCCTGACTACTGCCCCCAAACATAAGAGGAATCAGCTCGAGTCCAAGTCCAAGACCAATTACACCAAAAAAAAAAAAAAAATACAAAATAGAAATCGGCCACTTTTAATCTACTGCTAGCTACCCGAAGCCGCTAACAGTCCTTGATTATATTTGTGGTCTAGAGAATAAAAAAATAGGGGTACACACACATACAAACTTAAAGAGAACACTAGGATGTCCCATTTTCGGCTAACAGTATGACAACATAGACAGGATGTTTGAAATCAAAAGCAGGAGGGATCCTAATGGAGGAAGATAATATAATAATTAGATGGAATAAATACATAAGAGATTTATATAATGGAAAGAGAGCAGAATTACCAGAACACTTACTGGAATCAAGTAGCAGCAATTAAAGTGGGAAACAGATTAGGTACTTTTGAACAGATAACGCACGGAGCAAGACAGGCATATGTCCTGTCCTTAGACCTTTTCTATCTTTATAGTGAAGTAATTTTGAGGGAAATTAAATAGAAAGCTGGAATAAGAGTTGAAGGTTACAATATAAACAATCTGCGTTATGCAGACAATATAGTTCTGATGACTGGAAACGCAATAGATGTACAACAACTGCTGGATGTTGTGGGAATAGAGAGTGCTAAGTAAGGACTTTTCTTGAATATTAAGAAAACGGAAGTAATGGTTATATCACAGAAGAAGATAACATCACATTGTAATATCTCAATTGAAGGGAAAAGACTTAACCATGTCAACAAATTTGGGAATTGTCATATCATCAGGTGGAAAAAGTGTGACAGAGAATAAAAGCAAAACAGGTCAGCCGAGACATGATCTTGGGGAAAAAACATATCTTATGCAATAAATCGCTCTCATTTAATGTCAGAAAGAGAGTGCTAAAATGTCACATAGAACCTGTTCTGCTATATCAATGTTAGTAAACAAATTAAACAGAATTTGGAAGCAACAGAGATGTGGTTTCTAAGACGAATGTTACGAATACCTTGGACCCTCAGAGAAACTAACAACTATTTTTTAAAAGAAGATAATGGAAGTAGATCTCTACATACAACAGTAAGAATGCGACACTGTTCTTTGGTGACGTAATGAGAAAAGAGGCTTTAGAAAACATAGTGACAACTGGAAAAATCAGTGAAAAAAAGGGGTGGAAGCAGATCAAGAGAGGTGATGCAAGATGGGCTGAAACAACATGGAGGGGTATCATCAAGAGAGCTTTTCCAGGCAACCAGTGATCTCAATTTGTGGAGATGCATCAGCGCCTACGCCAGTTGGCAGTGTACATGATGATGATGAGGTTTGGAAATAAGTTCAGTGTCTTCTTACCTACACACTTATTTTTCACATTAACGATACACCACCATTTAAGGATGATCTCAATAAAATCTGCTGATTCATTACTGCCAACTAAACGCAGAGCAGCAACATTGTGTTCACTAAAAATTACCAAAGCGAGTGGGACGTTCTGTCTGTCCATGCTGGAGGGATAGATGGCTTTGTAGGAAAGTTTAGGTGCAAGTTTTGCAACATTCTTTTTTCACTATAAAACCGTTTCTTTAAATCTGAAAGTTAGCTTCTGAAGTTCTATCAGAATCAGAGGCATTTATCATTTGTCCAGTTATTAGAGAATAAGTGCGTGTCTGGTCTGTTTTCTTCTGTTTGATCCGGTTCCTCCAAATGCATTTTATCAAGTGCACAGAATCATGTAGTAAAACTATTTGTATCAGCAAAATCTGGATTGTCTATAAATGTTTGGTCTGGTTTCAGCAGATTAGTGTAAAATCTGAAATTAACGGCACAATAATCAGCAATTACAGCAACTACTGTGAAGCCACACTCCTGTATAAGTGGATACAGTGAAGTAATTTTAAACTCAGATCTTGAGATGTCATTCTGTTCAGAGGTGAAAGTCTATTACTTCCGGGTAGCTCCCAAAAACTGAAGAAATGAGGAAAGCCTGCACTGTTATTTGTGCTTCTTTAGCATTGTCTGCATTGCCAAATATTTGCCCCCAGAGTAAGTAGATGCAGATTTAATATAAATTTAAACCATTTGAACCACTATAATCTTTTACTAGCTCAGTCAGTTTGTCTTGATTTAATTTAAAGTACTGTGAGATGCTAGCAATATAAGCAAACAATGACAACTGTAAAGTTAAGTTTTGAGTGTTGAATTTTTTGTTCAACATATTAGAGTTTCGAATAAACTGGTAGCATGCTGAAGATTTAAGGAACATCATATAAGCGAAACATAGTGTGCTACAACTATAACGCCTTCTGGTATGTTTTTTTTTTTAAAACCAGGCTAACAGTTTATGCTGCTCTGCAAGAAAGTGTATTTGTGTGTCAGTTACTTTATAAGTTGTTCCATTATAAGTCCATTGTTGCTCTGCAGCAATTTTTATAATACGTCCTGGTTCTCCCATTAAATCTGTGAAGCTATTTGGGCATTGCATTTTTCTACAATCCGAGGCATTGTAGTTGATTACAAGATTTTCAAGCTGTGAGCATCTCATAATTTTATTGTTGTCGACAACCCATTTAAGGTCTCTGACACTAAATTTTCTATTTCTAACATCGTATCGTATCGTATAAAATCAAACAAAAATTTCAAGCTTAGTCCTTTTTTAGCCGCCTGATGGCTGCTTTTTCAAGGACGGTTCCTTTGCTATCTTATTTTATTTATATTCCTTGTGGTGATCACTTTCACCTGAGTTTGTTCATTTGTTGCCTAAGTTCTGGTTCTGAGGGGCCTGGTTCCTGTTTAATTGGCTATTCGCTAGCTTTTGCACTGTTCATCTGTGTTAGCACCAAGTCAGTTTGAAGTCACTCCGCCACGAAACAAACAGTTCCGCATACTGAGCGCCCTAAAACACGGCCCCCACAGGACGACTGTCACAATCTTGTTGTTGTGTGCAGCCGTTAGATAAGTAGAGGAGGTAACAAAGGTTGCAAAAAAATTTGAACGCCCGAAGGTGCAAAGATATTTTATAGTTAGGTCGGAAGTTGGAGAGAGACAGATAGCTTGCTAGGTTGAGGAAGAGGTCCTTGGTGGGTTGAGTCCTGCACACTGCCTGCTCTGCCTGGGTAGATCTGAAAATAGACTGATTTACATTTTAGATATATGTGGGGAGGTATTTCTAACAGGGAATGAATGAATGAATGAATTTCTACCCCACCAGGACATCACACAAGCGATAAACACCCGATGACACAAAGTGCCACCATGCGGATGAGGATCGCCGTGGAGAGGTTCCAGAAACCGCGTTCAGACATTTGGCCATATTTATGGCCTGCCTATATTGCGGCCCCTGGCAAAAGCCAGAGTAGGGCTTCAAATGACAAAAAATTTCGTCCTGAAAAGGACGAAACTGAATATAACTATAACAGGGAAATGTAACACCTTTATTAAGTAACACCTTTATGCTGATACCTTTGAATGTTGTGGAGTCTGAATGTTTGGTAATGACAGACAAAACAACACAAGGTCCGACAATTAAGTAATGAGACTATTCCATAAAAATTTAAATATTGAACAGATGAAGATATAAACTGTATTATATTCAAAGTAAGCAAGTGACACAATCTAACAAACACTGGAACGACCTCTGTAGTTCTTCTGTTGTTATGGCCCTTAAAGTCGATCTTACGACCCTTTAGATGTCATCAGTATCGTTACAGAAGCGTCCTTTCAATCGTAACTATAATTTTGGGAATAGAATAATAATCACAGGGAGACAGATTTGGAGAACAGGGTGAAGGGCTGAGAACACACACTTGATTTTGGGCCAAAAATTCTTGTTTTGATGATGTCTCTTGGATACTCAACCCGCTGATGTTTTTGGTCATCAGACAACTAATGTGGTACAAACCAGCAAGCAACTTTTTTCTTGCCAAAATCTTGCACTAAAATGATATGAATGGTCTCTCTATTATTCATCTGCCATCATCCTTACAGTAAAACAATGACCTTTTTGTATCCGTTATTTGACTTTTGCAATGTGTTCATTATTACGAACATAAATTTGGCGCCCAGTTCTAGGCGCATTAGTAATCATTTCCACAACACTTTTGAATCATGAATACCACCTGAAAATCTGTGCACGAGATAAACAATTATCCCCATACACTTGTTGCATCAATTCAACTGTTTCAATGGCGCTTTTTCTGAGTTAAAAAAAATTTAATGTAAGCTTTTTTGCTACGTGCTTATACGTAACAATGTTGACTAGGTCAACACAATGGCGGCTTGCTTGTCGTCTGCTTACCTAGCGGCAATAACAAGTTGTAGATCATAGATGAATGTTGCCTCTTTAGATTCTATGCTTTGCTTTATAGATGTCATTTTTGTTTTGGCCATAATAAAATCGGTCGCATTACTTAATTGTCGGACCTTGCACATGCTAAAGCTCCATCTACAAAATTATGTTTCCAATTTTATTTTTTTAGACTGTCCTTTCAGTTTGTTTTCTTTATATGACTCTGATCTTGGAAATCTGTATTGATACCTGTGGACAGCCATTTATTTACTTTTTGATAATAATTTCTGTTACTGTGTCATACACGTTCCTCGGGAGATTTGCGAGAGGCTGGTACTTTCACCAAAAACTGAATGGAAGATCTGGAAAGACAGTTCGACACACATCTTCTTTTAAAGCGGGATTCTTCCTTGGGAGTATATTCTCTACTCCAGATTTGTCTGTGTATTTATCAGATACAATAATATTAGAAAATGTTTCACACATACTACATTAGTTCTCCCAGGAGTCCACCGTTCTCTTAAAAGAGAATCCGAAGGAAATTTACACACACTCACATATCCGCTTGAAAGAACATAATTCGAGCGACACTCAGGGTATATAATATTTCGAAGGCATAGTTATTAACATTTTACACTTCAGAAAAGACTATTTTGGACATGTAACTAAAAAGTAATGTAACTTCTCAGGTAAAAATCACAGTCCCACTTTCAGGTCACTGAAAAATAACACATCTTGTTCGCCCAAAGCTTAGCCTAAGGCCTACAGCTGAGTAGAAGTGCTCCAAGGCCATATCTGGAGAAAGCTTGATTGCATATTCAAGAATGCTAGTTAAAATGCTGGGCTATGATTATTAGGTCTTAAAGGGGGGGGGGGAGGGAGCGCCATTTTGTCCCCCACCCTCTCCTAACCCCCAATTTGTTAGGGGTGGGCTGACCTCACTGCATATGATGGGGGGGGGGGGGGGGGGGGGAGGTTCCCCTTAGTGCCCACCCCACGTAACCATTTGTGTAATTTCTCTCTCATTTAAACATTTTCATTTTAATTCCAGACAAGTTTTTAAATATGTATTTACCTTTATTACTGCCCAACTCAACACAATTTTGACACCCCCCCCCCCCCCCCCACCAGGAGCTGTCGACCTAGAAAATTATAAAGGGACTGAAAACCCTAAAGTTTTCTTTGTGTTGGCTGTCATGGTCTACATCCGTAGGGAATGACAAAATAATAATATGAAGTGATAAACTGATTTCCCGATCACTTTCCTTTGCCATAAATTTGCTATAAATATCTAATAATGATCAAGTAGTCTTTGTATAATGTTCACAGACCCTAGTCAAAATAACCATATTCTTTCACTAGTGAGAACTGAATAAAGGACGACTATGTTGTCAAGTTACAGCGCTAACAACTTAATTGCCATAACTCATGAGCTGTATGAAGTTCAAAGCCTATCATGATTATGCGGGCTACTATTAGAATTTCCCCATCGATTTTCTCTTTACTTTGAAAATTTCGCATTACAGCACAGTTAAAATTCCCTAAAAGACATTTTACGCATGAGATCAAAAGTTTAAAAAAAAAATCGTGAATATCCTATAACAAGGTAATGAAAAAAAGTGATATCCGCGATAGAGCAGTTATTTGAAAGAATGGCTGACTATGTTATGATCCCCGCTGGGACAGTTTTCTTTTTCTTCTTTCTGCATTGGTTATATTATCATACTCACACTCCTGCTCATCATAGTTATCAGATTGTTCTATGGTTGTATTTGTCAGTGTATAACAAAGTCCATTGCATTAGATGCACCTCTAAATTTGAGAAAAATTTTCAATAAAAAGAAAACCTGAAACCGGAAATATTACCAATGTTAAAAATTACTCACTGTCCTTCAGTGGCCTTTAAATTTCACCCCATTATTGTCATCATAAGATTTTGTTCTTCTTGTTGTTCCTACTGAATTCATTGAGCACCCCCCCCCCCCCCCCCTCCTTTCTCCATCAGGATAAGAAACTTCAACAACTGCTAGTTCATTGATTATTGCCAGAGCACGGAGTATTCCAATATCTTTGAACGGAAAATCTAAAGTGCTGGCAACTATAACAAAATAACGGGATATCCAGCCCACCTTCGTTATGTAGGCCGCAGCCATACCGAAAAAAAGTGCGCCTTATACACCTATAAATACAGTATGTGTCACATAGGGTTAGTAATCTACTCCTCCATTATGTTATATTGTGTGCAATCCTTTCGAATTCATCGATGAAATCTGGTCCATACCTAGGGCCTCTCTCATCAACGTTCTTTGTATGATTTCCCATTGAAGTCCATGTTTTCTGAATCCACTGTTTCCTATTTCAGTGCCTGCTTTCGTGATTCTATGACCGATTCTTCTGAGGATGTGCAGTTGAGAAGAGCTTTAACGTGAAGATCTCTTTAGCAGTATACAAAGTATGTGAAAGGCATTTGCATAGCCAAACTCCTTATGAGTAGCCCCTGTGTTTTAACGGCTAGACTTTCGCCTGCGGATCGGAAGGTCTGGGTTCCGGTCCTAACGGACCATATCAAGCACCGCGCGCTAACTGGTCTATAAGAAATAGGTCTAACCCTATATGCCCAATACGCCTGAAGGCTTAGAATACTTTACGATTCTCTCTGTGAAACAAACTTTTCGCAAATAATTTCTTATTTTTTATTCATGTTTTTTTTAATATTTTTTAATTAGTTGAATCGGCCTTCTATTAAATCATAAGCCTATTATTTTCTTTATTAAAATAAAATATATCATCACACGAGCTTAGAAAATTAATTTGTATTATTCGTTAACATTGTACAATGTAATATATATACTGCTACTTGCGTCTGTATTTTCTCGTTTTATGCGGGGTAGATAAGGAAAAAATGAGGGTGGGGGTCGTAAGCCTGAGGATATAGGGCCACATGATTTGTGCTGTCGCCACGGACTGTTCAGATTTTGGGTGTTTATTTTTGCTTCAGATATAAACTCGGTTAACAATATAAAAGAACATATGGCTCATACATCAATACAACATCAAGATGCAAGTCCATCTTGCTCCTTTCCACGCAATTCCCCCGTCATTTTACCAAACGGCATACAGGGCATGTAGTGTCTTTACTTCCTCTAACAGTGACACCACGGCGGCTCTAAAGCGACTAATCAGTTTTCCAGTGATGTGTTGATTATCCCAGAACCTCTGGCTTGATAGATGAAGTTGTACAAACATTGAAGTGATACATTTGTTGCTGGTGGTAGCTCGGTTGCTACTCATCCACACATAGAATAAACAGAGTTACTGCCCTGCTTGTTATCTAACGGCCACAGTGTTTCAGTGCCGTGGATCACACACTTGCTTTTAAATGTGTTTTTCGAATCAGCAAGCAGCGCTATTAACAACCTCGACAGTTGCCTCACTACAAACTCTAACTGCCACAATAGGTACTAAAACAGGAGAGGTCGGGCATATCTCCCCCAATGAGTAAGCAGACCTTTAACCATGTATAGATGCTCCTTTTCCAGTATTCTTTCCCCACACATTTCATATTCCTTTCCACTATATTTTAATTTTAAATATCGTCTGTCTGTCTGTCTGTCTGTCTGTCTGTCTGTCTGTCTGTCTGTCTGTCTGTCTGTCTGTCTGTCTGTCTGTCTGTCTGTCTGTCTGTCTGTCTGTCTGTCTGTCTGTCTGTCTGTCTGTCTGTCTGTCTGTCTGTCTGTCTGTCTGTCTGTCTGTCTGTCTGTCTGTCTGTCTGTCTGTCGTATATATATATATATATATATATATATATATATATATAGCAGACGAACGTATGTAGTGAATACCAATTTGTTCTCTGTGACCAGTGAATGTCGACAAGTTATAGATAAAAAACGCTTATAGAAAGAAAATAAAACGAACTACAATGAACTGGATTTATAAATCTGCAATAATTGTATATATATATATATATATATATATATATATATATATATATATATATATATATATAAAATATATATATACACATGAATCATCACACACACACACAAAAAAACCTACAGATTTAATGGTTTGTTAGAATGATTTGTTAGAATGCAGCATTATCAAATACCATCACAAACATGACATCTCAAAAGATCAGCTACCAGAGCATTATAAGGACGGCCGTGATAAATATAGACAACATTAAAGTCACTACTTCTTCACGGCATGACAATATGCAGTAGCAGCCAGCGTGCAATGGATCGATAATTATTCCTCCCCACCCCGCTTAACGGCAGAAGTGGTTTACAATAATGTTATATATGTGTAAATATATATATATATATATGCTTTGAGCAGCAAGATAAGTCAGAGTAGCTCTTTGTGAAGACGTTTTAAGAGTGCCTTATTCATAACTTCTTTGAAGTTCAAACAATGTATTTGAGATTTGCCCAGTCTGCTTTTCTCTTTCTCCCTAGTCAATATTGACTGATATTGGTTTATGGAAAGAGCCCCGGCTCTCCCCTCTTGTGTTATCTATTGAAAGTCTTTTGAGAAACTGTTTTATTGATCATCAGAGTGTTGTAAGTTGGATCGTTAACATACCCTCCGGCTGCCGTGGATGGTTTTGGCTTGGTATCTCGTTAGCATTGACTTTGCCTGGAGATTGGGTTTGATTTGAATTTGGATTTGTAAAGAATACCTTAGTCGTATACGCACACCCTCATACGTGATAACGTTAATTAATGTAAAAGAAGATTGCCCACTTCTTGAAGAAGGTAAGCAAAATATCTCCTTCTTCTCCTCTTC
Source organism: Candidula unifasciata (assembly GCA_905116865.2). NCBI lineage: Eukaryota > Metazoa > Mollusca > Gastropoda > Stylommatophora > Geomitridae > Candidula > Candidula unifasciata. The sequence goes on along the minus strand of CAJHNH020000956.1, from coordinate 44,416 downwards.
CTATCTCTTCTTCTTCTTCTTCTTCTTCTTCTTCTTCTTCTTCTTCTTCTTCTTCTTCTTCTTCTTCTTCTTCTTCTTCTTCTTCTTCTTCTTCTTCTTCTTCTTCTTCTTCTTCTTCTTCTTCTTCTTCTTCTTCTTCTTCTTCTTCTTCTTCTTCTTTTTTTCGTCGTCTTCTTCTTCTTCTTCTTCTTCTTCTTCTTCTTCTTCTTCTTCTTCTTCTTCTTCTTCTTCTTCTTCTTCTTCTTCTTCTTCTTCTTCTTCTTCTTCTTCTTCTTCTTCTTCTTTTTCTTCATGATCATCAACATCATCGTCATCTTCTTTTTTCCTTCTTTTTGCAGTTATCTTACTGAATTTGTAGGAAATGCAAGGATCGTTTGTGTACTCGTTCTAGCGCACCGCGACATCTGATCCTCATTTATCTCAGGTTTTCTTAATGGCATCATTCCCTTTTTTTTGTGGGGACTAATTTACACAGACACTCTAAGAGTGTATTTAAGCACACATTTGTAGCATATTTTGGTTTTAAACAAATGTGGCGCAATTTGTTTCTGTTTAATGCAGTGCAAGAGACAAAGACTAATGGATTTATTGAATATTGATTTATTTTTGGGGTGATCAACGAATGTCGTCTACAAGTTAGACAAGATATGCTAATAGAATATAAAACTAACTACGATAAACCAGATCTATGCATCTGAAATAGTCAATTGGTTAAGCAATTCCCGAACAGTGTTTTTGTTAAATTTCGATTCTATGCGTATGAACTTTATAGTGTACGGGTTATGAGCAGGCTAATAGATTGGCTGTTACCCCTTTTCTGGGGGGTGAGCTAATTTATGATAAAGTGGTTGTGGTAAAAGCTCTCTAGACATAAGTCACGGAACAGACAGAAAATGCGTCCCTCGAAAAACTGATTTAGCAGGGAATAAGCAGCAAGGCTGTTGAAGTATTGTTCTGAATAGTATCAAATTATTTTTGTTGTTGTTGTGAAAAAGTACCAAAACACACAAAATGCTAACGCATTTGTAATCTTTAATTTTTTTTAAAAAAAAAAGGTTAATAAAACACTTTTAGAACAGGCTTTAAAACACAAACACGCACAAACACCAACACACGCGCCTTTATAATACTGGCTTACTTTATAATTGATCGGAAATGAATTTCTTTGTCCACTACAACATTGCTATACAAGTACCCTTCTTAGTTTGTTACAAAGCTGTTGTAGCGGATTCCAGTTGCCACATTTGATATCCCGGAGCAATAAATAGTATTTGCAGCTGAAGTTTTCAGAAAAGAGTGATTTTTTTTTTTAAATCTGAATATTGTTAAAAGTGAAAGGGCATTCTTTCTGCACATGTAGAGAAATGCGGTAAGTTCCAAAGGCTGGGGATACGTTTAAAACAAATTTAAAAAAAAAAAGATTTTAATCTCCACATTTCTCTTCTGAAATTGTAAACTTAAATATTTGTGGTGGGGTTTTCTCCTCCAGCATTAAGTGGTTGATCTTGCAATATTAGTTACCTCCATTCTGTATTTATTTGTTTGTTATGTTCTATAACAAGGTTGGGAAACGTCATGACAAATGACGTCTGTCTTTCTTCAGTTACACTTACTGTTTCCAGCCTCACGATTACTTTCAGTACCCTCCAAACATTTACGCGTTGTTGTTCTTTTTAAAAGTTTTATGCAATGTCAAACTTCTGAAGCGTGCGAAAACATCGGTCGTTGTACAAAAGTACAGCTCCGCTCGGCAAGGGTCGAATAGTATCACATGTGTACTAAAGTACCAACTTCGGCAGCCTTGGGGGCACAGTTGATGCTTTTCTTCGCGCAGCGGACAACACTGGCTACTTAGGTTTCAGCTGGCACTTTCACTATAGGAACTTTTCTCTGGCTACTGAGGAAGGGGTCTGAGTACATTTGGAAATGACCCTTGTGCCCAGATGTCCGTTTTTAATTAATTAATTTGTTACATTATATAGTGATGAAACACATTTAAAAAAACATTTTGTTTGTTTTTTAAAGGATTATGAACTGAGCACGCAAGCCACTCTAACATTCTGACTTTGCCTCCTTTCATACCTCAGTATGTTCATACATCTGTCAACACAATAGTAAACATTATCAACAGCAGCCAAATATTAATTAGAAGCACTGAAATGCATTCGATTTATATTTACATTTCTAACTACAGCAAACCATTGTATTTACCACAACTCTACCGGAAATATACTCTTTTTCTAACACACTTTTATCTTTCAAGGGGACACGAAATCTGTGCTCAGATAATATTTAAGCAGTTTCCTTTTGTATGTATAATGATGCTGAATATAAGGTGTCACATGCATTTGATGCGTCCAGTATTTGTGTAAACCAGTCGGCACCCAATGACAGATGTGGTGAGAACTTCTTTTTCTTCTGCCTTTCTATCCCCCAATGGAGCATAGGCCCTCAACCAACTCACGCCAAGTCGTTCTATCCTTCGCCATTGCATTGAGCTCTCCCCATGTCCCCCCAATCTTTCTAACTTCATTCTCCAGCTCTCTTCTCCATGTAATTTTGGCCTTCCTTTATTCCTATGCCCCTGTGGGTTCCAATCCAAAGACATTTTTCATTGTTCTCATTATATCATAGAGAGTTCTAACATTCCAGGTGCCAATTCTGGAGGTTTTCCTAGCTGAGAGGAGGTAAGTCAACGATCTGGACTCCTTACGGCTTTCTCCACACCGTGTCATACTTCTTTTTGAAGAGCCTTCCCTCATCTTGGTTGGCTGGTGAGAACTACTACCATGATAATCCCTGTCCCCATACGGGACTAAGTTTTCGTTATTGTGAAGCCCCACTTCCGCTGTTCCCGGTGGCCCTAATATAAACACACGTTTCTGGAAACTCTCCATGGATGATCCTCCTTCTAATGGTGGCACTTTGTGTTATCATGTGTTTATTGCTCAGTGTGATGTCCTGTTGGGGTAGACAGTCAGTAAACTTCTACCCGGCATGTCGTAAGAAAGAACTAAGGAAAACTGGCCTGAGTTTGCTTGGACACTCACATCCAGTACACATCGTTACGTACAAATTTCAGCCACTCTCCATGGTTATGCCCACAAAAGAACTAATCTGAGCTGGATGAAAACCTGCACTCCTTGGGAGATAGAAGGGAGAGGAAGAGGAGCAGAAGGTGAAAGACGAGGTGAATCTGGGAGAGATAGAGAATTATAAGTTTTCTTTTTTTTTTTTCTTTTTCGGTTGCTTATTCATAATCATTTTTATTACTTTCCTCTCAACATACTGCAAAGAGATTTCAAGGTCTAACGGGGTTTAAACAATGTATCAGGAAGACAGATAGTAACAGTAATGTGGAAAGCTAGCAATTTACAGACAAGGCCGGCCAGTGAGTAATCGGCCAGCCGGTTACATCAATTTGAATGGAGATCAATAACCAAGCACCGCTCAGCGAGCCAGTCAAAATGGAATATCACCCTTGTGCCAGACTGCGTGGTTCGCCAGAACAAGTCTGGAGAACACTAACAGAAAATTTACTTAATACCTGGCATATTTGTAATGTTGGTGGAAGGAGTTTCCTAAAATTTCTACTTGAGTTGTTGGTGTTATGATAAAAGTATCGTAAATAGTAATCTGGCAGCGTCAAGTCTGCAAGAGTAATAGATGTGTAACAGTGTCATTTTATTTGGTAGAGTACACAGTTCTGATGACTAGAGTCGTGCTGTGAATGATAATTTGAACTCAGTACGTAATAGTTCTAAAGAGAGGAGTGGGTGCACTGAATCCAACCTTTATTATGAAGACGGCACCCATTTTTTTAAACAGTGTAATTTACAGCTTCAAGAATAAGAAATGTTGCCGAGCGTAGAAAGATAGGAACTTTTTTCAGCGTTGTGTGTCTCATAATAGCCTTTGTATTTGTTTTTTACAATTAATTAACTCTTCTATGATGGGACTTTTTTTTTCGCATCGAGTGGTTCAAGTATAGCAGTTGGGAAATCATCATTCATAAATGGAATTCAACGTAAATGTATTTCAAGATCTTCAGCTAATGAGGAACAAAGTCTTTCATTTTTCCCCCCAAGAGATTCGAGGGAATTTAATTATGGAGACCTGAAGGCGATTGATCGTTAGAAAAGACAATTAGATGATCTTCAATGACAAGTAGGCTTAGCAGAAGGGCATTGTTTCTAGCCCTGTTTCTCAGCCCTACCTCGCGAGATGCAAATCACTTGCTGGTAGGTGAATTATCTGTAAACATCGTAATCTTCGATCACAGCTCTGTGACAAATACTTGCTGTGTTGTCGTCAGTATGCAAGTTAGCCAAGGAGGAAATCTGACGACAGAAAACTTCTCCTTAGCTCAACTGGAAATTGATGAATATGATCCGCAAATTACCTCCCTTTCAGCAATTGGTCTTGTACTTCGCGGCATGGCGATGGCAGCTATCATGGTCGGTGCAATATTCGGTAATGTTCTTGTTATCAGCAGCGTGTTTAGATTCGAGAGACTCCGTGGCATTACAAACTTCTTCATAGTGTCTCTAGCTTTCGCCGATCTTCTTGTTGCCATTCTGGTAATGCCCTTCAATGCCAGCATGGAGATTACCGGTAAGTGGGTATTTGGTAGGATAATGTGTGATATTTTTAACGCCAACGACGTCTTATTCAGTACAGCATCTATTCTACATCTTTGTTGTATCAGCATGGATCGATACATTGCTATCTTACACCCGCTACAATACGAAACGAAAATGACCCGACAAAGAGCTCTGATTATGCTCGGCGTGACCTGGGTATCGTCGATCCTTATATCCTTCATCCCTGTTTATTCACAACTCTACACAACAGAAGAAAACGTCCAGACACTTGTCAACGACCCAGATTCTTGCCCATTCATTGTGAACAAAGTTTACGCAGGCGTTTCTTCTAGTGTCTCTTTCTGGATTCCAGCCACAATTATGGTTTTTGTGTACGCGCGAATTTTCATGGAAGCACGGAGACAGGAAAAAATGATACAGACTTCAGCGCTTTACACACACTACTCAGATCTTAGGGACCCTAACGGATTAAACATAGACAGGGACGCCCATAGATCTGAACGGAGGCGTATGAAGCGGGAACATAAGGCTGCCAAAACTCTTGGGATAATTATGGGTGCTTTTATATTGTGTTTTTTACCTTTCTTTTCATGGTATGTAGCAACGACTATGTGTAGAGACGCCTGCCCGTATCCAGCTATGTTAGGATCAGCGTTGTTCTGGGTAGGTTATTTCAATTCGTGCCTCAACCCATTAATTTATGCTTATTTTAACCGAGAATTTCGCACAGCGTTCAAAAGACTACTACGTTTGGATCGGGTACCTTGTGATTCGAACTGTGACCCTTCATCTCGGGTTCTTAATACAACATACGTCACCAATAGTGATCAACACTCAAGGGATGCTTGCCACACGGTTGATAGACGATGTGATTGTTCCGTGCAAGAACCTTGATATGTCACCGCATCAGTGAACCTGGTATTTATGTTGTGATTATTACTTCCTTGTTCAAACCCATCATGTATCCTATGATATCCTGTCAAGAATCGAGTCAGTATTTGGGCTAGTAATAGTTGATATAGTCTAACTGCCTCGAGATTTAAAAATCTAAATCTAGACGGCCGACCAGCATGGGAAATTCCAGACATCCTGTTCAACCTACAGAGAAGTTATAGTTTGTACACCCACAGTGGTTGCATGTTTTTATTCTTCTTTTCTTTACTCATGGAATGCATTGCATCGTCGGGACAATAAGAGATAGATATATAAAACGCGGCCTTCAGTTTGCTTTGTAAATAGTAGTTCACAGTGTCTCTGATTTTTTTGCGGTCTGTCGTCTGCTTGATCAACCTCTGGTTATTTTACCGATGTAACTGTGTAATATGGCTCTCTGTGGTGCCCTGTCTGATGCCAATCTTGTTTTATGACCAAACCAATTAGGGACCATGTTTGCGCTGTCGATAGGAGACTCCCTTTCATATACAGCTGTGACTCGCTGCAGACCAAAGTCAGTGTTTTAAACCTGGCTCTTCCCAGGGTTTACCCAGCCTCTAGGAAATGGGTACCAGGGTTGAAACTCAGGGGTAAATGGAGGAACGTGGCTGTAGCTACGGAGTTATTGCGGACGGTGACTCAGGCGGACAATTTCTTATCAGCTGTCCGTACTGGTGGCAGAGCACTTATGGTTTATAACCGTTTGCAATGACGCTGGTTCACATCTCCCGACTTTACCTTTTTTTTTTTAACCAATCGATACGTTTTTCCCCAATAAAATTCAGTACTGGTTCTGTGTCGACTTATAACCACATCTGGTGTAATCTTAGTCCTGTGCTAACCAATGAATTCGTACTCCATATTCAGAACCCTTAGATTTTGATTAAACAAATGAAAAACAAAGGGTATACAAATACTATTAATAACTCGATTTAAAGTTAGGCACACAATACTCGTTCGTCTTCTTTCAGTTTTATGTCACTGAATTTTTTCTACTTGATTTACATCATCATCATCATATTACAAGATTACACTTGTTTTAACTTACCGATTAAGTTCTGGTAAGAAAAAAGTCATTTAATGTAAGGTTGTACTTCAAGCACTCTTCCTTTATTTAAATTGGCGTATTTGGTTCCATTTCTAATCGGTCTAGGGATCAAACATCTACGGCATTAAAACTAAACTCAGGACATACAAAACGTGCGTTAGGACAGTTCTCCTCTATGGAGCAGAACTTTCGAAAATAGACAAAAGGCTATAGAGCATGCTCCGAGGTTTTGAGGGAAGACTTCTAAGAAGATGTTTGGGGTTCAAATGGGAAGATAAAATCAGCAATTCTAGATTACAACAAATTTAGAAATAAAAAATATTTAAAAAACTAACAAACAACGAAGATGGAGGTGGATTAGAAGCGTCCTCAGAATGACGATAGAGAGACGGCCGAGAAAGGTAATAAATACAGTGGACTTCACAAGGACAGCGAGGAAGAAGCAGATCCAGAGGCACTTGGAGGGCCAAACATTTTAGGCTAAACTCAAGGCTACGCGAAGTACAAAACTGGAGATCGAGATGATGGCTCGGAATGGAATTGAGTGCCGACAGTTTATCTCTGCTGTATGTGCCTCTTTGCTCGATGAGGATTGATTGATTAAATGGATTTAGATACTTATTTTTGCTTCTGTTATATCAACTTTTACCTAGATCTGTGCACGTGTTTCTTCTTTTAATCTCTCATCCTTCATTTAGATCTGTGCACTTAGTTCTACATCTAATTTTGTTTCCCTAATTTAGACCTATTCGCTTATTTCTGCTTCTGTTATATCATCATATTGTTATATCTGTGTAGTCGATTCAACTTTCAATCTCTTTTGCCTTGATTAGATCTGCGTTCGTGGTTCTATAGAAATTGTTCATTATATACATAGACAACAAGCAGGCAAGCCGACAAACACCCAATGCCAGCTGACATTTGGTTTCTGTTAAAAAACTGCAAAAAATAGCGAGGAATGACAAAAATACTTACGAAACGGCCCACATTGTGACAGAATAAAACCATAAACTGATTACAGAAATTTGATATAGACAGTCATTATTTTTGGACATGTAACGAGAAGGAGAGGCTAACCATCCTTGAGAAAACTAGGCTCTCATGCAAGAGCCCTAGGTTCGAATCATTGAGAAGGTTATAGATCTTTTCTGTCTTCGGCACAAATAAACTTCTAACCTGCATTGACGACGACGACAGCACCAGCCACACTACTTTCAATTCTCGGGCCCAGGAACACCGCACTAATGGCAAATTAAGGCCTTAACTGGCAGTTTTTCAAATGAGAAGGAATAGATACGAATACATGGGGGCAACTGACATGGTTTGGAAAAAAAGGAATGGAAGGCAAAGATGTTTCTTTGATGGCTTAGCCATACGAATAAACGAACGAACGAACAAACTTTATTTTCACAAGGTCACAAATTAGGCACCCAGGCCCGTCTTACACTCGGATCTTCCAAACACCCATCTTTCACAAAGCAGTTGTATTTTATCACTAAAGTATGTTGTATTTATTTAACAATATGCGTATTATGCATATCAAGAGAAAAAACAGAAGCATGGCTAGTAAAATACCCGCGCACACTTGCGGAGGCACACAAACACACACACCTACACACACACACGCCCACCCAAGCACTTACACACATCCATACATACACATCTACATACCTACATAGATACACACACATCCAATAATACACACATACATAATACATACATACACACATACATACATACATACATACATACATACATACATACATACATACATACATACATACATACATACATACATACATACATACATACATACATACATACATACATACATACATACATACATACATACATACATACATACATACATACATACATACATACATACATACATACATACATACATACATACATACATACATACATACATAATACATACATACATACATAATACATACATACATACATAATACTTACATACATGCTTACATACATACATATATACATACATAAATACACCCATCCACATAATGCATACCTAATATAGACATACATACATGCAAACACAGACAAACACACACACACACACACACAAACACACATAAAGACATTCAAAGACTCACACACAGACAGACATAGACACATACGGACACGCACACACACACACACACACACACACAAAGACATACACACACGCAGACACAGACACACACACGCACGTGAGGCGGGGCAAAAGCACTGACATGATCAGTGATTCTGATCATCAGAGAGGGTCTGGCGAATCATATGGTGGCAAATCATGTGATGGCAAATCATGTGATTGCAAATCATGTGATGGCAAATCATGTGATGGCAAATCATGTAATGGCAAATCATGTGATGGCAAATCATGTGCTGGCAAATCCTGTGGTGGCAAATCATGTCGTGGCAAATCATGTGGTGGCAAATCATGTGATGGCAAATCATGTGATTGCAAATCATGTGATGGCTAATCATGTGGTGGTAAATCATGTGATGGCAAATCACGTGGTGGCAAATCAAGTGGTGGCAAATCATGTCGTGGCAAATCATGTGGTAGCAAATCATGTGGTAGCAAATCATGTGAAGGCAAATCATTTTGTGGCAAATCATGTGATGGCAAATCATGTGGTGGCAAATCATGTGATAGCAAATAGTGTGGTGGCAAATCATGAGCAACTACGTCTATCAAGGAAGATATAATCAATATTAGGGAGAAGAATTAGGACTGTTAGATAATTTGTTTCAACCGATTCCTCAGTGCCTGTTTTCCCTCCAAATTTTGTTTCTGTGGAGTAATTTAGTGGGATTATTATGCAAATTTTATGGCATAGTAGTAGTTGTAAACACTGTTGAAAACCTATAATAAGTCACCACTACGTTTTTCTATTTTTATTTTTATTTTACTAAATCTGGAAATCCTAGATAGAACAGAATAAAATACTTGGCAAAAACGGGTAAGACTGATGCAAAACGGGCAGAGGGAAGGTAAAGAGGTAAATACATTGATGGTTGACACACTTCTATGAATCGGAACAATAACACTAACTTGATCCGTGATTCTGGTGATCCTTTGACTTAGTGATCCACGACAGCCTATGCTTTTAGACATGCCACAGGGTGATGATGCCTTTTTTTCTACCACGCTTCGCTTCTTTTACTAAGATCTGTGTAACTTATTCCAGTCTTTATCTCATTCTGTTATACAAATTTTCTTATTTTCGTTAACGGGGTGAATTCTGCTGACAATGGCATTTATAAAACACGTAGATGTAATAATAGTAACCAAGCTCTGATTTGTGTACCCCTTTCTTCCTCATATTCATTGGCTGTGGGCTCCGGCCCAAAGTTCTAGTTGTTTGTCCACTTCTGAACTCTGGTCTTGTTCCAGAGCTTAAGTTTTGCGTGCACAACTATTCATTTTTATAACAACAGATCTAGCCTAATTATAGGCAAATTGTTGGTGTCTCGCCCCTCATGCATATGCACTCCGACTTCCAAAAAAAAAAAATGGTCCATAATTAGTTGTCTTTCACGACATGCTTCTTAGGGAGCAGTGGGTCTATCCCCCTTCTTCTCTTCTCTAGAATGTCTTTATTTCATTCCATAACCAAGGATGAAATTCTCCTCTCTAGAATGTCCTTACTTCATTCCATAATCATAGATGTAAATCTCTTCTCTAGGGGGCAAGTAATAGAGTCCTGTTTGCATACTGTTCGCAGTTCAACGACCAGCCGGGTGAAAATCTTTAGATGTACTCTGCAAACAATTTTCTAGAGTTCTATGTGTGCTAATCAATACGCCCTAACGTATTTCTTATAGTATTTAATTAGCTTCACGCACTGCCGGGATATTGTTTATTTCTATGCATAATGTTGTAGACTTCGGTCAATCAGAAGCCGTCTCTACATTGATGGTTGGCTGCAACGGATCTCCAACATACTTTGTCTTTCAACCTCAATGCACCCTCTCTCAGACTGCTGTTTGTCCATTTCTTGACGTATCCTCCCACTTGTATCTCTGCCCAACTCTTGACTTCAACATTTCCCTCCAGTATGGCCTTTGTTAAGCCTGTTAATAAGGCCGAAATATTTCAGGTGCTTTTTTTTGTTTTAATTTCCATCAGCAATTTCTTTTTTCAATTCTTGGCCCTCTGAAACCCAGTTCGATTTTCGGAACCATAAAAACGGGTTTGGCTTACATAATAATCGAAAGTTATAATATTTAATATGTTGTGTAACCCTCTAGCTTCCAATAAGGCGAGAGAGACGTACAATCACACTGTTGTTGGTACCATCGGAATTGGAACACTTCTCTTGCTGCTGAAGATGGGAATGGAACGCTTATGGGAGTGTCCCGAGTACTATGATGTCGATTCTTAATGTAACATTCTAGCTGACAATAATTGACGCAAATCTGTGAAAATATTGGCTAGGCATTTTTTTTTTTTTTTTTATTTCCTTATGACTTCTGCCACACTGTGTTATTGTATGTCTAAGATCAGGTAAACATTCACCTTGTTTTAATCTCCCTCAGATTGCTGTGATATTTACTGTTGGTCGCTCAGTTCCACTTTAATTTATGATTTTTGAATATAGTAATAGACTTTATAAATGTATCATTTTAAACAGTCATGCACGGTCCCGTGTGCTCTTTCTGGTCAAGAGTAACACATACCAACTTTCTGGTAAAATGTCCTATAAAAATAATTAATACTAAAATTTATGTATATGTATGTATATATATATATATTCCCATTTGGGGTCGCGACCTCCCCACACAAAATGACCGGGTCACGTTAATTCTGTTTATATTATATTTTAAAAGTTTAAAAGTTTAAGATTTTCTATTTTAGATTTATACAACATAAAAATTCTATTACTTCCACCATTATTTTATTTCTCCTCATTTTGAAATTATCGACAATATAATTTGTAGAAGTCTGGACTGGATTACGCTGTGAAATCCCCAAAATGTCGCTACAGCATGATTGAGTTTCACTTTGCTGCTTTGTCTGCTTCTAAAATGAAAAGTCTGTCCCGCCGGTAACGACCACGATTTTTGAGCCTTCAAAGCACCAACTATCAACATTATTTTTTAAAGGACAGATTTTATAAAGTCGAACTTAATATAGCGTTAGCAGTAGGAGCTTACTTCTGTAAAACTGGTTAAAACACTGAAAGAACGGCAGCAGAAAGTATTTTATATGTCAGTGGTACATCGAATATTTTATTTATTCATTTATTTTCCTATTCTTTCTTTATGTGTCACACAGGGCGCGCAGTCAATTTCTCCATTCCATTCTGTCATGTGAAATCAGTTCAATATCATGGATCGAGTCCCTTCCAGCATCTTTGGCCTCTCTCATCAACGTTCGCCTCAGGGTTTCCCTTGGGAGTCCTCGCCTCCTTTATTCCTTAATTTCCTATTTTAATGTCTGTTTGGTGAATCGCTTCTGGTTTCTTCTCAGGATGTGTCCAATATAGCGCTATTTTCTCTGTCTTATATTTGTTGATACTAATGGCTGTCCAGACATTTCCTTTATTTCTTCAGCCCTTTTGAATTCATTCAATTTAATTTTCATCACTTTCCTCAGACATTTGTTTTTAAAGGCACTTTTGTTCAATGTCTTTAGAGGTTCTCCGACTATCTTTTTAAATTTCAGAGCTGAAATAACATTTATCATCATCATCATTATCCCGTAACACTACGTGTAGTTGGGTCACCAGTTTCTGTTGAATGTCTGGTCAGCTCTCTCCACCTTTGGTGGTCAGCTGCGATGGACTTCATGGTTGCATGCCTGAGGCCTGACCAGTCAGCCAGGTTCTGTAACAGGTCTCTCTTTGCCTTCCTCTTGTCCTCATTCCCACTACTGAGCCCTGATTTATTATTTTTGAGAGGCCGTTAGATCTTATTACATTTTTATAACATTGCATTTTTCGCCTTTTCACTTTAGTTAAAAGAGGTTTATAGTTGCCAATGTGCTGTATAATTGTATGGCGAACCTCAACGTTTGTTATATAGTCATTGTATGATATGCCAATAATCTTTCTGAAACATGGCATTTCTAATGCTTGTATCTTTTTTTTTCAAGATCAACTGTTGAGGTCCACGTTTCACAGCCATGTGTAAATGTACTAATTTAAACATAAATAACATTAGAACTGAAAATACGTAACGTAGTTTTAAAATTATACCATTTAGAGTTCCATATTTTGTTCAAGTTACTTAAAGCTGCTTTTGCCTTTCCAATGCGTGTCATTATTTCTTTCTTTGTATTTCCTTGACTATCAAAATTACTAACTTAATAAGTAAATTGATCTGCTACTTCAACTACTTTTATATCTAGTGTTCTCTAGTGCTAACTAAACATTTTTTAAAAAAATATATCATTTGAAAACAAAATCAGATGCACACTGAATGCCAGTATTGATTATCCATGACTGATTTTGCAAATGCGCTGTTACAACACAAGAGTATATTTGGTTAGTTGCATATCATTTACTAATGGTTGCAGAACCAACCCCAGCAGCACCTGAATGTTGTGTGGGTTCTCTAGGCAAAGTTACGTCCAGTAGTTTGCCATTGCCACTGGACGGTCGGCCCCCTGATACCACTGTCGAAACCAACGCTAGGTGGATGGCCTGCAGTTGGGATCGAACCCAGCATCCCGGCATTACGAAGCGTTCTCATCGACCTAGCCACAGAGCCGAAGAGTACATGACTGTATTTAAGTGTTACTTAGTAATGAACCATACAGGTGAGAGTATTATTTTGTCTATCAGATCACTTTCTTGTGTCAACAAAGATTATTATTTTGTCTATCAGATCACTTTCTTGTGTCAACAAAGATTATTATTTTGTCTATCAGATCACTATCTTGTGTCAACAAAGATTATTATTTTGTCTATCAGATCACTATCTTGTGTCAACAAAGATTATTATTTTGTCTATCAGATCACTATCTTGTGTCAACAAAGATTATTATTTTGTCTATCAGATCACTATCTTGTGTCAACAAAGATTATTATTTTGTCTATCAGATCACTATCTTGTGTCAACAAAAGATTATTATTTTGTCTATCAGATCACTATCTTGTGTCAACAAAGATTATTATTTTGTCTATCAGATCACTATCTTGTGTCAACAAAGATTATTATTTTGTCTATCAGATCACTATCTTGTGTCAACAAAGATTATTATTTTGGCTATCAGATCACTATCTTGTGTCAACAAAGATTATTATTTTGTCTATCAGATCACTATCTTGTGTCAACAAAGATTATTATTTTGTCTATCAGATCACTATCTTGTGTCAACAAAGATTATTATTTTGTCTATCAGATCACTATCTTGTGTCAACAAAGATTATTATTTTGTCTATCAGATCACTATCTTGTGTCAACAAAGATTATTATTTTGTCTATCAGATCACTATCTTGTGTCAACAAAGATTATTATTTTGTCTATCAGATCACTATCTTGTGTCAACAAAGATTATTATTTTGTCTATCAGATCACTATCTTGTGTCAACAAAGATTATTATTTTGTCTATCAGATCACTATCTTGTGTCAACAAAGATTATTATTTTGTCTATCAGATCACTATCTTGTGTCAACAAAGATTATTATTTTGTCTATCAGATCACTATCTTGTGTCAACAAAGATTATTATTTTGTCTATCAGATCACTATCTTGTGTCAACAAAGATTATTATTTTGTCTATCAAATCACTATCTTGTGTCAACAAAGATTATTATTTTGTCTATCAGATCACTATCTTGTGTCAACAAAGATTATTATTTTGTCTATCAGATCACTATCTTGTGTCAACAAAGATTATTATTTTGTCTATCAGATCACTATGTTGTGTCAACAAAGATTATTATTTTGTCTATCAGATCACTATCTTGTGTCAACAAAGATTATTATTTTGTCTATCAGATCACTATCTTGTGTCAACAAAGATTATTATTTTGTCTATCAGATCACTATCTTGTGTCAACAAAGATTATTATTTTGTCTATCAGATCACTATCTTGTGTCAACAAAGATTATTATTTTGTCTATCAGATCACTATCTTGTGTCAACAAAGATTATTATTTTGTCTATCAGATCACTAATCTTGTGTCAACAAAGATTATTATTTTGTCTATCAGATCACTATCTTGTGTCAACAAAGATTATTATTTTGTCAATCAGATCACTTTCTTGTGTCAACAAAGATTATTATTTTGTCTATCAGATCACTATCTTGTGTCAACAAAGATTATTATTTTGTCTATCAGATCACTATCTTGTGTCAACAAAGATTATTATTTTGTCTATCAGATCACTATCTTGTGTCAACAAAGATTATTATTTTGTCTATCAGATCACTATCTTGTGTCAACAAAGATTATTATTTTGTCTATCAGATCACTATCTTGTGTCAACAAAGATTATTATTTTGTCTATCAGATCACTATCTTGTGTCAACAAAGATTATTATTTTGTCTATCAGATCACTATCTTGTGTCAACAAAGATTATTATTTTGTCTATCAGATCACTATCTTGTGTCAACAAAGATTATTATTTTGTCTATCAGATCACTATCTTGTGTCAACAAAGATTATTATTTTGTCTATCAGATCACTTTCTTGTGTCAACAAAGATTATTATTTTGGCTATCAGATCACTTTCTTGTGTCAACAAAGATTATTATTTTGGCTATCAGATCACTTTCTTGTGTCAACAAAGATTATTATTTTGTCTATCAGATCACTATCTTGTGTCAACAAAGATTATTATTTTGTCTATCAGATCACTTTCTTGTGTCAACAAAGATTATTATTTTGGCTATCAGATCACTTTCTTGTGTCAACAAAGATTATTATTTTGGCTATCAGATCACTTTCTTGTGTCAACAAAGATTATTATTTTGGCTATCAGATCACTTTCTTGTGTCAACAAAGATTATTATTTTGTCTATCAGATCACTATGTTGTGTCAACAAAGATTATTATTTTGTCTATCAGATCACTATCTTGTGTCAACAAAGATTATTATTTTGTCTATCAGATCACTATCTTGTGTCAACAAAGATTATTATTTTGTCTATCAGATCACTATCTTGTGTCAACAAAGATTATTATTTTGGCTATCAGATCACTTTCTTGTGTCAACAAAGATTATTATTTTGGCTATCAGATCACTTTCTTGTGTCAACAAAGATTATTATTTTGTCTATCAGATCACTATCTTGTGTCAACAAAGATTATTATTTTGTCTATCAGATCACTTTCTTGTGTCAACAAAGATTATTATTTTGGCTATCAGATCACTTTCTTGTGTCAACAAAGATTATTATTTTGGCTATCAGATCACTTTCTTGTGTCAACAAAGATTATTATTTTGTCTATCAGATCACTATCTTGTGTCAACAAAGATTATTATTTTGTCTATCAGATCACTATCTTGTGTCAACAAAGATTATTATTTTGTCTATCAGATCACTATCTTGTGTCAACAAAGATTATTATTTTGTCTATCAGATCACTATCTTGTGTCAACAAAGATTATTATTTTGTCTATCAGATCACTATCTTGTGTCAACAAAGATTATTATTTTGTCTATCAGATCACTATGTTGTGTCAACAAAGATTATTATTTTGTCTATCAGATCACTATCTTGTGTCAACAAAGATTATTATTTTGTCTATCAGATCACTATCTTGTGTCAACAAAGATTATTATTTTGTCTATCAGATCACTATCTTGTGTCAACAAAGATTATTATTTTGTCTATCAGATCACTATCTTGTGTCAACAAAGATTATTATTTTGTCTATCAGATCACTATCTTGTGTCAACAAAGATTATTATTTTGTCTATCAGATCACTATCTTGTGTCAACAAAGATTATTATTTTGTCTATCAGATCACTATCTTGTGTCAACAAAGATTATTATTTTGTCTATCAGATCACTATCTTGTGTCAACAAAGATTATTATTTTGTCAATCAGATCACTTTCTTGTGTCAACAAAGATTATTATTTTGTCTATCAGATCACTATCTTGTGTTAACAAAGATTATTATTTTGTCTATCAGATCACTATCTTGTGTCAACAAAGATTATTATTTTGTCTATCAGATCACTATCTTGTGTCAACAAAGATTATTATTTTGTCTATCAGATCACTATCTTGTGTCAACAAAGATTATTATTTTGTCTATCAGATCACTATCTTGTGTCAACAAAGATTATTATTTTGTCTATCAGATCACTATCTTGTGTCAACAAAGATTATTATTTTGTCTATCAGATCACTATCTTGTGTCAACAAAGATTATTATTTTGTCTATCAGATCACTATCTTGTGTCAACAAAGATTATTATTTTGTCTATCAGATCACTATCTTGTGTCAACAAAGATTATTATTTTGTCTATCAGATCACTATCTTGTGTCAACAAAGATTATTATTTTGTCTATCAGATCACTTTCTTGTGTCAACAAAGATTATTATTTTGGCTATCAGATCACTTTCTTGTGTCAACAAAGATTATTATTTTGGCTATCAGATCACTTTCTTGTGTCAACAAAGATTATTATTTTGTCTATCAGATCACTATCTTGTGTCAACAAAGATTATTATTTTGTCTATCAGATCACTTTCTTGTGTCAACAAAGATTATTATTTTGGCTATCAGATCACTTTCTTGTGTCAACAAAGATTATTATTTTGGCTATCAGATCACTTTCTTGTGTCAACAAAGATTATTATTTTGTCTATCAGATCACTATGTTGTGTCAACAAAGATTATTATTTTGTCTATCAGATCACTATCTTGTGTCACAAAGATTATTATTTTGTCTATCAGATCACTATCTTGTGTCAACAAAGATTATTATTTTGTCTATCAGATCACTATCTTGTGTCAACAAAGATTATTATTTTGTCTATCAGATCACTTTCTTGTGTCAACAAAGATTATTATTTTGGCTATCAGATCACTTTCTTGTGTCAACAAAGATTATTATTTGGCTATCAGATCACTTTCTTGTGTCAACAAAGATTATTATTTTGTCTATCAGATCACTATCTTGTGTCAACAAAGATTATTATTTTGTCTATCAGATCACTTTCTTGTGTCAACAAAGATTATTATTTTGGCTATCAGATCACTTTCTTGTGTCAACAAAGATTATTATTTTGGCTATCAGATCACTTTCTTGTGTCAACAAAGATTATTATTTTGTCTATCAGATCACTATGTTGTGTCAACAAAGATTATTATTTTGTCTATCAGATCACTATCTTGTGTCACAAAGATTATTATTTTGTCTATCAGATCACTATCTTGTGTCAACAAAGATTATTATTTTGTCTATCAGATCACTATCTTGTGTCAACAAAGATTATTATTTTGTCTATCAGATCACTATGTTGTGTCAACAAAGATTATTATTTTGTCTATCAGATCACTATCTTGTGTCAACAAAGATTATTATTTTGTCTATCAGATCACTATGTTGAGTCAACAAAGATTATTATTTTGTCTATCAGATCACTATCTTGTGTCAACAAAGATTATTATTTTGTCTATCAGATCACTATCTTGTGTCAACAAAGATTATTATTTTGTCTATCAGATCACTATCTTGTGTCAACAAAGATTATTATTTTGTCTATCAGATCACTATCTTGTGTCAACAAAGATTATTATTTTGTCTATCAGATCACTATCTTGTGTCAACAAAGATTATTATTTTGTCTATCAGATCACTATCTTGTGTCAACAAAGATTATTATTTTGTCTATCAGATCACTATCTTGTGTCAACAAAGATTATTATTTTGTCTATCAGATCACTATCTTGTGTCAACAAAGATTATTATTTTGTCTATCAGATCACTATGTTGTGTCAACAAAGATTATTATTTTGTCTATCAGATCACTATCTTGTGTCAACAAAGATTATTATTTTGTCTATCAGATCACTATGTTGTGTCAACAAAGATTATTATTTTGTCTATCAGATCACTATGTTGTGTCAACAAAGATTATTATTTTGTCTATCAGATCACTATGTTGTGTCAACAAAGATTATTATTTTGTCTATCAGATCACTATCTTGTGTCAACAAAGATTATTATTTTGTCTATCAGATCACTATCTTGTGTCAACAAAGATTATTATTTTGTCTATCAGATCACTATCTTGTGTCAACAAAGATTATTATTTTGTCTATCAGATCACTATCTTGTGTCAACAAAGATTATTATTTTGTCTATCAGATCACTATCTTGTGTCAACAAAGATTATTATTTTGTCTATCAGATCACTATCTTGTGTCAACAAAGATTATTATTTTGTCTATCAGATCACTATCTTGTGTCAACAAAGATTATTATTTTGTCTATCAGATCACTATCTTGTGTCAACAAAAGATTATTATTTTGTCTATCAGATCACTATCTTGTGTCAACAAAGATTATTATTTTGTCTATCAGATCACTATGTTGTGTCAACAAAGATTATTATTTTGTCTATCAGATCACTATCTTGTGTCAACAAAGATTATTATTTTGTCTATCAGATCACTATGTTGTGTCAACAAAGATTATTATTTTGTCTATTTTGTCTATCAGATCACTATCTTGTGTCAACAAAGATTATTTTGTCTATCAGATCACTATCTTGTGTCAACAAAGATTATTATTTTGTCTATCAGATCACTATCTTGTGTCAACAAAGATTATTATTTTGTCTATCAGATCACTATCTTCTTGTGTCAACAAAGATTATTATTTTGTCTATCAGATCACTATCTTGTGTCAACAAAGATTATTATTTTGTCTATCAGATCACTATCTTGTGTCAACAAAGATTATTATTTTGTCTATCAGATCACTATCTTGTGTCAACAAAGATTATTATTTTGTCTATCAGATCACTATCTTGTGTCAACAAAGATTATTATTTTTGTCTATCAGATCACTATCTTGTGTCAACAAAGATTATTATTTTGTCTATCAGATCACTATCTTGTGTCAACAAAGATTATTATTTTGTCTATCAGATCACTATCTTGTGTCAACAAAGATTATTATTTTGTCTATCAGATCACTATCTTGTGTCAACAAAGATTATTATTTTGTCTATCAGATCACTATCTTGTGTCAACAAAGATTATTATTTTGTCTATCAGATCACTATCAGATTGTGTCAACAAAGATTATTATTTTGTCTATCAGATCACTATCTTGTGTCAACAAAGATTATTATTTTGTCTATCAGATCACTATCTTGTGTCAACAAAGATTATTATTTTGTCTATCAGATCACTATCTTGTGTCAACAAAGATTATTATTTTGTCTATCAGATCACTATCTTGTGTCAACAAAGATTATTATTTTGTCTATCAGATCACTATCTTGTGTCAACAAAGAGATTATTATTTTGTCTATCAGATCACTATGTTGTGTCAACAAAGATTATTATTTTGGGTCTATCAATCACTATCTTGTGATCAACAAAGATTATTATTTTGTCTATCAGATCACTATCTTGTGTCAACAAAGATTATTATTTTGTCTATCAGATCACTATCTTGTGTCAACAAAGATTTATTATTGTGTCTAATCAGATCACTATCTTGTGTCAACAAAGATTATTATTTTGTCTAATCAGATCACTATCTTGTGT
>CAJHNH020000956.1:0-21706 GCA_905116865.2 Candidula unifasciata | reverse complement strand
AATTTTTTTTTGCTTTTTTTCGCCTTTTCATTTTAGTTAAAGAGGTTTATATTTGCCAATGTGCTGTATAATTATATGGCGAACCTCACGTTTGTTATATAGTCATTGTTCTGATATGCTAAGAATCTTTCTGAAACATGGCATTTTCTAATGCTTGTATCGTTTTTTTTCAAGATCAAACTGTTGAGGTCTACGTTTCACAGCAATTTGTTAAAAAAAAATTGTACTAATTTAACCATAAATAACATTAGAACTGAAAATACGTAACGTAGTTTTAAAATTATACGCATTTAGAGTTCCATATTTGTTGTTCCAGTTACTTAAAAAGCTGCTATTGCCTGTCCATGTCGTGTCATTATTTCTTTCTTTGTATTTTCTTGACCTATGCAAAATTACTAACTTATAAGTAAATTGATCTGCTACTTCAACTACTTTTATATCTAGTGTTCTCTAGTGCTGACTAAACATAAAAAAAATAATATCATTGAAAACAAATCGAGATGCACACTGAATGCCAGTATTGGATTATCCATGACTGAGTTTGCAAATGCGCTCTTACAACACAAGAGTTATATTTGGTTAGTTGCGTATCATTTTACTAATGGTTGCATGAACCAACACCCCAGCAGCACCCTTAATGGTGTTGTGGGTTCCTCCTAGGCAAGTTACGTCCCATTCTTTGCCATTTGCCCTGGAAGGGTCGGCTCCCCTGATACCACTGTCCGAAACCAACGCTAGGTGGATGGCACCGCAGTTGGGATCGAACCCAGCCATCCCGGCATTACGAAGCATTCACATCGCATCGCCCTAGCTACAGAGCCGAAGAGTACCTGACTGGTATTTAAGGTATACATTTAGTAATTACCGCATACATGTGAGATTATTATTTTTGTCTATCAATTCACTTTTCTTGTGTCAACAAAGATATTATTTTTGGTCAATCAGATCACTATGTTTGTGTCAACAAAGATTGTCTATCAAATATTTTGTCTATCATCAGATCACTATGTTGTGTCAACAAAGATTATTATTTTGTCTATCAGATCACTATCTTGTGTCAACAAAGATTATTATTTTGTCTATCAGATCACTATCTTGTGTCAACAAAGATTATTATTTTGTCTATCAGATCAGTATCTTGTGTCAACAAAGATTAATAATTGTTGAATCAAATTAATATGTTGTTTTTTAAATACATCAGTAACAGCCTTCAGCTACCCCCGAAAAGGTAAATGCATCGAAATAAAGACTTGTATTAAATATGTAGATTTCTATATTGTTACTTTTTTCCCAATGTTATGCCCATTGTCTTTATTTATGTTTTAAACTTCTTAATTTGTATAATTAACCTCGGCTCTAATGTCGACCTAGCCCGACCTGCGTACCAGGTAATATCTTGGGATGTAAAGGCGGCCAGGAGATGTTGACCATATTACCTATGTAGTGCTGATCGGTCTATAATCATATCACTCCAGCCACATTTGCCCAGTCTGGTCTGGTAGTCTGTAGTCTTAGTTTCAGCTTCATAGCAAACGGGTCACCCCATCTTTCAAAACACACAAAATGTTTATCACAGTCCCTTGTGGAAAGATTGACAGACTGCTGTCTCAGCATATCTAGCATACATACGCATTAAAGCATACGGTAGCCAGCCGAAGTGCCATCACAAACAGTTCGACATTAGAAATGCAGTTCATCATTCATCATAGCAGAAGTCACTAACACATCAGCAGTTTCCCACGCGATCAATTTTAATCACATACGGGCACCGCCATAAAATGAATCTAAAATTCAAACCACCACGTTGGTCACAGTAAAAAAAAACCATTCCAAATGAAATCCGCAGCTCACAGTGTCACGCCATGAATTCAACTCATAAGCTGGGCGACGAAACTATATCCAGTCTACAAACAGAGCAAAATGCATCGGCCACCGTCCGTCAGAAGCAAAAAATTTGTCTTGGCTCCAAATAGTGCCCCTGCCTAGCGTCCATTTTGACCAGAAGCCCAGTGCACCATTGACCTAACGCAAATCCTTTTCTTTTACTTACATGTTCTCTTGGATTGGATTGTGTCCAATCCAAAAAGACATAGACACAGAAAGCTCTATGAAAGGTAAAGATCACGCTTAGGCAAAACGGCGCTTGAAAGATGCTTCTTCTTCTGCCTTCTATCCTCCAAAGGAGCATAGACTCTCATCCAACTCAAATCAAGTCGTTCTATCCTTTGATATTGCATGCAGTTCTCCCTAATGCTCCTTATCTTTTTATCTCCACTTTCTGGATCCCTTTTTCCATGTGGCTTTTCGTTTGCATTAATTTCTATGCCCTTGCTGATTCAACTTCAAAGACATAATAGTTATAAGGTTATCAGGTTTTCTCGGTGTGTGTCTTATCAACGCCAGCGTCTTTCATTCACCTCCTGGTCCAATTGAACTTGTTTGGTTCTCTTCCGAAGCTCAGCATAAGTAATTATATTATAAAATTGAATTCCCTATATTCTGCGCAGGAACCAGTTAATGAATGTTTTTAGTTTATTTGTAATTGCCTTAGCTGCAGTGTTGCCACTTTGGAGGTTTTACATCCAGAGTTAGATGTTTTTACCTTTCATTTTGATAGCGTTTTTGACGTTTAGATGGTAGATGTCTTTTTAGATGTTCTTTTTTTTGAAGTGAATTTATCAAATCTAACATAAGAAACAGGATGCAATTTGACATCCTATTTGCTTTCTTGACAATAAAATTCGGACTGATAAGAGTAGGAAAAGGCTGTTCCACTTATCAGCTCCCTGATTGGATATTAAAAGAAATTATAACAGCTAAAGCATACCAGAGTCATTTTGGATCTGAAGCTTCAACTTCATCATCCAAGCTAAGTTTATCCCGTGGATCTTGTAAGGCAGACTTCAGTAAAGATGAGGACATGATTCTATAGGGTAAGGCATATCAATTGCTATGTAATTTGTGACTCTTTCCATTTGGATGGTTTTTCTAGATGTTTTCCACGCAAATTTAGATGTTTGTAGATATTTTTTGACTCCGTTTTGGATGTTTTTTGTCAAAGAAAAGTGGCAACACTGCTTAGCTGTTCTCTATGTTCGGACTCTTAGTTTCCAAAACTTAGAGTTAACGTTGTACTAATCATCTAAACGAAGTTTCTTTATTTGCAAATTTAATACAAGGTAAACTCTACGTTTTGGAAATTAAGAGAGTGAAAGTGGAAATGTATTAGATGTTTTGAAATTTAAAACCAAAACACTGTCTTGAACTCAAAAGACTTTTTCAGCCAACAGTAAGAATATCAATGTGATAATCAACGTATTTTATTATTGACATTTAAATATTGTAGGATTTATTGATTGGCTGCAAGCAGACGACTGCTCGAGTGATTAGATCGTTTTGATGTCATTGCGGGAAACCAGGCTCCACTCTTCGGTAAGGGATGGATATTTTTATCTGTGGGGAATTAAAAATAAAAATCCTAACCTGCACAGTTGGTAGCAACTACACATAGGGCCTTAAAATCTAGGGCTCACGATCACTCTGTCCTGCTCAGTCCTGAACAAATATGCTAAATACAGGCAGTCAAACAGTTTATACTTCACTGTGTCTGGTCACTGTGTGTCGATGTAATCTTCGTAGTGACTAGTGAATCTATAAATAAACAGAGGGGGGAACCATTTGAGGCCGTTAAATATTATGAATTAATCAAGTAACAAAAAGTATTGTGAACGGCACTCATAAAAAGAAGCAGAAAGATAGAAGAACACACTAGACAACATAAAAATTGAAAGCTATAGTTACCGTGCCGGGAATTGAACCTGTCACCTCCAGACGGCGTCTGCGCCTCGCCATGAATACAAGTGCACTAAGATTCTAGAAAGATACAACAGAATATGCTAGGCAATCTTTCGTGCATTATATTGTCTGTGCACTCGTTTTTTTTTTTTTTTTATTAACAGCTTGAAAACGTTGTTTTGAATTTTAATGCGGTTTCTTCCAATCTGTTATCGCCATTGTCAGAATCATCTCGACAATATAAAACACGCCACATATTTTAGAGTTGCGTCTGAAATGAACCACTAGAGCACGATGATCGTCTTCGATAAAAACTGGTATAGTTTATGGACAGCTCTTGAAAATCTCCTTTCTTCTCATACAAGAGCATGTCACACGTGTTAAGCCTGAAAATCATCATCGTCATCTAGTTCTAATGGCAAGTGATGTGGGCAGGAAAAGAAGGTGACCCAGAACTTATATGATGGTACTGGCTATTTTGTATCCATGCGAATGTTTGATATCTAAGATCGCCAATGCATCTTCTTCTTTGGTATTCTCTTGTTCTCGCATTAGATTTCCTTAAGTGTAGGGATTTTAATGACAAATTATGTTCCAGCTTTATGAAGATAAAATTATTAAATGTTAGGAATTACCCCCCCCCCCCCCCCCCCCCCCCCAAAAAAAAAAAGTATGTTGATTTGTTAGGTACTAAATGAACTAATATTTCTGAATGTATTTGGCAACAATGTTTTCTCTACAATAAATCTGTCAGGATTTTACATGGTTTCATGTTGTTAAATCGACTGCTTCCTCCCACCCCCGCCCCACCCTTTTTTCAAACATCTTAGCTCACAAATATTGTTGTTCTTTACATTTCTCCAGTATTCTTGAGCAATATATTACAACTGCCACTTTCAGCACGCGAATTCCTGGTCACCAAGCAAGAAAGGGAACAGAGCGCGTCCAAAAAGGCAGTCTTTAATTCCATTCATTCGGTAATTTATTCATTCATTCAGCTTGGAGCAATGTTACCTTGGCAAATAATTTTCCTGTCGCTTGTTGGCGCAAATATATCTTTATATTTACATTTCATGAATCAAAGATTGCCCCGCTCAAAATCATGATTTAAAAGAAACATTGAAAGAGTAAAATGCTAAAAAACAATGTTGATATACCAGAATAAATAAAATGTGCCAATTAAACGGTGAAATCTATTGTTTGTGCTCTTGTTTTTGTACCACTGTTTTCCGTTAAACTGCCGGTTCATCGTCTACTATATCTCTTTTAACTTCTCTCTTCTAACTCTATTGATCGCGCCAGTTGTATACTCCATTTTCTAATTCATGCCGTTGTATTTTTGATAATTTCTCGGTAATTACTTATCCTGGGTGTTTGGATTAGCTCCGATTTTAATCTTCACGTAAATGCATCATGCATAAATTATATGTAGACTGTCTAGTTTTATCGAAACAGTCGCTGTCTTTTTGTTTTTTTTTTTTTTTTAAACTTTTGTGTAATTTTAATTAGGTAAGAAAACGAAAGTTACGGTACCGACGAGGGTAGAAGTACCGAAGTATGATAGAAGATAGAGGCGTTTCTGTAACTGTTTATTATGGGGACGTTAGTGTTTGCACCTCTTACAATTTTCCATAAAGTACTTTTAGATATATCAATAGTATGGTTCTGTCTTAAGTTTTACTTTTTATTTCATCAGAGTCGATTATAATGTAATGTCAAACATTATGTAAATTGCACGTTTTAAAAACTTCTTTGTCAAAGCTATCAATTTTCTTTTTCTCTCCCAGCTCAACATTGGTATATGTAGAAAGATTGGACTTTTCTCTATCCCATCTTGAGAATGTCCAGTTGGTACTACCTAGGGCAGGATCTGTTAATTTTCTCTGGGTTTTAAATATAAGGATACAGACAGTCGCATTTAGTCTCAAATGAGAAATATTTATGCAACTTCATTGTTACATTTCTGTGTTGTTTTTGGGTGTAACGAATTTAACGTTTAGCGCCATTCTGATAACACATGAACTAGCCACAAAAGTGACACTTCTGAAGATACTTGGCACACGGATTTTGTAGCGCTTGTCAGCGCAACAGTCGTGGACTTATTAAGAGTTCACATTTAAAAAAAAATATGTACGTGTTTTTAGATTTTGTGAAAAGTCTATTGGTTAAATTTGAATTTAGTGCTGTATAAGTCTTAAAAGGCAGTCCAGCAAGATTCATCGTATGCATCAGATAAGCAAAATGCATTATAATTACTTTTTGAAAAAGGAGAAAAAGGGGGGGGGGGGGGGATCTTCGGACATAACGTTTAGCAGGAAGTAAATATTTATATATTATTGATATTTTTCTACAGCTGAAGTATAATTGTTCGAATATAGACATACATTTCTAAACGCGCTATAACATTTTAATGCAAGCCTATCTTCACGCACAACAACTATCTTGTCAACGCGTATGTAATACAATCTACATGCAAACTAACATCTTGCACCAGGCGCGTGGGGGCTTGGGGGGGGGGGGGGTTGTAGCCTCTAATAATGTTCTAAGGTTGATCATTGGTATTACGTCTTGTTTAGGTGTACAATAGCAATTAGTATTTTTAAAGTTTTTATTAGCAGCTGTGGTGTAACCGCTAGACGCTCGCCTGAGGATCGGAAGTTCGTGGGTAAAGGCGGCAGGCGTGATGTTGACCTCATCGCCCACTAAGTGCCAACTGGACCACGATATACAGGTCTGGACAACGATATACAGGTCTGTACCACGATATACAGGTCTGGACCACGATTTGCAGGTCTGGACCACGATATACAGGTCTGGACCACGATATACAGGTCTGGACCACGATATACAAGTCTGGAGCACGATATACAGGTCTGGACCACGATATACAGGTCTGGACCACGATATACAGGTCTGGGCCACGATATACAGGTCTGGACCACGATATACAGGTCTGGACCACGATATACAGGTCTGTACCACGATATACAGGTCTGGACCACGAAATACAGGTCTGTACCACGATATACAGGTCTGTACCACGATATACACGTCTGGGCCACGAAATACAGGTCTGGACCACGATATACAGGTGTGGACCACGATATACAGGTCTGGACCACGATATACAGGTCTGGACCACGATATACAGGTCTGGAGCACGATATACAGGTCTGGACCACGATATACAGGTCTGGAGCACGATATACAGGTCTGGACCACGATATACAGGTCTGGACCACGATATACAGGTCTGGACCACGATATACACATCTCGACCACGATATACAGGTCTGGACCACGATATACAGGTCTGGACCACGATATACAGATCTGGAGCACGATATACAGGTGTGTACCACGATATACAGGTGTGTACCACGATATACACGTCTGGACCACGATATACACGTCTGGACCACGATATACAGGTCTGGACCACGATATACAGGTCTGTACCACGATATACAGGTCTGGACCACGATATACAGGTCTGGACCACGATATACAGGCCTGGACAACTATATACAGGTCTGGACCACGATATACAGGTCTGGACCACGATATACAGGTCTCAAATGAGAAATATTTATGCAACTTCATTGTTACATTTCTGTGTTGTTTTTGGGTGTAACGAATTTAACGTTTAGCGCCATTCTGATAACACATGAACTAGCCACAAAAGTGACACTTCTGAAGATACTTGGCACACGGATTTTGTAGCGCTTGTCAGCGCAACAGTCGTGGACTTATTAAGAGTTCACATTTAAAAAAAAATATGTACGTGTTTTTAGTTTTTGTGAAAAGTCTATTGGTTAAATTTGAATTTAGTGCTGTATAAGTCTTAAAAGGCAGTCCAGCAAGATTCATCGTATGCATCAGATAAGCAAAATGCATTATAATTACTTTTTGAAAAAGGGAGAAAAAGGGGGGGGGGGATCTTCGGACATAACGTTTAGCAGGAAGTAAATATTTATATATTATTGATATTTTTCTACAGCTGAAGTATAATTGTTCGAATATAGACATACATTTCTAAACGCGCTATAACATTTTAATGCAAGCCTATCTTCACGCACAACAACTATCTTGTCAACGCGTATGTAATACAATCTACATGCAAACTAACATCTTGCACCAGGCGCGTGGGGGCTTGGGGGGGGGGGGTTGTAGCCTCTAATAATGTTCTAAGGTTGATCATTGGTATTACGTCTTGTTTAGGTGTACAATAGCAATTAGTATTTTTAAAGTTTTATTAGCAGCTGTGGTGTAACCGCTAGACGCTCGCCTGAGGATCGGAAGTTCGTGGGTAAAGGCGGCAGGCGTGATGTTGACCTCATCGCCCACTAAGTGCCAACTGGACCACGATATACAGGTCTGGACCACGATATACAGGTCTGTACCACGATATACAGGTCTGGACCACGATTTGCAGGTCTGGACCACGATATACAGGTCTGGACCACGATATACAGGTCTGGACCACGATATACAGGTCTGGACCACGATATACAGGTCTGGACCACGATATACAGGTCTGTACCACGATATACAGATCTGGACCACGATATACAGGTCCTGACCACGATATACAAGTCTTTACCACGATATACAGGTCTGGACCACGATATACAGGTCTGGACCACGATATACAGGTCTGTAGGACGATATAAAGGTCTGGACCACGATATACAGGTCTGGACCACGATATACAAGTCTGGAGCACGATATACAGGTCTGGACCACGATATACAGGTCTGGACCACGATATACAGGTCTGGGCCACGTTATACAGGTCTGGACCACGATATACAGGTCTGGACCACGATATACAGGTCTGTACCACGATATACAGGTCTGGACCACGAAATACAGGTCTGTACCACGATATACAGGTCTGTACCACGATATACACGTCTGGGCCACGAAATACAGGTCTGGACCACGATATACAGGTCTGGACCACGATATACAGGTCTGGACCACGATATACAGGTCTGGACCACGATATACAGGTCTGGAGCACGATATACAGGTCTGGACCACGATATACAGGTCTGGAGCACGATATACAGGTCTGGACCACGATATACAGGTCTGGACCACGATATACAGGTCTGGACCACGATATACACATCTCGACCACGATATACAGGTCTGGACCACGATATACAGGTCTGGACCA
The DNA here is from genome assembly GCA_905116865.2 of Candidula unifasciata. NCBI lineage: Eukaryota > Metazoa > Mollusca > Gastropoda > Stylommatophora > Geomitridae > Candidula > Candidula unifasciata. Next base: position 12,726 of record CAJHNH020000956.1, on the reverse strand, counting down.
CGATATACAGATCTGGAGCACGATATACAGGTGTGTACCACGATATACAGGTGTGTACCACGATATACACGTCTGGACCACGATATACACGTCTGGACCACGATATACAGGTCTGGACCACGATATACAGGTCTGTACCACGATATACAGGTCTGGACCACGATATACAGGTCTGGACCACGATATACAGGCCTGGACAACTATATACAGGTCTGGACCACGATATACAGGTCTGGACCACGATATACAGGTCTGTACCACGATATGCAGGTCTGTACCACGATATACAGGTCTAGACCACGATATACAGGCCTAGACCACTATATACAGGTCTGGACCACTATATACAGGTCTGGACCACGATATACAGGTCTGGACCACGATATACAGGTCTGGGCCACGATATACAGGTCTGGACCACGATATACAGGTCTGGACCACGATATACAGGTCTGGCACTAAATGTCCAATACGTCAGAAGACGTGGAATACAGTCTTTTACCTATCTGCCTATTTGAAAAAATCTGAACATCAAAGAAAACTGGCTAATACACAGTATCTTGACCCGAAAGCTGAAATGCTTTCATCAAAACAAGCGCCATGACGGACTGGACAAATATTTTAACAGACGGCATATTACCAGATAGAAATGACACGGGCCGACCAACACGAAGATGGGCACAAGATATAAGTGACTCCTTGAGTTTGAAAGTACGCGAGGCCGGAGAGCTGGCGAGAGACATAATTTCTTCCAGGCATTGTTCATTTTTTATTTAAAGATAATCTTTATCACACATCAAGCATGACCATAAGTGCTCCAATCTCCTCCTCAGTGTATTTCTAAGCATTTTAATGTTTACAGATCCCTTTCTCTTCTGGCTGATGTAGCGATTAGTGGCTCCCGCATGGTTATCTTGTCACAAAACTCTATTACAACAAGCGAATGCAGTCTATTCAGGGATAAACCATTCTCTATGAAAACTGAAAGCCTCAAAGCGCATAGTCCCTCGTATGGCATTTATGATGTCTATCCTGTCCATAGATTGCCATTCCCGATAGTCTTTAAGGTAAGGCAAACAGCGATGAGAGCGACGTTCTGCAAAAGACCTGTTACGAGATGCATGGATATGCCCAATATACATCATGACAGAATTACCAAAACAAAACAAACAACAACACACACGCAAAACACATAAAAAGAGAACGTCTATACATGACTCGTGGTTTCAAACTGTCAAAAGCTGTAGGCTACGCGACGAAAGTTCTAGCAAGCTGTGTTTATTGGTTTATAGCTGTTCCCAGCCACGCGTTGCGGTGGCTCACTCCGGTTAAATGGTACAGAAACAAGAGAAAACGCACGTTTCTAATATGTTTAATTTCACAATGCTTATGGGTACAAAATATTTGTTGTTGTTTCTTTTACATCTATATAATAGTAGGCAAATAAAAAACGTATGCAAATGCAAGGTTGTGTTAACGTGTCAAAGCAATCGAGGAAGAGAGTTTTCATAGATTTAGGATTTTTCTTTTAAATAGGAGATATTCATTTTTAATGAAGTAAAGAAACCAGTCAGTGACTGGTATAGTGGTTAGACACTCGGTTTACCAATAATGTGAAACTAGTTAAATGTGAAGAAGAGATACGGTTTAGTTCCAACGACTAGGTCTTGGGAAGGCCTCCCATTAGTTTCTGATTGCACTGCAAAATTCTGATACATTTCTAGAAGTTCTGTGTGACACGAAAGCTGTAACACAGAGATAGTAACTTTTTTTTATACTTTGGTTTAACACATATGTAGTCTTGATATGCTATGTTTCTACTGTAGAAACTACCGTGATAATATTTCGAGGGTTATGTCTGTGTCGTTTTGTGTATGTATTGAGAAGATGTACATTAGAGAACATCGTGGCGACAGAAAAGATCAGTGACAGAAGAGGTAGGTATAGACCGAGTGAAATGAGGCAGGATGGGGTTGTGAGTAAGAATATCGTCTTTAGAACTGACACAGAACGTCAGGAATCGAGATCTATGAAAATACTTGCAAGCTTACGACAATTTGACGAATACTAGTACTAGATGATGCCAAGTGTAGCAATGTGTTGATATGTCAGCGACTTCTACAAGACAACCGCATGACTCACTTCCGTCACTGCGGAAAAAAAAATCATGGCAACACGAGCTCATATCTATAGACTTAGGAAATCACATTGCTTGTTAGTCAATCGTCGCAGTTCAATCTACACGGAAACTGGGTCATCTCACATGGATTACGCTCCAGTGTCAGCGAGAGCAGCGAAGAATATCTATCACTACTCTATGTTTAAATAATCAACAGTGTGCAGTTTTGGCAGCAAACACGCATTCGATGTAGGAGTAGCTGTCATAGGTGCCGCCACTAAGAGTCCGCCACAAGAATCACATTTCTTTATCGATGGAAACATCAGTTACAACAGACCAGAAATTGCAAACGTATTAGTACATAAGGCACCAAGCTTCGCGGGAGGACATCAGATCGCTACACAAATCACCTTTGAAACAGTTGAAAAGCATTCCACATGAAATTCACATCTCACCGTGTCTAAGCATGCATTAAACCCAGCAGTTGGGGGACAAAAGCCTGTATTTTCATTCCATATGCCTCAGCAGACGGTGGCCTGAAGTAAACATCATTCTGAAGCTTGAACTGATGGCTTCCATGTGCGCTATATTGAACACGAAATCATGCAGACATTACAGGTAAGTAGTTATTGAACATAAATTTTTAGCAGTCATCATTTAGATCACATAGTATATGATTGTACGTCAAAGGATAAATTAATTGTTAAAATCACTTTAAGAAATAATATTTTAAATAAATAATCATGAGATCATGCATATTTGTTTAGTAAATTATATTATAATTGAGAATTAACACACGGAATTCATTATCATTATCGCCATTTTTTTGTGTCGTGCATACGTCACACTGGCTCGCAGTTAATTCATACATTCCTTTACATCCTGAGCAGTTGTGTGTGTGTGTGTGTGTGTGTGTGTGTGTGTGTGTGTGTGTATGCTCACTATAACGTCGCCCTTCTTTCAGTCAAGTGTTTCCATTTGATCCCCTGTCTGCTTCTACTAATCATGTAAATAATGTATCGCAGTCTTCTTTATTTGATAAATGCCGATACCACGTATTGTCCAGGCGATTAACGCTGAAAAATAAAGGCTACATATATTACAAATAAAGTTAGGTGCGTATCCTTTTCATGACGTTGCAGAACTTAACCAGGATTTTTTTTTAAATTTGTGTGTGTCTATTGTGCGTTGGCTTCGTCAGTGGTACAGATAGCTGACGTTCAGATGATATGGTAAAATACTGAACCTAACATTTGCCTAGAAAATGCACAACAGCCACACACACAAATTTTGGGGTTGTTTAAACAATGTCCTCTAAAAGCATACTCTACTATCTCGATATCCATCTCTCAAAGAAAGAAATCTTGAAACTGCCTACAACTATCGTACCTTCACACTGATGTCTCACAATAGCAAAATCTTTTCACAAATTTTCAGAAAAAAATCTTCAATTGGATTGTAAAGGGTGCAAACTGGAAACTAGTCTTGCCCAGAGACTGAGCTGCATAGGGAGCACACGAATTTTAGAAAGGTTTACGTAAGGGCATGGCACGAAAATGAGTGGGAAAACACTGGGCCAAAGGAAATAGAATATCGAATCATGTCTCTCTCTAAAACCAGTATAGATAAAAATATGTTCCTGTTTATAAACAAAGCTTCTTCTTATCTCAGACGAGCCTGCGTACCCAACTTGTAATCTTTTGGAAAAAAAAATTTGTTGATTCGTTCGTTCGTTTTTTGCGTTCGGTTTCATATGCCCATGTCAGACCATCAAGTTGTTTGCCTCTGTGAACTCGCATGTCAGCTTCATAGTTCCTCTAAGCTCGCTCTGCACACTTTGCTCTTGAGGCCAGGTGAGTGAGTGAGTGAGTGACTTTCTACCCCACTAGGACATCACACAAGCGATAAACACCCGATGACACAACGTGCCACCATGTGGATGAGGATCACCGTGGAGAGGTCACAGAAACAGCGTTCAGACATTTGGCCATATTTATGGCCTGCCTATATTGCGGCCCCTGGAAAAAGCCAGAGTGGGGCTTCGAATAACAAAAAATTACGTCCTTAGAAGGACGTAAGGACTTAAAGCTAAATTAAGGTCAGGTTTCTCATCAACGTTGTAGGTAGAGTGAGCAGGGCTGCCTAATGTGCTTATGTATTTGTGGTTCTGTTTGATAGGCACACTATGGGGACTGTACAGTCTTTACTTTGTGCATGTGGTAGTTGAGCCTGCAGTGTCCTGTTCATAGATGGAAAATTGTTGTATGTTGCTTTTTGTTGAATCTGCTGATGGGGTCTTGTTGATGTTTACTTTTGGTTTGTCCTCTCCACAATACCTTGTTGTTTCCCTTGACGGGTGTTTTGATTTCTGGTAATGACAATGAATGGGTGTGTTGTATCTCCTTTGTTCCATTTTTTTTTTTTTTTGGGCAAGTTGGTCTACTAACTCATTTCCTGGGATGCCGCAGTGAGCCTGGATCCACTCAGAGTTTGTTTAGTTGGCGGGTCAGTTCTATGTCCATGCAAAAAGTAATGTTTATAGACAAAACTGAATTGAAATGAAAATAAGTTAATTCGAATATCTATCGGAAGCATACTTTGGAAAACTTTACACATCATCATCATCATCATCAGGTGCCATGCCGACTGGCGTGGACGATCATGTCCCTCTACAATCTGCTATCTCCTGCAGCATGTATCAGTTCGTGTGCCGACACACCTCTAAGCCATACAACAAGACTGTCAAGCATCTTCTCTCGTTGTGTTCCTCTATCTCTCCTTCCACAACGTACTTATTAATTTATGTCAGCGTACCCGTATATGACTATCTGTGTAAACTGAATTTCTGTAGCCAACGTTCAGTTATAAACTTTACCCAAGTGATTCACAGTCAGTTAGATCTGCGGACCCGTCTTATTGTCAAAGCTTTTCTATGCCTTTTATAAATTATAGTGATGAATTTAGTCTACCTTTAAAAATTTTAATCGCAGGTTAAATTCATGATGTTGTATTTACGTGTGCGTATAAATAATTTCATAATCACCGTGTGGTCACTGAAAGCTAAAATAGATGGACTGAGAAAACGTGGACGTCTAAGAGAAACCTAAAGGCGAACGTCAGTGAAACAAGCCACTAAATTTCATTCATGATATCGAAGTGATTGCACAGAAAAGTCAGTATAGAGAAATTGTCTGCGAGCTCTATGTTACATATAATGGCCCAGTAGTACATTGCATGGACCCCTCAGATTTGTTTCGCTTTTCCACATTGACTACACATTCACATCAGTGCAATTTTACACCTAATACTCAGATACCACCAGATTACCGTCTAATGCTTACAATCTTCTCCGTGATTTATCTTCCAGCCAAGTAGTTCCCCAATCCATCTCTGTCTTGATTTACGAAGTACTCAGTACAAAAGAAAAGGATAAGGCCCGTTTTAATCTCCGGCGTTCAGTTTCACACAGAATCTATACATTATGTGAAAGCTCATTTTAGGGACGGTGCTGTTATATTTGTACAATATTGTTTGCGTGGAGACTGGAATGGAAAGTTCTCCAACAGCTATCTGTCTAACCTATTCATCTAATCTATCTATCTATCTATCTATCTATCTATCTATCTATCTATCTATCTATCTATCTATCTATCTATCTATCTATCTATCTATCTATCTATCTATCTATCTATCTATCTATCTATCTATATCTATCTATCTATCTATCTATCTATCTATCTATCTATCTATCTATCTATCTATCTATCTATCTATCTATCTATCTATCTATCTATCTATCTATCTATCTATCTATCTATCTATCTATCTATCTATCTATCTATCTATCTATCTATCTATCTATCTATCTATCTATCTATCTATCTATCTATCTATCTATCTATCTATCTATCTATCTATCTATCTATCTATCTATCTATCTATCTATCTATCTATCTATCTATCTATCTATCTATCTATCTATCTATCTATCTATCTATCTATCTATCTATCTATCTATCTATCTATCTATCTATCTATCTATCTATCTATCTATCTATCTATCTATCTATCTATCTATCTATCTATCTATCTATCTATCTATCTATCTATCTATCTATCTATCTATCTATCTATCTATCTATCTATCTATCTATCTATCTATCTATCTATCTATCTATCTATCTATCTATCTATCTATCTATCTATCTATCTATCTATCTATCTATCTATCTATCTATCTATCTATCTATCTATCTATCTATCTATCTATCTATCTATCTATCTATCTATCTATCTATCTATCTATCTATCTATCTATCTATCTATCTATCTATCTATCTATCTATCTATCTATCTATCTATCTATCTATCTATCTATCTATCTATCTATCTATCTATCTATCTATCTATCTATCTATCTATCTATCTATCTATCTATCTATCTATCTATCTATCTATCTATCTATCTATCTATCTATCTATCTATCTATCTATATATGTCCATTTGTTTGTGTTTGTGTTGTCAGCTATAAAAGAGAACGCTGTGTGCAAAGTTCTGACAAAATTACTGCATTATTTCTTGACATTGATCATGAAGTCTGTTTCAACGTTAGTTTTGCCATTTTATCTGCTTTTGTATCTTTATCTCTGTCTCTCCCCACCCCCTCCCCCGTCCATAAATATGTATGTATGCATGAGTGTATATATATAAATATATATATATATATATATATATATATATATATATATATATATATATATATATATATATAAACAATGTCTTACGACAAAGATGCAAACACTGGGGAATGGAGAGTAAGAAGCAGCAACGAAATTCATAATCTATTGAAATCATCACTGATCACCGGCATCATGAGAGCTATAGACTGAAATAGTTTAGGCATATTGAGAGAATGTCAGATGACAGAGAAGTAAAAACTGTACACACGAAGGAGATGAATGGTCCTAGACCACGAGGCAGACCAAGAATACTATGTAGAGATAATGTCCAGACAGACCTGCAAGCACTTGTGTCACCAACTGGATAGAGAGGGCCAACCAGAGAGATGAATAGAGGCGGGTAATACCTGCAGGAATTAACCTCAAGGGCTCGGAATGCTGAAGAAAAAGAAGAAGATACATATGTTATGCACATTGATTTATGCACGTGATTTTATTCACGTGCTCTACAATTGCGGTTTTGTGTTGCTATAGTATGCTCAGTAAACTGAACAGTAAAACGGAACAGACAGAACATCTAGATCTAGAGAGACTGATGCAGAGGGGAATGAGCTGAGGATTTAAAGAGTTTTTGTCATGCTGGAGAAAAGTCAGACGGTCTTATAAGGTTACATCTGGTACCATCAGGATGGAAACAGTTCTTTGGATTCTGAAAAAGTGGTCGGAGCACATGTAGGAATGCCCCGAGTGCACTGATGTCAGCTCTTGATTGATTCATTCCTTTTCCGAAGGGGCTGCTTTTGATTAATTTATTCCTTTTCCGAAGGGGCTGCTTTTGATTGATTCAGTCCTTTTCCGAAGGGGCTGCTTTTGATTGATTCATTCCTTTTCCGAAGGACTGCTTGGTCTCGAGGCATGGTGTTCGCCTTAAGTGATAGAGGTTACGGGTTCAATCCCCGGTAAGGGCTGAGATTTTTTCAAGTGGACTTGGACTTCTAGTAATTCCCCTGGTGTCTGGTTAGTGAGATCGGACGCCCGTGTGCATTGTAAAAAAATCCCTTGGCATTTGGAAATCAAAGAGACTAGCCTAACGAAGCTGCTTGGGGAAAATTTAGATTTTAACAAACAATCTGCCTAAACTATTTCAGTATCCTCGCCGATTCTACGGAGCCAGTGCACTGTGCTGAGCCTTTTCGGACTCACTTAAACTACAAGAAGAACGGAGCACATATGGGTTATTACCTGTGTGCGATGATGTTGATCCGTTGTTCAAACCTCAAACCATTCCTTTTCCGGTGCTGGATTTTGTGCATAAGCTAAGCTACAATTTCGAGGTCACAATCTGCAGGAATCCCCTCCTTTTTTACCAAGCAATTTTTATTTTTATTATTCGAAATTTCTAACAAATATTAAAATTTGTGACCTAGCTGTTTAGAGAATTATTTTATATAATTTATGTGACTTTGCAAACACATTATTATTTATTGTGACACAAAATGAAAAGATATTTTTCTTATCTATTTTTAAAATGGGCACTTACTTCAACGTTTTCTGAAATTAGCTGGTGTAATTTGGAAAGGTTTGTCAGACTTGTTTTGCAGACAACAAAAACAACAACAAAATTAGGTTCAGCCAGCATCCCCGAAGGTGGAGCTTTAGGTTATAACTGCGACAAAGTTATTTACGCCATAAAAAAAATCGCTCAGTGTTGCTCAAGTAGCCCTGAAAAATGCTAATGCAGTGCTGATGCGATTAAAGGAGACAGACTCAAATATTTTCTTGACAGGCGACGAAGTCGTCTGTGGGTCAGCCAATGGGCGACCGGGTCGCTGATGTGTTTGAAATGGTTAAGGCCTCAGAACTTTATGTAGCTTGAAATCTAAGTATGTCTAAATCCAGTCCTGTCTAAATGTTGAATGTTGAATTGGGAATCGACATTACAGTACTCTGGACACTCCCATAAGTGCTCCGTCCTCGTCTTCAGCAGCAAGCGAAGAGTTCCAATTCTGAAGGCACCAGTGACCGTCTGATTGTATATCCGTCTCATCCTTCCCTCCTGAGTGTTGAGGGTCGGCCGGATCCCCTGGTAAATCCTCGCAGTGCCATTCTCCTCTGACCGCAATGATCTATCTGCGACACCGTATTATTAACTCGTTCTCAAAGGGCCCTCACAACATCTAGCTTGTCATACATCAATTCACCACCAAGTGGTGCAGACCCTGCCAGTCTATCTGCCTGTTAATTTTCCAGCACATTGGCATGACCTGGAGAAAATATCCAAAAGATGCTAACTACCCAAGATCTCTAAAATGACGCTGGCCAGTCTACAAGAACCATGCCTGTTTTCACCTTTCTCAGCTTGCTCTGTGAGTACGTTACAATCACGGCATGTGTGTACAGCCAATTCTCAAGCAATCAGAAGGCAGCAGAGACTGCCTCCACCTCCATTCTCAAACTAGACGTTGTGATATCATATGCAAAGCTTTGCTGCACTAAGCGACGTCCATTCACTTTTGCTATTAACCCCCATGCACTTCGTCTGCCTAATAACACAGAGCCATCAGTATAGATAATGACATCACTCGGACGGGAATTGTCATGAATCATTTGCTGAACTTATGATTCTACTGCGCCAGCTGGCCAATCTCTGCACTCACGACTTAAAGTGATTAGAACCCTACACAAGTCTGAAACTTATTCTGACCGGACACCGGTCCTTTTTGTCTATCTTTTACTACAATCTCTGTTCATCGTCTTAAATGCGATGTTATTAATTTTTCTAAACGTTTCCTTTATTCTTTCTTGAAAAGAAAAAAAAAACATCACTAACAATAACAACAACAATAAAAACAACAACACTGGATTTATTTTCAAAGATTTTATGTTCCAAGCTACATGTCAAGCTCTTACCGTCTGCACATACAGTAACTATACATATTGCGGCTGCGCAACTAGTTGATGTATTGAAATCCTCTTTAGCTCAACCAAGGAGAGCATTTGAAGATTTCTATTACATCTGTCCCTGACAAGATCGATGTTTATCAATATTAAGACCCATCCAATACTCATGAATAAATAACAAATTAATTTAAGGACCAGAAAGCGCGTTCACCAAGTATTCGACAATTAAATAATTGCTGCAATCTCGTACCTCCTATATAAATTACTCCGCTGCTGCATGTGTTATTTCAAATGACGTTTAGTGGCACACCGATTTCTCTCTCTTCTTCGTCTCTATCTCCTTCTCTCCTCATTAGCTTCCTTCTTATTCTCTGTTTTCTTCTCCCCCTCCACCTTTATATCCCTTCTCTCTCCTACTCCTCCATCCACACCTCTGCTTTCTCTGTATTTTTTTTTTTCTTCTTCCTATTTTTCTTCTTCTTCTTCTTCTTCTTCTTCTTCTTCTTCTTCTTCTTCTTCTTCTTCTTCTTCTTCTTCTTCTTCTTCTTCTTCTTCTTCTTCTTCTTCTTCTTCTTCTTCTTCTTCTTCTTCTTCTTCTTCTTCTTCTTCTTCTTCTTCTTCTTCTTCTTCTTCTTTTTCTTCGTCTTCTTCTTCTTCGTTTCCCTTCTCTTTCAAAACTTTCAAATACATTTAGTTAAGTTCGTCAAACTATGGCGTAAACTTGCAGCAACGTCTTCTGTGCATTAGCCGAAAGCTTAGAATGGATTAGGAATGACTGTTACCTACACAGCAATGTGTTAGCAGAAGTGGACTTGTTTTAAAGGAAGGTGCCTTGTCCAGTACAGTTATAATAATAGTGTGTGAATTGTCAGGGAAAATACTGCCGTGAGGAAAGAAACTGTTAGTTTCATCTCATAATATTCTGGCTCTGTTTGAGTCTATCAAAATAACACTTCTGATGATTTCAAAAGTAAGCAACGTAATGCAGCCTATGTAATCAATCATTAATAGTTCCAAAGCCAGGTACATATTTTAAAGATTCGGTGGTCTATTTTTACATAGGCTCATTAATTCCTAGTTGCACATTGTTTAAAAAAAAAAAAAAAAAACCTGACACGAAACGGATCCGAACTCAAAACTTTGGGACCTGCAGGCTAGCGTCTAGCCAGTATGCCATCCTGCATCCTCACCCTGTATAACGATGCTACACATATTTTATAGATAAGCTGGCACCTAATGAGTCATGTAGCATATGTAGAAAACACTGTAAATAGTTTATCATTAACATTTTGTTTTAGGGTTCCTCTTGAATGTACTCATTCCCTTAGTGTCTCTGTTTCCCAGTTTATGTCCCAATGTTAGAAACATTTTTGTTGTTGCGTTTACAAAGCCTCATCATGGCTGTTGCCGGAGCCCTAATACAACCCTATCTGTGGATTGAACGGGATTTCTGGGATCTGTTCTCAGGTGATCCTCATCCGAATGGTTGCACTTTGTGTCACGGGCGTTTTATCGCTAGAAGTGATGTCTTGGTGGGGTTAAACGTCAGTCAGTCAGTGCCTGTTTTTGTGTCTTTCTAGAATGCGTCCAGTATAGCGCTATACTCTATTTTAACACAGTCATCATCATCATAAACCACTTTTGCCGTTAAGCGCCGTGGGGAGGAATAATTTGCGATCCAGTGCACGTTGGCTGCCACTGACTATTGTCATGCCGTGAAGGCGTAGAGTGTCTTTTATGTTGTCGATCCATGTTTTCCGCGGCCGTCCTCTTGCTCTTGTAGTTGATCTTCTAAGATGTAGGGCTTGTGGTGGTTTTTGATCTTGCTGCATTCTAACGAGATGGCCAAACCACTTAATCTGCTTTTTCTCTGCTGAATCTAATACGAGGTGTCGTTCCTACAATTTGCCTAATAGTTTCATTATTCACTCAATCTTGGATGGTTGGGTTGGCTGCTTTTCTCAGGCACCTTATCTCGCAGGTAGTGATTTTGCGTATATGGGCTTTAGATAGTGTCCATGTTTGGCACTGGTAGCTTAATGTTGGAATGAAAATGCTATTAATAATCTGCCTCTTTGCACTTATAGTTATGCTTGGATGTCTTAATAATGGTGACAATTGGTATATAAGTGCATTTGCTTTCTGGCATCTGGTTTCTATTTCTCTGTCAATTCTAATATCTACTGTAGCAGTATATATTTATTTAAGGACTGTACCGAATATTCGCTTCGTATTAGCTTCAAGGCCGAATAGTGGACTTAATAACTATTCGGTATTCTGCCGAATACTTGCGGTCGGGCCGAATAGGAATAGTGGTTACCTTACACCTGTTTTGCATACACTGTGATGGACTGAAATAACTCTATCATTAACACAATAGCTGCTGTTGCCTAAGTCTGTCGTAGCGGGGGAAACTGCGACCCGGTTGCGTGGTACAGCAGCTGGCAAGGTCTTTGCCTGCTGACTCGACCGAGCATTACATCAGAGGTTCTCAAACTGGGTGCGAATGCCAGGGGTGCCACAGCGAAAATCAAGAAAAGTCGGCTATAAAAGTGACATTATTAAAGAAGGCATACTACTTAAAGTTAAAATTTAAATTGTCTTTCCTCGCCACTGTCGAAAAGAGTTTTTTTTTCCCCTTGTTTCTCACTCAAAGTGTATTGTACTGCATAAAATGCCAACCGCAGCGTGCTAAAAATTGTCTTCATATTTATCTCGAGGTGCGACTGATCTTCCATCTGTATTCGTGAAGGTGCAGCGGATAAGTAAGTTTGTGATTACAATTTGACTAAAATTTTAAAGTGGAATATGTGGTCTGTACAATAGTCACTGTTAACCTTGTCAAAGTAAGCGTTGTGAGACCTGGACAATCGGTAGGCAGGCCAAACAGTTTCTTGAGGCCTCAGTGATGTGGTTTTACAGAACAATGCCTAAAATACCCTGGACAGCACACAAAAAAGCAACCACAAGGATTTGAAAGTTGCGGGATCCCGAAGACAACTAATCACGGTAAGAAGATTAACAGT
>CAJHNH020000955.1:0-212564 GCA_905116865.2 Candidula unifasciata | reverse complement strand
AATCAATAGTAGGACAGATTAGATGAGTACTGGAACAGATTAACTGGATGTTGACACACGGTGACTGAATGCCGGTAGTGGCAAAAAACTGGATATTGGGCGCGAAATAACTGAATACTGGGCGTGGCTAACTGAATGTTGACACTGGCGAGCTGAATGATGGGAGCGGCTAACTGAACACTAGGAGCGGCTAACTGAACATTGGGAGCGGCTAACTGAACATTGGGAGTGCCTAACTGAAAACTGGAAGGGGCAAAATGAACGTTAGGAGTGGCTAACTGAACATTGGGAGTGGCTAAGTAAACATTGGGAGCGGCTAACTGAACGTTGGGAGCGGCTAACTGAACACTGGGAGCGACTTACTGAATGTTAGGAGTAGCAAACTGAATATTGGGAGTGACTAACTGAATACTGTGAGTGGCTAACTCAGCGTTGTGAGTGGCAAAATGAATGCTGACACTGGCGGACTGAATATTAGGAGTGGATGGTTAAACGCTGTGAGTAGCTAAATGAATATTGGGAGCGACTAACTAAATACTGTGAGTAACTAACTCAGCGTTGTGAGTGGCAAAATGAATGCTGACACTGGCGGACTGAATGTTGACGTGGTAAAACTGGCGGGCTGGACGTTGGCAGCGGCAACATGGGAGTGTATTATGTGCAATGACGTCGACTATGATAACACACTAGCATGTCGTAAGAGCCCACTAACTGTGGGCTTCTTCAAAGTCAGAGTGCATCTGCCTGAGAGGCGAGGAACCAATAGTCTGCATACGGGTAAGACAGTTCTGTAAAAAGGATGCGGAAGCGGCATTCAGGTTCTGGAACAAGACTAAGGTCTAGAGGTGGACGAACAACTTGAAGTTTCCGCCGGAGATTACAGACGGTGAACGCAAAGAAGAAGAAACTGTCTAAAATGGGTATCGAGGTAAAGTCCTGGAAAGTAAAGGCAGCAGGTGGTGGCTATCCATAACGTCCACCTAATTCCGATTAGTCAGTTAAAAAAAATATATAAGTCTTGCACAATATGTTATTTGCGTATCCTTTACAGGACGTTGCAGAACCAGCTTTAGCATTATTTGACTTTTATGGCTTCTCTAGGCAAATTTTACGTTCAATAGTTTGCCATTGCCCCTGAACTATCAGCTATCGGTGCCATTGTCGAAACCAACGCAAGACAAATAATGACCGGCTCCAGCTGACGGGCCGTGCTGCTGACGTCACCGCGTCAGGCTAACGATGCGGTAACGCAGCGGTTCTCAAACAAGATATAAACTATTTTCGACAGTGGCAAGGAAAGACAACTTAAATTTTATCTTTAAGTATCTACATGCCTTCTTCATTATTTCACATTTTTAGCCGACTTTTCTTTATTACGCGACAGCCCTGGCATACGCTCAGGACACCCCAGGCTGCCTCAGCACCCAGTTTGAGAAATGCTGCGTTAACGCATCGTTAGCCCGACCCGGTGACGTCAGCAGCACGGCCCGTCAGCTGGAGCTGGTCGTGGCCCAGCCCAGCTCCCCCCCCCCCCCCCGTTAGCATCACACATTTACAGGAGCACAGAAAAAAAAGCATTTGCAGTGAAATTCACAGTGTCGCACCACGCACTCAACTTAGTAGCTTGCCGATGGAACAGGATTTCGCCTTAAAATAATTTGTTATCCCATCCAGTTTTCCGCTGGTGGGTGGAATACCAACATTGCGCTGGATTACCGGACACGGTTCAAAAAATGATGACAAGGTAGGTTTGAGCAAGAAATGTAGCAGACATTAAAAGTCTTGTATTATGATTCATTGCTCCATTAGTGCGATGACTGTTCTTTTATCTTCTATCTGACTCGCGTCATCGCACGATTCCTATTTCACACACCGACATCACACGACGAGCAGAAACTGGACGACTGGAAAACAACACGAGACTGTTTCTGCACTTTATTCTCCCTCTCGCGGCTTCATCAGCCGGCACATGAAATAGACTAATGTCAAGGCACAAATTATAACTCAAATATCAAAAGTATCATTGTTACCTTTCAGCTGAAATCACAATCGTCCTACCACAAGCATAATGAACGAAAAACACAACAGCTCTGACGGAAAACTAACACGGCCGGCAGACATGTTGCCTGCTAGCTTGTTTTGCCAAGTTGGACGTTGGAATAACACTCACTCTCAAATACATGTTGGATCCACACATCTTCCACCGTTGTCCATGCACTCCGTTCCTGGGCCCAAACGAGACTGACTCCCAGCCCTTTCTAAGGCATTATATAGCCTTCTAATGCCCCTCTTCGTACTCCCGAATTCCCCGTGTTCCTTCATTCCCGCGAATTCCATTTGGCCGGCAGTTTGTTGACTCCCGTGAATAATCATACTTCACATGAAGTTTGACTGTCAGTATTTCTCTACACGTGAATAATTATAATTCACGCGAAGGTTGACTATCAGCATTTCTCTACAATGCCCGTGAAGTTAGACTATCAGTAATTCCCGTGTTGTCCCAGTTAGACTCAAAATATTCCACTCACATTTATTACTGACGTCATTCTGTCTAGGCATAAATTATCTAGAAGAAAATGAGATTCACTACAATTAGCATAACACACATTATTTATATTATGACCACCAACCAAGTTCCCTGTGATATCCTCCATAGATCTCCTTTTATTGTCACTGTATAGAAAGAAAGAAAATCAGAGGAGAATACACATCCTTTTCTGATATCCTTTACATCCTCTGAATTATCTTAAATTGCTGTTGATATTCATAGCTGTTGTTTTTTGAAAAAAACTGTTTGTTATTTTTAATTAGCAGAACTTCGCCAATAATGTTTGCGTTCGTTTTTTTTTTTTAAAAATCACCACCGGTTACGTGCGGAATTTACTAAGGCGATAATCTGAGCATTGTGAAATGTATGATTGTGTGTGTGTGTGTGTGTGTGTGTGCGCGCGCGCGGGGGTGTGTATGTGTGTGTGTGTGTGTTTGTGCAAGATCAAGCAATTTATTCTTCAAACTTTTTTAATATTTCCAAAAAAACTTAATTAAAAATACAAGTGTATAACAAAGCTGTAACTAATAATATCCTGTCTTATGGCTGCAAACTAGTGTGGAGAAGTGAATGACTATGGATATGTTGAAAGGTGAGATTGGAAAAGATAAGGTTGGGAGGTCACTTGCGTATGTAGAAGCATATGTATGTTGTGTAGTATATGTTCCAGAATGATAATTCCTATCATATAGTACATGTTCAGATCCCAACCATATACGGTATAGCACGAAATACTAGAAGTATATATATGTTATAGGAATATCTGTTTAATTATGTGTTGGTAGTGGTGTAAGATGTGGTTGGAGATATAGCTTGTGAATTCGCTCACTGCATTACAAATGAGATGGTTTGGCCACCTAACGAGAATTCCCTGTTACCAACTGTCACAGAGAGCCACACTGAAAAAATATAATGAAAATAGAGCAATGCGAAGACCACGCAAGAGATGGAGCGACATCATCAGGAGCAACCTAACAGAAATGAACACCAACTTGTACAATGCATTGGGAAAAGCGCACTGTGACGTGACGCAGTGGATTAAATGTTTATAATGTTGAGTAGGGATTTTCCTCTCAACACATTCCCTCCACCAGATTAACCGAACTAAAATCTGAGCTATGTTGCTCTCATACAAAGTCCTGGATACCCAAGAAAACAGCTATATTGGCTCGTTAAGTACATTAACATTAGCTGACCTTGGTACCCACAAGAGAAGGAAAGGAATTTTAGATGTCTATCATTATACTAAATGAATAATTAGACAGGGCAAATGATTCCTCCGTCATCTACCTTCTCCCGGTGTTATTATGAATAATTAAAGAATTATTTTCATATTAATTGAGGCTCCACCAAATGTAATTCTATCTATCAGTTTAGTTAAACAGGTAAGACTGAATACACTTGGAATTTAACAAACGATGTAGTATAAAACTTGACATACAGCTTTATTTACTACTAATCATTTAAATAAAGTTTCCCAGTTTGTTGTGTTTACACAAACAGTGACTGGTTAATGGTATGATCGTGATGAGATGCTTCAGCGAGAAAACGGTTCCTGGGATTAGAATGGAGTGATGAAGGTAATAACGTATGAACAATTTATGACATAACTTAGTTATCATAGAACCTCTGACAGCCGTGAGCACTGTCAAGCTCTTCCTCCTCATCTATCTTCTTCCCTGCTTGTTTTCTGCCTGTTTCAGCTTAGTCTCGACTTCATCCCCCACCTCGTTCTCCACATCGTTCTCCACATCGTTCCCAGCTGGCCGAGTCTAACACAAAGTAGTCTCTTTCATGGACTGATCGTCACATGGGCGCTGTAATCATGGAAACAAACACATACGTTTAGTATCTTGACTTACACTAAGAATACATGTATAAATTATTGCAACATTTAATAATAAAATATATCCCATCACTCCTCCTCATATTCCACATTCTCTCCAGTCTAGTCTGAAGGTCTTTTGTCTTACATGGACGTCACATATCCTACCTTCCCTCGCATACTATGTCATGATAGTTGACTTTCTAAGTCTGTTGTCCGTCATCATTCAGACTTCCAACTGGCTGACATTGATTTGACATAAACATGAGGCGCAGGTTATGTGCTGAACACGCAAACAATTTATATGTGCACGCTGTCCTGAATATTAATAATATTATCTTTCAGTGACCGTGAATTCTATACACCCATCATTCTTCCCCTGGGGTTATAAATCCCCCTGTTTAGGTGAACACATTAAGTGAGCACATGGTGGGCACCCAAAACGTAGCAGCATCCCTGCACATAGTTGGGCATCATTTCCCACAGTCCCAACTCATATTTTGGCTGATCATGGAAACAATATAATTACATTTCATTATAGCAAATGTCATTGTTCACATCTTATTTTATACACATGAAAACATACACTGAAAAACATGTGACACAAACATACAAGAAATAGGAATATTTTAGCAGTTCCCTAACTGAGATACTGAATACTCACAAAGAACTATTTCAAGCAGAATGTGCAGACAAATTAGGGAAAGGTAGTATAGACTAAGCTTAACTCCCTAACCTATATATACAAGATTAAAATTAATATTTACCTGGGAACTTTCCAGCAAATGCCAAACACGACTCAACCAGTAAGAAAATACTTTTCTATGGTAGGTCTGAGTCTGTGGCCTGCTGGCGGCACTATGAGGTAAATCTACAATGCTCGCAGGATAAGTATCAATCTATCTCAAAGGTAAAACTCCTCCCTTTACTTGGTTCTACCCAACCCTCAAGACGATGACTTAAGCCACGCCTCTGAAGTACCTATCAGATCAAATTAGCTAACAAGTGGCCTGTCAGTCAATTCTGGACTGACATCCCTAGAGCAAACATTCTTAAGTGACCCAATCTAGTTTACAACGAATCTAACTGGCAGGTGTTAAAAGACGGTCAGTGAAGCCATTGTCTTTCCTACTTGACCAAGATCAAACATTCCCAATTGGCAAACACCTGTTCTCCGAGAATTACACTGACTTGCGAACTCCAGTCTCTGGTCGCCACAATGTCTAGAGTTTACTCAATTTCCCTGATCTAGTCTGTGTTAGGTAACCTATACGACCTACGGTCCAGCTCAGGGAAGCTAATCTCAGGTGTGATAGTAAGTTCCCCGTTCGCTGGCCTCTACAGTCTGTGGTTAGGAGATAACATTCTGACACTGACACATGAGAATAGAATTCCTAGCTACAGTGTAAAGTTTTAGGTAATATTACACAAGGTTGGGTCGCTTTGTCTGGACTAAGGACTGGAAACATTTAAATCCGTGCGGTTTAAAGTAACATTTGGTTTAAGGGCATAGTAAATATAATCCTCTCTCTTTAGAACCAGAAGAACTTATTACGAGTACTAACTTCTGGAACCACTGAGGTCGTCTCGTGACACGCACAAACGATCCTTATACGCAACACACACAAAAAACCTCGCTGAGGTAAATGATGGAAGAGAAGAAGAAGAAGAAGAAGAAGAAGAAGAAGAAGAAGAAGAAGAAGAAGAAGAAGAAGAAGAAGAAGAAGAAGAAGAAGAAGAAGAAGAAGAAGAAGAAGAAGAAGAAGAAGAAGAAGAAGAAGAAGAAGAAGAAGAAGAAGAAGAAGAAGAAGAAGAAGAAGAAGAAGAAGAAGAAGAAGAAGAAGAAGAAGAAGAAGAAGAAGAAGAAGAAGAAGAAGAAGAAGAAGAAGAAGAAGAAGAAGAAGAAGAAGAAGAAGAAGAAGAAGAAGAATTAGAAGAAGAAGAAGAAAAGAAGAAGAAGAAGAAGAAGAAGAAGAAGAAGAAGAAGAAGAAGAAGAAGAAGAAGAAGAAGAAGAAGAAGAAGAAGAAGAAGAAGAAGAAGAAGAAGAAGAAGAAGAAGAAGAAGAAGAAGAAGAAGAAGAAGAAGAAGAAGAAGAAGAACCAGCACTGCATTTCATCTATACCTCCATATTAGAACTTTGTACTCTCTAAGTTCAGACAACAATTGAGTATTGTTGTAAGCAAAGCAAAGTATCCTTCACGCTTCTGTCGTACTGGGTGCATAGGGCTAGACCTATATTTTTATTTATTTATCCCCCATGTTGTTAATTTTATTTACTTGGTTCTGTAGGCACTCCGTACTTGTACTCTGTTGGCTGAGTCAAATACAGAAGAATGTCTGAAATTGGAACCCTACATTGTGGTAACCGCATTTCCAGCCCTATCGCCGTTCCGTTACGTTAAAAAACAAAGCTCGGTAACGTTCAACCTGCTGTTAGCTAGCCGAACCTGCCAACAGTCTCTGATTATATTTGTGGTCTGGTTTTTTACGCCACTTTCGTGGCTAAGGTTCTGGTATATGCGTCAGTTCTCTGGCTTAATGTTCCTGTCCCCAAAGACAAACCGCACCTTCCTTTTATTGTGTGCCATTTTGTTTCTCCTGCCCTTATCTTCCTGATGTTTTCTTCGTGAATCATCCGCTGTTATAGTTTGACCAGATGTCTCTCTCAGCTGTCCGTAGAGCAGCCTCGTCTCCATGCGGGATGCAATTTTTAGTTAATCTGAAGCACCATCTTGGCTTTGACTGACTGACTTTCTACCCCACTAGGACATCACACAAGCAATAAACACCCGATGACACAAAGTGCCACCATGTGGATGAGGATCACCGTGGCGAGGTCCCAGAAACCGCGTTCAGACAATTGGCCATATTGATGACCTGCCTATATTGCGGCCCCTGGCACTAAATATAGCCGGGACTTAAATATGACTGAACGGTTTTTCCGGGAATTCTCCACGGGTTATCCTCATCCGCATAGTGGCACTTTGTGTCACTGGGTGTTTATAGCTTGTGTGATGTCCTGGTGGTGTACAACTTAACTACCTACCTACGACAACAGTGATAAAGACTCCAGTTACAGTAAATGTTGTCAGAAATGCAAATAAACCCATGCAAGCAAAACATATAGATTCCGATAAACATGTAAGACATTTCGAGGCTAATATAGAAAAGATATAAACCCGAATGAAAAGTATATTAGAAAGCTTCACAATATAACAAATACAAACAAAACGTGAACGTTGCGGCTATTGAGCCTTCATCAGCACACACAAAATAAACAATAGGCTACTACATAGATACAAAACATTACTTAGCTGGTATCACGATGCGGCCAGGTCGGTTGTTACTCAGCAGAATGACCGCACGTTCGTTCGAAAAGAAAAAAAAAGAAAAGCTTGGTTCTTTTTTAACCGCCTGATGGCCTGTTTTCTCAATGACGGGTTATTTGCTATCTAAGCTTGAATTTCTTTCTGTTGTGGCGATGATTTTCGCCTGAGTTTCCTGTTAGTTGTTACATCATGTCAGCAGCGTGGGCAGGTTTTGGGGGTGGACATGGCAGTCCTGAAAAGGACAGCCATATGTGCCTGGGTGGCCTGGGACGGGATGGGTGGGAGTGGTCAATCTGGTTGGTTGGGCTTCGTCGCGTCAGTGAGGTTGGCTTGTTCCACGGGAACTGGGTGTTATGGCGGCTTTGTGGTTTCAATTGGCTGCTGGCTCTGTCAATATTTGCGTTGACGTCTGTTTGGCGTACTTTGCTTCCATCTTGCTTCTCTCAACTTTATATTGGCTGTTTCTATTTCCTCGCAGAAGCCGCCGATTTTTTTGTAGAAGGCCTTCCTTTCCTCATCGGGTAGCAATTGTACTTTATCCCTCTCCTCTCTATCAAATTCGATACAAGAGCGGTTCCTTTCGAGCTCGATCCTGTGCGGGTGTATCTGCTCGTTATAATATTGTAACCTCCTGAGGACGTCTGCCTCGCTTTTAATCTCATCGGCTGCCGCCTCTTTGCTCTCTGTATAGGTTGTGGTTTCTTCTGCGGCTGGGGTCGCCTCTGTGGCTTCGGGTATGGCTCCTCCATTTGACTGGACTGTGTTTTCCTCAATATTTGTCTCTGTATATTTGTCGGCCCTGCTGATGTTTGGTTTTGCGGCTGGTGCCTTGCTTCTCTCTGCGAGCAGGAGTTCTCGTTCTTGCTTTGCTTCTCGTGTAGCGGCTTCTGCTTCTGCTGTTGTTTTGACTAGCAGGGCGACTTCTCTGTATGTCGATTCTCAGGCTCTTCGCTTAGTAGGGCCGTTCTGCCTTTCTTTCTTCTCGTTCGGCTTGTCGGTAGGCTGCTGCCTGGTCCTGATCTGTCTTCAGCTGTGTCAGAAGGCCTTGGAGTTTTCTGTTTGCTTCATTGACTTTTGCTAGCAGCTTGGTATGTTGCGCAGCTTCTGCTATTCTGTCTCGCTTCTAGGCTTTCATTTTGTCGAGTGTTTGGGAGATTAGTCCCAGCATCTCAAGTCTTTCAGCGGTGGCCTTCTCTTTGTCGTCTGTTAGCTTCTGGACTGCGATTTTTAGTTCTTTCACTTCCTGGGTTGTCGCGGTGTTGTTTGCGACTGGAATCACCTTCTCTGTTCTTCTCTCACTTCTTGGTATTGCTGCTTGTTGCTTGCACTTTTTAAGGTAGGTGCAGCCCAGGTATCTGGCGCTGTGGGGCCCTCCACAGTTTGAGCATCGTCTGCTACTATTAGGCTTTTTAAAGTCAGTGTCCATCTTGGCAAGTGGGAACTCCTTAAAGTCGTGCGGCTTGGAGCAGTGGCGGCATGCTGGGCTGCTGCGGCAGTTTGCGGCTGTGTGCCACGCCTTGTTACAACGTGAGCACTGGATGATATTGTCACTGCTGTGGGCTCCAGTCTGCTGTCTTCGTAGGCGGGTGCCGGTAGGTCCCTGCGCCACGAATAGGGCGGCTTTAGGTGGTGGCTCTGCGATAGGGGAGGCTTCATGTGTTGGCTCCTCGATAGGGGAGGCTTCTGGTGCTAGCGCCACGATGGGGGCGGCTTCAGTTGCTGGCATATGTGAGCGAGGCGCCGCGATAGAGGCGCCTGCCGGTGATGCTGTAGGTATGGCCATCCTCTTCCTTGGTGTAGGTGCGGCTGCTTGCTGTTTTTTTCCCATGATGGAAAAATCAATTGCGGTCTGTACTGAAAGCTCGATTCCTGCAGAGTCGACAAGGCTTGTCGAGGGAACTGAAAAGTACACCAAGCGTGTCTTCTCTGCAGTGCACGGGACAATCGTTTCACAAATGGCTGGTACAACTTGCTCTTTAACAATGATGTGCTCCCGGGCTGCTAATAACCCAAACGAAGACGACACCGATAGCGTAGTCGAGCCAAACTCAGCCGAAAATCAAGCGAGTATTGACCAGTATCTAGCTATCGATAATCAGGCTACGAATGGATAGTTAGCGAGCGACGAGAGACACACGTGGCTGATCGGGCGGTTGAGCGAGCGAGAGCTGTTTGCGACTGGGCTGTCTGCGCTAGTATGATGACCGCACGTGTCAGCTGGGGGAATAAATACCCCCCTGTGGAGTATCAGGGGCCATAACTGGGGTGTAGGGGTTGAAACTGTGAGGGCAGTTCAATCGGCTGGAAGTTTAAATAAAACTGTGTTGGTAATTCATTTCGGAGGGCGTCAAAGTCCCCAGAGTATAAATAAAGCGATTCTCAAGAGACTTGCGGACTCTGTCGCTGGAATGGCTAGATTTAAAGGCTGTCACCTCCATGTCGTGGACACCTTGGTGATCCTGGGAATTGAAGTGCAACAGTACTGGTTTCAGGGCACCATTTTGCACGTCCAAAAGATGTTGTCTGAACCTGTCAGCCAGACGTAGACCTGTTTCACCAATGTATTTCATGCCACATCTCTTGCAGTTGATGGCATAAATGACATTGCGGCTGGTACAATAGAATGCTTCACGTATGTGGAAGGTGACGTTAGGGAATTCTAGATTGGTCACCTGTACCACATATGGACAGGTTCTGCATACAGGTCTATGGCAAGAGACTGTGCCGAAGTGGGGGCTCAGACGCGGGGCGTAACTTACTCTTGACTAGAATGTCCTTGAGGTTACGATCATGCCTGTAGGCCAATAGAGGAAGTTCAGAGAAAATCCTGCTGGTGGCGGGGTCGGCTTTAAGGATGGAAAGATGCGTAGGGAAAACATTCTTGCGCGGATGTTATGAGGATGAGCAACTGTAATTGCAATTCGGTTTAAAAAAAAAAAAAATACAGGAAGCGTACGAATAGTAACGAGTACTGTAATGTTTGCATGGACAAAATGTAGCTGCAATTGGAAAAGAAATAAAGCTGTCAGAGTAACATTTTGATAAAGGTGAGTGTATGTTGTTTAATACTATAAAATACTATTTTAAAATTCGGGTTTTTTGTTTTGTTTTGTTTGTTCATATCTTGTGTTTTTGTCTCAGACATCTTGGGTTTTGACAAAATCCCATCGGCAGTGCAGGGTTGCCATATTGGCATTTTTAAAATGCCAGATTCCACAATTTGGCATATTTGAATTGAACTGGCATATTTTGTCATATTTGGATTTGTCCTGGCTTTTCTTGTCAAGATGTGCTCACATTTTATTTATGGTTCCTCCGTTAGAAACACGCAGATTTACTAAAAGCATAGCAGACCTACAATTAAAATCTTTATTTCAGTTTGACTTTGTTGGGATGTCCTGGTACGGAATAATAAAGATTCGCGCCATTTCTTATTGTATTTGTTGTCTTCCTAAACGGATCGTGACTTCGATAAACCAAGTCCCTCTGTAATTTATGTTAATCTACTAGAATAAATGCGGAATATAAAACCAAAACCCATCACTGATATCAAGGGATTCAGACTGTTGAAAAACTACCTGAGGACATAAAATAGAGAGGATATATACCTAGTTCTATCTGTGATAGATTTTATTACTTTTAACAATGGCCACGTCATTAAAAAAAATGAAAGCATCTTATGACATTGCAAGTATAATAGTAACTGGAAGAATACCCACGGCTCGAAAGATCTTCAGACGGATCAGAGGCATCACAGTGTAAACTGTGTCAGAGCTCATTACAGCAATGACGCCTAGGCAAAGTAATGATAATATAAGGCTGCAGAGCTGCAACTTGCTGTAAGCACGACTTGCCATCGTGCAATATGCACAATTGATAATCTAAGTGAAATCATAAGAACGCATGGTCGGGGGAATACATTGGAGCACATACAGTGGCATAGAACTAAATGTTCATGCCTAATAAAAAATATTATATCGCCTGCACTAAAGGATGACCTTATTGATGATTTTCGGAACAAGAAATATCTTTATAAATGAGTTGCAAAGACTTCATCCCATTTGATAAAATGCTTAAAGATTTTACATCTGAAAAGGTTTATGCTGCATCTTCCACTGGTTCCAGTGAGGATGACAGTGAAGAATTCAATCTAGAGCTTTTGATGTGAAGTGAGTACAATGTTATATTTTATTTGGCATTTTCTGGCATATTTTGGGTAATGTTAGTTAGTTAGTTGGGTTATCGTCATTGCACTCCGGACATGTCCATAGGTGCTCAGATCCTCCCCTCAGTATGAACCCCAACGTCCGATGGCTAATAGTACCAGTTCTATGTTGATTAACAAGTCTTCTGACGTGTCCGGTGTGCGTCTCGTTTTTTGCTGTGCCGATCTTAATTCCCAAGTCTGCCATTCTGGCGAGTGATGTGGATTCACTGCCACCAAAGTCCTCTATCCTTCCCATTTCTCTGAGGGCATTGATAATATCAGCATGATCCATAGGCCGACCGTCGGTAGTGATAGCGGATCCAGCCAACCTGTCAGCTCTTTCATTTCCATCGACGCAAACCATTGGGTAATGGTTTGGCATAAAATGAAGTTTTTTTTTATCTGGCAACCCTGATCGGCCGCCCAGCTGTGTGAGTGTGTGAGGACAAATTATCGCCCCTGGAAAATGGCAGACGCGAAGCCTGTTATTTGTATTTATGCGATTACAATATAATATACATATATAACTGCAAACTTGTTTTCCATGCGTTTCATTTTTGTGTTGCTTTTTTCCGAGGAGATAAACAAGACGGTATATATGCATTCATTGTCAATTATTTTGTAAAATAATCTTTGTATTTTATTTAAGGTTGCTTCCAATTCCATGACGGTGACCGGAGTTGTACAAATCAAGTACAACGTTGTGGTGACTGCCACTCACAACACTTGACACCTAGGCTGTGAGCACTTTGACTTTGACAAAATTCGTTTTGTGTAAATTTGTTTCTTAACCTCAGTTTAAAAGTACGTTCGATGGAACATCAGAACATAGAAATTGAAACTCAAGGATCTTTTTCTTCTTCAGCATTCCGCTTTTGGTGCCCCTAACCTAACTACTTTTGTAGCTTCTTTGAATCCTTATTTATTACATTTCGTTCTTTATTAATTTCTCAAAGAGTAATCCAATTTCGTCCTTTTTAGGACGAAATTTTTTGTCATTTGAAGCCCTACTCTGGCTTTTGCCAGGGGCCGCAATATAGGCAGGCCATACATATGGCCAGATGTCTGAACGCGGTTTCTGAGACCTCTCCACGGCGATCATCATCTGCATGGTGGCACTTTGTGTCATCGGGTGTTTATCGCTTGTGTGATGTCCTGGTGGGGTAGAAAGTCAGTCAGTCATTTCGTTCTTAGTCTATATTTTTCTTCATTTCGTATGTTACTAGTATCATTTAGCCAAATCTGCTATTCCTCACTAATGCTTCTTCACATCAAACCATTGTATCAAACCATTTCTTTCTGTTTATGGTGGACACTAGGTACTTTAGTGAAATTTTTTAAATGCCCTCAACACCAATAAAACCAGCACAGTTAGCTGTAAACAATCTCTTTCCAATGGTACCTCATTTAGCCTTGTATGTCATTTCTGAGCTGAGATATGTAGATGTAGGTTTTTGTGGAGATGAGATGTAAAAAACAGCTGCTAAAACTTGTGTCTGAGAAACAAGAAGTTTTCTCTGCGCAACCAAACTGCGCAACTTTTGTTTTGGCTTTGTTTTCATTGGACAAGATGGCAGACAATTTTTCTCAGACACAGCCACATAATAGCGATTGAATGAAAAATGTCACTGTAAAACGAAACAGCGACAGATAAGAAAGAAATTTTATACACAAATTTAAAATTGGACGGAGAATTCAATTATAACTAGCATTACCATGTCTGGTAATGTTTAAGGCCTTAAAGCCAACCGTGAATACTTGGCGCTATTTTCAATCAAACCGATGTAACAGAAAAACAGAGGACGTCCGGCTGTCATAGACATGCGCTGTTAATCGGGTTCGTTCCCGCCGTTTTCGGCTATTCATAGCTGGTGAAAATCACACCAATCGCAAAATTTCATGAGAGATTAGGACCCATCCCGAAACCCCAGCCGACATTTCCCAAACAAGTTTAAAACGGTTTCCATGGTAATGGAAATTGCCAAAAAGACCGCAAATTGTCAAAACTGTAGTCGCTAGTGGACACACTGAGACATTATTCTGCAGTGGTTTGAATTTAAATCACCCCATATTCTTAATAATATCCATCCAGGGTTGGTCAAACTCTTCCTCGGATGGAATTAAATTTGTAAAATTTCATTTTTATGTTTTAATTCCTCTGCAAATTTCTCTGAAACGAATGTTTCTTTTAAAAATCTTTCTCTATTGTACTCTGGATGTGATCTTTGTACCTTTGTTTGGAAAGATCTGTTTAACTTGAGCTTTGGCTATCCTCAGAATAATGGTCCTAAACTATTGAGACCGAAAATATACCCTAACAGGGCCTCAGTCACATGTAAATTGTGGACTTCTGGCGATTACCGCCAACCGACGAGAGTATCTCCCATGCCGCTATACGCGGCGTGGAGCGGGGCTAAACTAGATGGCTGGGACTCGCGAGCAAATAAAATGAAGGAAGCTGCAGGAGATGTGGTAGCTGCTGCTCGTGAGTCCCAGCCAAGATTTTAAACAGCATATTCATTCCAAAATTAAGCTATGAGTGCCAAATATTGACACTATCTAAAGCCCTTGTACATAAAATTACCACTTGCAAGATAAAATTCCTGAGAAAAGCCCCCCCCCCCCCTCTCTCCAGCCATCTGAGATTGAGTGAATAATGGTACTTTCAGACAGATTAAGGGAAAACACCTTTTACTAGATTCATTGAGAAACAGCAGATCATATGGTTTGACCATCTCGTTAGAATACAGCAAGATCAAATACCATCTTAGTCACTACATCTCATAAGATCAGCTACAAGAGCAGTAAGATGGCCATAAAAAATATGGATCGACAACATTAAAGATACCTATGCATCTACGGCATGACAAGAGGCACTGGCAGCAAGCATGCACTGGATGGCAAATTATTTCTTCCTCAACGCTTAATGGCAGCAGTGGTTTATGGTGATGATGATTTTATGTAAATGCCCAACAAATGTACACAAGCACACACACTTATTTTTCATCAGCTTTCCGAGCCCTTGAGGTCATTGCTGCTGATGTCACCTGCCTCTATTCATCCCTGTTACTCGCTCACTTTTGTTCATTCGTTGTTTGTAGGTCTGCTTGGATATTATTTCTCCACTGTTTTCTGGGTGTGCCTCATGGTCTGTGGTCATTCAGCTCCCTTGTGTATTCTCCTGTCTGGCATCTGCCATTCTCACTATATACCCGAGCCATTGTATGTATGTGTGTAAATAAATATATATATATATATATATATATATATATATATATATATATATATATATATATATATATATATATATATATATATATATATATATATATATACACTCACATATATGTATATATATATATATAGATATATATATATATATATATATAATAGATATATATATATATATATATATATATATATATATATATACACTCACATATATGTATATATATATATATAGATATATATATATATATATATATATATATATATATATATATATATATATATTCTGCCCAGAAAATACAAGTATGTAGGGAAATAAGCAGGCTGAGATTGGCTGTTGCCTCTCCTCAGGTCCCTAATCTACTTTATGATAGAGTGGATGTGCTTGGGCTCTCTGGGATTGGATAAAGAAGCATCAAAGCAGAAAAAGCATCCATGTCGAATGACACTGGTTTGATGGGAAGTATGATAATAATAATTTTATTTTGACATGCACAAGGTGACATATGTGTAGAGAAGAATCACTTGTAATATCTATCTGTGTCTAGAGCTAATAAAAGGAAGCATAAGATGGAAAACATAACCTACCATGAAGTATGCCATGCCATTTGTCATGGGTGGCCAAGAGTGGCTGGAGTGATGTTAACTGCCTCATTCTGTGGACAATTGTAGATATACAATTTTGTCAGTCATACAGTTATGAGAAATATGTTCCTTTCAGATAAGTATGATACTTAGTTTTAAGAGAAAAAGAAAGCAACATTAAAGATGAAATATTTTTCTCTCTCTTTTCTTCTGGAGCGTTTATGGGATTGTCCCAAGTGCTGTAATGTTGTTGGGAGTTCTCCTTTCTGTTAAAATCATAACTGCTCATTGTGATAATTTATGAAGTGAGATTGTCTGAACCTTTTTAATAACCATTGTGATCATTTATGATGTAAGATTGTCTGAACCTTTTTAATAACCATTGTGATAATTTATGACGTGAGATTATGTGAACCTTTTTAATAACCATTGTGAAAATTTATGACGTGAGATTGTCTGAACCTTTTTATTGAATTTGCAGAGAAGCTACAGATGAAATATGCCTCTCTCACCGAGGAAACAAATGCAGTATTCTTCACGGAGTGCACCAGCAGCCAGGCTCAAGTTTCTGGACAATACATGTGACAGTATGGTGCCGGTGCATGACAGCACGGGCGGTAGGTTTCTTCTGATGTTCTTTTCCTTTGTTTTCAGTTTTTATTCTAAGATTTACAGCACCATAGTGCAGCCTCTAGAAGCCCGCCTTTAGATCCGAAGGTCATGGGTTCAGAGGTCCTGATGGAACCAGACTTTCTCCCCAAAATGATCTGAGCTCCCAGGTCGCTCCGGCCTCAAAAGGGGACCAGGTAAAGTCCTGGGAGTAAAGGCAGCTGGCATAATATTGACCACATCACCCACCCATTGGTTTATAAAATAAAGTTCTTGCCCTACATGCCCAGTACGTCTGAAGGTATGGAAAATGGTCAAAAAAGAACATTTACAGAGATATCATGTGAGGGATACTTGCGTTGTTTTTAGCATATGTGTCGGTGTCTGTGGAATTGTGAACATGCTTCGTAATGCTGGGGTGCATGGTTCGATCCCAGCTGCGGACGATTTGTCTTGCATTGTTTTCGACATTGGTACCAAGAGATGACTGCAGAAAGCAGCGGGCAAACTACTGACATTGAATTTGCCTAGAAAAGCCAAAAAATTATTGTGTCTGTTCTGCAACATCCTTTAAAGGATATGCAACTAACTTAACAAAACACTAAATAAAAACAATAAGAGTGGAAATATGGCTTCTGAAGAAAATGCTAATAATATTTTGAACTAAAGGAAAAATTAAAACCATAAAGTGATTACAGAAATTATGTGTAGACAGTTAAGTTTTTGTGAGTTGTGGATATAAATGAACTTGAAAACTTAGTGAGAACCGGAAAACTTGATAGGACATAAGCAAGGAAAAGACAAACAGATAAAAACCTTGATGTCCTAGCCACACAGCATAAGTTGGACAAGAGCACAGACCTAGTCTGTAGCGTGCTTCAAAAATCTTGCCCTCACACATAAACAAATATCTCAAAAACTCCTGTGCGGATCAACACATATTTTTGTATATGCCTTAGATTTCCTATGTGATTATGATTTTATAATTTACAATTGCACAGGTGCTGATGTTTTCTTAAAGCGGTGACTTTCTTTGATCTGTGTTTGACTAATAGTATTTACAGTAATTGACACACACATGGAGATTGTTTGGAAATCAGTTCACATGTACAGCAATGCCTGGGGGTTATTTTGATAGCCTATCCGGCATGCGATTAAACAGCCTTAAAAAGTCTATGGTTACCAACCAGCTAGGAGATGAAAATTAGAATTCTGAGAGCATGCATCTTTCCTGTAGCAACATACAGATGTGAGTCATGGACTGTCTCCCAGTCCTTGAGAAAAACAATGGGGGCTTTTGAGCTAATATGCTATAGAAAGATTCTCAGAATAGCTTAGACAAAGAAGACGAGAAATACTGACATCTTGAAAGATTTGAACATCAAGTAAGATTGGCTAATAAACAGCATCCTGTCTCAGAAGCTGAAATATTTTGGTCATATCGAGCGCAACGGCGAATTGGAAAAAATAATAACAGAACGCATGGTACCAGGAAGGAGGGGCAGGGGCCTGACCTACGCGAAGATGGGCACAGGATATAAGTGACTCCTTGAGTATGAAAGTACATGAGGTGGAAGAACTGGCGAGAGACTGAGTTTCTTTCAGGCAGACCGTGATGAGAGCGTTGATCTGTAAAGGACCTGCTACATGATGATAATGATCTGGCATGGAATAAACAATCCACAACTCACGGGAGACTAATGCTGGAGATGACCACCTGAGAGGGAAATGCTTATCACATGCATGCAGTCTGATGTTTTGCAAAATTCCCGTTACTCAATTAACTGTAAGCACACTGGTTGTTGGCTTTGAATCGGTGCCTGTTTTTTCATTTGCAGCGAATAAGGCAAAATGAAAACTAGATGTTTTGTTTATATTTAAAAAAAGAAATATTACAAGGACATGCTTCGAGCAGAATGGCAAGCTTCATTGGAAAGGTCACGGGTAGTGAGCATTCTTTGGATCTTTTCTCCAGGCTATGCCGGCGTGGTGGGTAATGAACAGTGGATCTGCACCACTGGGGGATGAATTGATACAGGACAATTGATACAGGACAAGGCAGATGTGGTCAAGTCTCTTTGGGAACAAGTAACACAATCAGTAGAGAAAGAAGATTATTATGGCCTGAAGAGAATGAGGCACCTTGGTGTAACCAGAGGGTCTGGCCAGCTGACTACACTTAGATGAAAGGCAAGATGGACATTTAACCAGATTGTGACCGGTACCAACAGTATTGGCTGATGAAGATGAGGACGGAGCATGCATGGGAATGCCCTGAATGCTGTGATGTCAATTCTTGACTCAACTCTACAAGGACATGACTATTAACAGGTTGCATGCCACATCTCAACAACCTTCACCAAAAGGTTACTGAATTGCAGATTTTCAAAGTTAGGGAGCATTATTTCTGAAAGTTAGACTGCATCAGCCTGAGAGGCAAGGAAGCAGCCGTCTGCATACAAATGAGTCAGATCTGTAAATTGGATGCACACGCAAACTCAGGTTCTGGAACAGGACTGCAATCCAGAAGTGGATGAACAGCCAGAACTTTCTGCCAGAGTTTACAGCTGGTGAACGCAAAAAAAAAGAAGATGAAGACTTTTAGAATGTACTATAAGACTCTTCATGTGTAGGTTGACTGATTCTTAAAAGGGCACAAGCCAACAATAATTGGGAAATGCTGCACTAAAATAAGGCAGATGATTGATTAGGATAAGCCCGCTTTTAAGTATGAGTTTAAACGGGAAGTAAATCATTATTACCTTAACCTTTTACAGGCAAATGATGAGAATATATCATGTTCTACATAACTTTATAGTAAAAGAATATCTTTCATAAAAAACAAATACTCTTCTCTTTCAGGGACAAATGAAGAGGACAAGCCGACAACATCTGCAAGTAAAAGTGAGGAAGTTTTGTCAACATTTTTACTGTAAAATCTCTCCCTGTGTGTTTTTTTTTTTTGCGGAAAAATAATAAACCCACTGCTGCCATGTTGTTAAAGATGACTAATTAGGGATTTGCTGACACCGGATGTGTTTGGCCAAAAGGTGCAGATATCACAGCCTAGCTGTACACCATAACAGAAGAACTTCTTCTTCTTCTTCTTCTTCACCGGCTGTGAATTCCGGCGGTAAGTCGCGGTTGTTCGTCCAAATGGACTTTTGGCTTTTACCTTGACCTGAGTTTTGTGTGTACATCCGTTTTACTGTCTTATTTGTTTGCAGTCCTCGTTCTCTGCCTCACCGGCAGATGTACTCCGACTTCGAGGGAAGACGTCAAGCCTATTTCTAGGTTGACTGTGGCCATTGTTTTGTGTGGGTCGAGATGTTGCCTCATTTGTGTGGTGTCCTCTTTGACCTTTAACAGGTGTGGCCCCCGGAATATCCTCCTTAAGGAGGGCTCACCCAAGGAATCGTCACGTCCTGCCCATGACTGCTTAACAGAAGAACTGTAACAGATTTATAATGAACAGTTACTTTACTTTTCCAGGAGTAAATGATGGGTACTATCTGCCACAGCGAGCCACACTAAAACGTTACAACCGGGTATAGAGCGAGTGAAAGACCTCGGAAAAGATGGAGGCATGGCATTGAGAACAGCGTTACAGAAAAAGACATCAGCTCTTGGCAGAGCTCATCAATAAATGTTACATCTCCCCCTGACACTTCAATGAGGTACAAGGTGGAAGAGAAGAAGAAGCAATGATGATGAGGACACATGAGCATCTGTGAGCCTCAGTGAGAAGGCTTTATCCCCTTATAACTTATCTTTTAGCATAAACAGTTTACTAATTCAAAGGCAGTTGGTGAGGATATATCAGCATCATTTGTGCATAGAAGTGATGCCATTTGATACTTATTTGTATGCTTTATGTTAAACAGATGCTCTGCCTTTCAGAGACAAATGAAGAAGACAAGCCAGCGACATCTGTGAGCACAAGCGAGAAATATCTTTCTAGCTACATGCCGTGCTCGACTGAAAATCACTGCTGTGCTCTGCTACATGGGCTGCAGGAGCTGCGCAAGTCCAGGACACTGTGTGACTACACCTTGATTGCAGATGGGCAGGTAGGATCTGTGAAGATCAGTTATCTTCCCATTTGGTATTGTCTGTTTATTTTAAGATCTGTTATTTTCCTAATTGTGGTTGTCTGTTTATTTTGAGATTAGTCATCTGCACATTTTGGGTTGTTTATTTATTTTAAGATCAGCTATCTTTCCATATGTGGCTGTCTGTTTATTTTAAGATCAGTTATCTTTCCATTTGTGGTTGTCTGTTTATTGTAAGATCGGTTATCTTCCATACATGGTTATCTGTTTATTTTAAGATAATCTTCCCATATTTCAGGACTTGGCTGTCACTTGCACATCTGCTTTACAGGTCTAGCTTATTTGTATGCAGACTGTTAGTGCCCTGCCTCTGAATCAAATATATTATGACTTCCAAGGAAGCATTAATGATATTTATGTTGGCCAGGTCCCCAGTAGAAAACCTGCTTCTGGAATAAATCCAGTGAACAATGACTGAAAAGCTTAACAAAATGGGGAAGCAGAATAACGTGTACAAAACAACACAGATGGATGTTTCGGCGCTGGGCCTTTCTCGGCCTGAACTGAACTAAACAGCCATAACAAGAGGAGAAGACTCTAACCACTTAGGGGTCAAGTAAGAAACTAGAAAAGAGTACTCATGTAACCTTGTGCAACTAAAACAAAAAATAAACTAAACATGTATGGTGACAAATAATAACTTGGGTCAGGCGCAGTCGATGTGAGAATTCAAAAAGTGGTAAAAATAGGGGTGACTTCTAAAAAAAACATGGCGAAATTTATAGACAGGTCTTGACTAGTTTGTGCCCTGGTCCCTGTGTTCCGCCACCACATGTGCATCAGCACTTTTGCATCCCAATTTTATAACAGTACACTAGTACCTCGACTTACAAACCGCTCTACATACACACTTTTCGAGGTACTTTTTCATATCCCGTTTTGACCTCTACATACAAACCTAGATTTGAGATACAAGTCTTTAAACAGCAGAAAGTTAACAGACACAAATTCAGCTTTATGTGGAAAAGTACAGCAGAGCCTGAGTAACAAAGCAGTTCTGAGAATTGATTGATTTTCCTAATGGGAAATTGGGTTTCGAGATATGAACTATTCAAGATGCGAACCGCAGTCGGGAATGAATTAAGTTTGTTGGTCAAGGTACTATTGCATTCTGAAGTTGTTTCCTCTCTATCTATGAAGTATCCTTGTGCACCGTGCAGTAATGGCAGCATGCAGCGATTACTTCAGAGTTAGTCAAGGTACCATGGCATTCTGAAGTTGTTTCCTCTCTATCTGTAGAGTATCCCTGTGCACCGTGCAGTAATGACAGCATGCAGTGATTACTTCAGAGTTAGTCAAGGCACCATGGCATTCTGATGTTGTTTCCTCTCTATCTGTAGAGTATCCCTGTGCACCGTGCAGTAATGGCAGCATGCAGCGATTACTTCAGAGTCATGTTGACTGGCTTCATGAGAGAAAGCCGAGAAGAGTTTGTGGAACTGAAGGGGGTAACAGCTGGTGGTTTGACCGTTGTAGTGGACTTTGCTTACACCGGGCGGCTGGAGCTGACCACAGACAATGTAGAGGAAGTTCTGTCGGCAGCCTCACATCTTCAGGTATTTACAGTGGTAGACTCCCTCTGTCTTTCTCATTCTGTATGCCTGTCTAGTCTTCCTGACCCTCACTCTCCCTCCCTCACTCTTTTGATGCCTCACTGTATCTCTCTCTCTCTCAAAGCTGAATACAAGATGGGCCTGAGTGCCCAGTTAGTGACTGTGATAAATAATTTTCAGCAGCTTCACTCCAAGCATCGATTCTGGGTTCCCCCTATGAGAAGAAAAAAAGAGTAGACTTGTTGCCTCCACAAGCGTGTCATAAGTGTCGACTGATTAGGGGTTTCCTTCGAAGTCGGAGTGCATCTGCCTGAGAAGCAAGGAACCAGCAGTCTCATACAAATAAGACAGATCTGTAAAACATACATGCACACAAAACTCAAGTTCTGTAACAAAGCTGAAGTACATGAACAACCAGAACTTTCCCCCCGTTCACAGCCAGTGAATGCCAAGAAGAAAAAGAAGAAACTTTACATGTTCAGGTATTAACAGGAATACACCAGTTGTAGACTTGCTCTTTCTGTATCTGGTCTTCCTCCCTCTCTCTTTCCATCCTTCTTTCTGCCTCCCTGAATGCAGGATGCACTTGTGTACCCAGCTAATGACCCTTTGAAAATAAAGTTATCAGCAGCTTAACATGTTTAGGTGTTAACAGGAGTACACCAATTGTAGTCGCTCACTCTCCTGGCACCCCCCCCCCCCCTCTTCCCAATTCTCACTCTGAGTTTATCTGTCTCTCTTTCACTTCCCCACCCTTTTCTGTATATATTTCCCTTTCTTACATCTTCTTTCTCTTTCTCTCCATCTTCCTCCTTCCCTTTTCTCAGATTCTCTTCCTTTTCTTTCTTTCTATCTGTGTAAGTGTTTGTCTCTTTCTTTTCCACCTTTTCTCTCCCTTTCCATTTTATCTCTCTCTCTCTTTCTCTCTCTCTGTTCTCTTTGTCTGCCTGTCTCTGTCTCTTCATCTCCCAATGAACTGTAGGCCCTCAGCAACCTCACCCCAGGTCCTTTGTAGAATTGTTGATGAATAGTTGTGTTTAACAACTACATTTGTCTGCAGAATGAGATAGACAGTGTAGAATGAGATAGACAGTGCAGAATGAGATAGACAGTGCAGAATGAGATAGACAGTGTAGAATGAGATAGACAGTGTAAAACTAATGTTTCTTCGTTGCCTTTTATGAGAAGTTGATTCTTCGCTGGCTACTGAGGGAAAAGATGAAGCACTTGTTGGATTGTCCTGAGAGCAATGATTTCAATTCTTGATTGGTTCATACTTTATTTGCCAGGTTATGTCCCATCCTTGTATGGATCTGCAGTAGATAAATTGTTCTTTAGGTGAACTGGCTGGCTCTGCACCACTTGGTGGTGAATTGATGTATGACAAGTTAGATATTGGGAGGGCCCTTTGGGAGCACTGAGAAAGCGCAGATAGATCATTATGGTTTAAAGAGAATGACGCTGCGAGGAGTTCAGGGGATCTGGCCGAGGCTCAGCACTCAGGGGAGGGATGAGACGGATATACAATCAGACTGCTAATGCTGCTGTCAGAATTGGAACTCTTTGCTTGCTGCTGAAGATGGGAACTGAGCACTTATGAGAGTGTTCTGAGTGCTGTGATATCGACTCTTAATTCAATATTTAACATTCCTCAGGTGAGT
The DNA here is from genome assembly GCA_905116865.2 of Candidula unifasciata. Taxonomy (NCBI): domain Eukaryota; kingdom Metazoa; phylum Mollusca; class Gastropoda; order Stylommatophora; family Geomitridae; genus Candidula; species Candidula unifasciata. The sequence continues at coordinate 188,906 of CAJHNH020000955.1, read as the reverse complement.
GTCGCTGTAGAACTTTGCAGCAAGTACTTGGAAATGGCCCTGACAATCTACAACTGTACAGACATCCTCAACCTGGCACAGATGTACTCCCTCATACCTACCCAGACTAAAGCACTGCAGTACATGATGGACAACTTTGAGGTATGACTAGTTGTTGAGGGTACAAGTAGAAAAACATTTTTTTTTTACATTCCATAAAACTCCTCACAGTTTGGTGAAATAGTGTTACACCATTTATTTACATAAGGTCTGTGTTAGCCCATGTTCATACCATTAAATTATCTAAATGGACCATAAACATACCATTGTAGTATCTTCATGGTACTGTGTTGGATCATATTCATACCATTAAAGTATCTTCATGGACCATAAACATACCATTGTAGTATCTTCATGGTACATTAGTTAGTTAGTTAGTTATTCCTCTTGTGCCAAAGATGGCGCATAGGGCAGAGGTCATAGCTTTCCACGTCTGTCGGTTCGTTGCCACTTGATGTAGGTCTTGAGTGCGACTGAGACCTATGGTTGAGCTCTCCCTTGTGATGGTTCTACGGAGAGTTTCTTTTGGTCTTCCCTGTTTTCTTTTACCCTCTGGTGACCATATGAAGGCTTGGTGGGGAAAGTCTCTGTATGTCCATTTTGAGTACGTGACCGATGTAATTCCAGCGACGCATTCTAATAAAATCAGACACATATTTTTGTTTTGTTTCCTGTCTTATAGATGTATTGGACCTAAAGTCCGACCAGTGAACATTCAATAGCTTTCGGAGGCATCTATTCTCGAAAGCGACTAGTTTCTTATCGATTGATACTGATGATTTCCAACTCTCACAACCATAAGTTAGCACTGGGATCACACAGGAATTGAAGACCTTAAGTTTCGTGTTGTTGCTGAGTGATCTTGACTTCCAAATGTTTGACAGTTTGTTAAAGGCACTTGATGCTAACGCGACATGGTACATTGCTGGATCATATTCATACCATTAAAGTATCTTCATGGACCATAAACATACCATTGTAGTATCTTCATGGTACTGTGCTGGATCATATTCATGCCATTAAAGTATCTTCATGATACAGTGAGCCCATATTCATACCATTAAATTGTCTTCATGATACAGTGTGAGCCCATATTCATACCATTAAATTGTCTTCATGATACAGTGTGAGCCCATATTCATACCATTAAATTGACTTCATGATACACTGTGAGCCATTATTCATACCATTAAATTGTCTTCATGAGACCGAGAGCGCATATTCATACCATTAAATTGTCTTCATGATACAGTGTGAGCCCATATTCATACCATTAAGGTGAGCCCTTATTCATATCATTAGAGTTTGTTCATGAAAGAAAGGCAAGATAGACAAAATCTGGTAACCTTTGAGCCTATTCTTTGTTTTTTATTTTTATTTTTTTGTTTTTAAATATACTTTTTTTAAAATGAAACCCCGTTTTTAAAATGTGTATCCCATTTTACACCATGCTTTTATAATTTAATCTCTGTAAATGTATATTTACCCTGTTGCAGATAGTCAGCTCCTCTGAACAGTTCACCAAGCTGACACACACTCAGCTGGCAACCATGATCCAGGACAACAGCCTGAGGGTGCCGTCTGAGTATCGGCTGTTTACAATAGTCCTGCAGTGGATAGACCACGACAAGGCTGAGAGAGAGCAGTATATTGCAGAGTTGATAAGGAACATAAGACTTCCCTTGTTGGCTGGGGAAGAGTTGGTGGAGAAGGTGAGACTGTAGCTTCTGTTAGGCTGTCACTATGTCACTGAGATTAACAACATCCTTCTTCTTCTTAGTGTTTTTAGTGTCCATCGGATGTAAACTTCAGCTAAAAATTCTGGTTGCGCATCCAGTTCTAGACTTCCGTCTTGTTGCAGAAATTGAGTTTTACATTTTACTGATCTGCTTACTTGTGTGCAGACTGTTGGTTTTTTCATCTCTCAGTTAGATGTGCTGTGACTTCAGAGAAAAAATCCCTACTTAGCTGCCTTTTACAACATGCTTGAAGAGGAGTCAGTGGTTCCATTCACAACTTTGTGTGATTTGAAGGTCAACTTCACCTCAGTAAATGGGTAAATGAGATGCAGTAAAATATTTAAATAGTCATCATCAGATAATATGTTGGCCCATTCAGCAATTGCTTATTCATTGTTCTTTGTTTCTTCTTTTGTCCATACTTTGCTTTGTGCCGCCAGGCGTCACAGGTTAACTGTTGAGTTGAGGTGAGTCAAGAACTGACATCACAGCACTCGTGGCATTCCCATGTGTGGTCCGTCCTCATCTTCAGCAGCCAGTGCAGAGTTCCAATACTGATGGTACCGGTTAAAATCTAGTTATATGACCATCTTGCCTTGCCTCTGAGTGTAGTGAGCCGACCACACCCTCTGGTTACACCCAGGTGCCTCATTCTCTCCAGAAGGTTAAGAGATAATCTGTCTCTGAGCTAGGGCCGGCTTGGTTGCCTGGTATGCTGTAATGTTGAAGAGTCTCAAGATATCAGTGACTCCTTCAGTCCATCTTCTTCTCAGCTGTTCCCTACCCCTTAGTGTTTCCACTTTCATATTGGACGCTCTCGTTTCTGTCATCACTGGATCTATTCTCATTTAATGGCCAAACAATATCAATCTTTGTTTTTCATTGAATTCGGTTACACACAAACCGTCATTAGTATGATCATGTATCTGAGTTATCCAGCAGTATACTTACTGATGGGAGTCACAGTGGCCTAGTGGCTAGAAGCTCGACTGCCAGCATGAAGGTCTTAAGTTTAAATTTGTGTAAAAATTGATTTATTAAAAAAATTATTGGTTTTCATGCCTGCGCAGAAATTTTGGAGGTCAGTATATAAATACATTAACTAACATTACCATTTAACTCAGTGACAGAGATCACTGCATGAGTCACAGAATACATGTTTTTATAAAAAAAAATTTTTTAATGCTCCAGGGGATGTAATCCATTGAATGCCTCACTGTGCTCATGTTTATTGATTACTCCTTTTTAATACTTTGTATATTTTAAGAAACAAAAAATTGCAAATGTAGATAAATACATTTTTTAATGAATTTATTAGTCAACTAATAACGGGCTATTCCTAACGGGCTCATTACCTTTTTTTTAATTCCGTAAAACATAGGGCTTGAGAACAGCTGTGAATTCCATAACACATAGTGTTTGAGAATAAGCTGTGCATTCCATAACACATAAGGCTTGAGAAGTAGCTGTGGATTCCTAAACATATAGAGTTTGAAAACCAGCTGTGAATTCTTAAACACATAGAGCTTGACTACCAACTGTGAATTTTTAACCATATAGGGCTGGTGGAAAAACAAGCTGTGAATTCTAAACGCACAGTTCTTGAGAACCAGCTATGAATTCCTAAACACACAGTTATAGAGATTTAGCTGTGAATTCTAACACGCAGTTCTTGAGAACCAGCTGTGAATTCCACAAACTAATACTCAGAATTAATTGAACCTATTTTGTAATATTTATTTTTAAAAAAAATTTTTTTTAATTAATATTTTCTCAGGTGAGCAAAGTGGAAATGATGAGAACCAACCAGGAGTGCAGCGACCTGCTGACAGAGGCCAAAGATTACCACATAGTCACCAGCAAACAGCCGATGCTACAAACCAGTCGGACACAGGTCCGGTCGAACCACCCGAGCATAATCATGTCTCACGCCCAGAACCTGGAATGCTACACCTTTCACAACAAGCACCATGGCTTTCTGCGAGATTCCCTCATCCCCCTGTTCAACCCCAGTGTGGCGGTGCTGGACAACTTCATGTATGCTTGTGGGGGTAAATACGACAGCACAGAGAACAATGAGATTGCAACTGCACGCTGCTTTCGGTTTGATCCTAGGTTAGTTGTTGTTTCTTCTTATTTTTTATCATAGCAGTTAGGATTTGTTAACTCTTTCAGTCCCAGACAACGCTTAGTGTGTGTGGGGATCATCTTTGTGTGTCATAACCAATGAATAATGTGTTTCTATTAATAGCTGCAAAGGCATCATTTTATGAAATCAAGAATGTTTTATGCAATCTTTCTTTGTCAGTTGAGACGAGAAAGAGAATTCCTAAAAGTTGTATAAATCCTTTCTTAATTAATAGAAGTGAATCCTGGACAGTTGTTGGTAAATTAGTGAAAACTTATTTGGAAGCTGCAGAAATGTGGTTTTATAGAGGAAGGATGAGAAAACACTGGACAGATAAAAAGAGTAATGGGTATGTCTTGAGAAAAACAGACTCATGAAGAGAACTGATTGCCCACATCAAAAAGAGACAATCTACATTCTTTGGTCATGTGATTAGAAGGAGAACACTGGAGTACATCATGACAGAAAGACAGTTGGAAGGGAGGAGAGGCAGAGGGAGACCAAGAGAAAAGATACTGCACGGTTTAACATCATGGCATGGAGGTTCATCTGTGTCAGAGTTTATTGAAAGTAAACGAGACAGAAGGTTGTTGATAGACGTGACTACCGACACCACATGGCATAGACTTTAAGAAGAAGATTAATATTTTACATTTGATCATACCAGACACCAGAAATCTGGCCACCAAGGTGGCCACTCCATTGTGTTTAATCTCTGTCTAGCTTTCATAATTTTTGTCCCACTTGGGGATGAGCTGCCAAATATTCTGAAGCTGAAAGAGTTCAACAAACGAAATAAAAAAACACAAACAAGAGATGGCTGAGTTTATTACCTGACATTTTTTTCACAAATGAATCTTTAAACCAAAATCCAAATACACATCACACTCAAATCTAACTGCCTGTTTTACTATTTTACCAGGGTAAATGCAACTTGACAACCAGATTTTTTGTCTGCACAATAACAACTAATCTTCTTCATTGCACACCTCTAGGCACCACCCTGAATAAATGTAAAGAAAGCAGCAGTGTGCTTGAGGTCGCTGACATCTCTTTATAGTTTATCTTGTAGTGATTGGTTTATTGGTTTCTTCAGCGTATCAGCATCATGGCATACGGTGGTAACCCATAAGTCTGAGTTTAAAGCAACTCAGCGCAGTGCACGAACCGGTGAGGATCCTGAAATACTTAGGTTAGATTTTTGACTAAAGTTTTTGCCCGGGCCGCGCCGTTAGGCTACTCTTTTCGATTTCCAATTACCAAGGGATTTTTTGCATGTGCAACAATACACACGGGCGTCTGATCGTACTATTCAGAGACCAGGGAAAATTACTAGAAGTCCACGTGAAAAAATCCCAGCCTTAACCGGGACTTGAACCCGGGACTCCAGGTGGATACCATGCCTCGAGACCACCCAGCTCCCTTCTTGGCGTGAGTGTGAGCTGAAATAATTTTCTACGTTCAGCATGTGTAGGACACTTGCAGGAAATATTTAGCCATTGTTTTACCAATTCCACGATTAGGTTCATTAGTGTATCCTATCTTTAACTTATTGAATAACTAACATTTCAGCCTGTACAGAGTCTCAAGATCGCTACTCGATCAATTCGGTCAAGTTGGTAGTATATATACATCCTATTTTTATTAATCCTGTTTTTATTAGCTTGTCTGCGTAAATTTTTCTGTGTTTCTGTAACACATTTTATGGAAATCATATCTGAGGAGTGCTTTTTCTGATTTTAAAAAAAAAAGTGACAACACAGAATTTGTGTGTTTTCCTTGTGGGTTCCGGGCCGCCATTATGGGTCAACAGGAATAGACCCACTGCCTCCCTAACAAGTATGTCTTAAGAGTTGATTAATTAGGGATGTCCTTCAAACCAGTAGTCTACATCCAAGTAAACCAGATCTTTAAAAATGATAAATGGTTGTGCACACAACACTTAAGTTCTGGAGCAAGACTTAAATGTGGACGAACAACCAGAATTTTTCGCCCGAGTTTACGGCTGGTTAGCGAACAGAAGAATAATAATTTATGCATGGAATAGAAAAAGTATTTGACGTATTTAAAAAAAGATGTTGTCTCTTTATTCTAACGTATTTATTCCCTGTGTGCAGGTTTGATTCTTGGTATGAGCTGCCATCTATGAATGAGGCTAGGAAAGATTTTGTTGTTGTTGCATATAAAGGCAAATTGTACGCAGTCGGAGGACAAGATGAAAACATGGTGATGTGCACTGTTGAGTGTTACTCTGTTGCCACTGAGGAGTGGGACATTTGTGCATCAATAAGGTATGTTACTTTTACTAATAAACTATAAACATTTGAAACCCAGACAGTGCAGGATATGTGAATCAATTTGTCTGCTGAATCCCCTGCCTAGCTTAATATATTGTTACTTTTTGTATTTGGTCAGAACACTCTCAAGAAATCTGGAATGCACTGATAAATTGTAATTAAAAAAATGCATGTGTGAATCACTATTATCTGCTGAATCCCCTCCCAAGCTTAATATGTTCTCTTACTTTTTTGTATTTGGTCAGAATGCACTCAAGAAATCTGGCTTGTCCAGTAGTTACCAGTACTGTTATATTGTTTTGAAAGTAGTGCGCTGGTGAGTTTTAATCATGAATGTAGCTTTATTGGCATCTCCCACCAAACCTTATTCTAGTACCAAACGAGTTCACTGTTGCCTGAGCAGAATAGAGGCAATTAAATGGGTTGACATAATCACTAATGTAGGGCTTTGGGAGAGAATTAAATTTCCAGTAAATCAAGAGATGTGAATCAAGATATTCAAAGCAGTGTTTCCCTGTTGTGAATTTGAAAATAGAAGAAACAAACTACAGTAGATTTGCGTATATTGCATGTTGGTTGGGACTCAAGAGGGAAGAGCTTTTCACACAGAATATGTTATTTGGACTGAAAGAGTTGACTATGCATATTTCAATAGTTTATGTTCATACCATTATGAGGTTCTTGGGATGATAATGTGCTTTCCACATTCAAATGGCTTTAAGACTATGTCCTTAGCCTTCAGAATCATTTCAGATTACTAGGGCAAGTGAGTGCCCTGCTCTGTGATGCTCCTGCTAACAGCATGGGATACCCCAGAATTGTCCACTATCCTGGTGGATGCTCGGAAGCTGAAATATTCTGGTTATATCAAGTACTATGGAGGATTGAAAAAAATAATAGCAGAAGGCATGGTACCAGGAAGGAGGGGCAGAGTCCAACTAACATGAAGATAGGCAGGAGAAAAGTAACTCCTTGAATATGAAAGTACACGAGGCAGGAGAGCTGGCGAGAGACCGAGTTTCTATCAGGCAGACCGTGATGAAAGCGACGTTCTGCAAAAGACCTGCTACATGATGATGATGTACATACCAATAGTAATTTACTTTCTTTGAGGACCACCTAGTGTCTTTTTTAGTGTTTGCCGGCTGTAAACTCAGCGGAAAGTTCTGGTAGTTCATCCACTTCTGGACTTAGGTTTTGTGCCCTATTTTTTGGGGGGGGGGGGAAGAATAGACACACTGCCACGCTAACAAGCATTTGTAAAAAAAAAAAGATAATGAGATGTGGAGAAACAGGGTCAAGTAAACCAGTTAGCAAGGCACTTGACGGATTATAGTATTTGTTGTTAATTCCTGAAAGTCATTCCGTTCACCTTATTCTGTTAATTGTATATTTTGCAGTCATTCTTGCTATGGTCACACTGGGGCAGTGTGCAATGATAAAATTTACATCTCCGGGGGTCAGAGGTTTTCAGGCTGTGCCAACAACATGAGCTGCTACAGCCCAGAGTTGAATGTCTGGGAGGAGAAGGCTCCCATGCTCCAAGGGAGATGTAACCATGTGATGATGGAGGTAAGCACTCCGTTTGGAGCCACACTCAATGTCACATGGTTCTTGTTATATATGTTCATTATATATCCATAGACTGTAATGGTTGGGGCATATCGAGAGAATGTCAGATGACAGAGAAGTGGAAACTGTATACAGAAGGGAGATGAATGGTAGTTGACCACAAGGCAGACCAAGAAGACGATGGAGAGAATGTTCAGAGAGGCCTGCAAACACTTGGTGTCATTAACTGGAAAGAGAATGCCAACCAGAGAGATGAATGAAGGCGGGCGATATCTCCAGTAATGAACCTCAAGGGCTCAGAATGCTGAAGAAGAAGAAAAAGATATATACATATAACTCGTCATCATCATGTGCCAACTCAAGCCGAGCTGTCCTATCCTTGCTTTTGCATGCAGCTCACCCCATCTTTCTCATTTCACTCTCTGGTTCTCTTCTCCATCTGTTTTTTGAGTCTGTTTCTACTTCTTTGGGTTCCGATGCAAAACATTCTCGTTATATCAAGTTTTCTCAACACTTATCCTATCCAGCACCAGCGCCTGTTCTTCTCTATTGAATCGCTAGAATTTGTTTAGTTCTCTCCTAAAACTCTTCTTCTTCATCTTCATTCGTAAATGTATTGTGCATGATTTCATCTGATATATGACACTTTGGACATTTCTTTCTCCGGGTTAGTCTTCGCAGTTAGTTTTGTGGGACATTTTGCTGTCCAGTGCAGCTGCCTGCATGCGGTCTGGTTGGCTTTCAAGGGAAGATAGGGGTAGAACATGGGCATCCCCCACCCAAAAAGGCTTCCATTAATGTAAAGTCAATTATCTCCAGAAGCTCTTCATTAGTGATTCTGTCATCATAATTACCACCACCACCATTTAATTGCTTCTGTCATGTGTAGAATCCAGGTAATGAATGTTTGTAGTTTATTGGTAGTTTTAGTTCTCCATATTTGAACTTCATACAACAGAATTGTATGAATATTGTGCATGTTGAAAATTCCTCAACAGTTGAAAGTCCAAAAGAGTCGGTGAAGAAATAGCTGAGCTGCGCAGGCTACATTTAACCCTTTAGCCCCAGAAACATCTTCTTTATTTTAAATTTTTAAAAGTGATGGGGGGGGGGTATTAGGAATTTATGACAAATTCTTTTTAGAAATACAACCATTTGACAACTGTCACTAGTGAATGTTTTAAAAATCTACACACGTGAGCGTGAGCACGCATATTATTCCCGTGTGGGTGCCGGGCCCCATTCGGGGCGGGGTTGGGGGTAAACCCACTGCCCCCTAACAAGCATTTTGTAGGAGGCAGCTTACTTACTAGTGATGTTTCTTTTGAAGACGGCTGCCTTGACTACCAGCTTGACCCAGCCTTGAGTGGGTACCGGGTTCAGTCCCAGGAAGTAATGGCGGCCGGCGCGATGCTGACCATATCACAGTCTTGGTCTATAAAAATATAGGTCTAGCCATAAATGCCCCATACGCCTAAAGGCGTGAAAACGGGACCTTGAAAAAAAAACATTTACCACTAACCACATCTGCATTTTTCTAACATAATATCTTGTTTCTCTAGTGATTTTTTTTTCTAATATAATGTCTTGTTTCTCTAGTGATTTTTTTCTAACATAATACCTTGTTTCTCTAGTGATTTTTTTTCCTAATATAATGTCTTGTTTCTCTAGTGATTTTTTTCTAACATAATACCTTGTTTCTCTAGTGATTTTTTTCTAACATAATGTCTTGTTTCTCTAGTGATTTTTTTCTAACATAATACCTTGTTTCTCTAGTGATTTTTTTCTAACATAATACCTTGTTTCTCTAGTGATTTTTTTTTTCTAATATAATGTCTAGTTTCTTTAATAAATTATTTATTATTCTGTAAATCTAATTCCCTAATGAATTATTTCTATTGCTAATATAGTATCAAAATTTGAATTTTGAGAGCATGCATCTTCCCTGTAGCAACATACAGATGTGAGTCATAGACTATCTCCCAGCCCTTAAGAAAGAGAATAGTGGCTTTTGTGCTGAAATGCTATAGAAAGATTCTCAGAAAATTTCGGACAAAGAAGAGGAGAAATACTGACATCTTGAAAGATCTGAACATCAAGGAAGATTGGCTAATAAACAGCATCCTGTCTGGGAAGCTGAAATATTTTGGTCATATCAAGCGCCACGACGGATTAGAAAAAAATTATAGCAGAAGGTATGATACCAGGAAGGAGGGGCAGGGGCCGACCGACTTGAAGATGGGCACATGATATAAGTGACTCCTTGAGTATGAAAGTGTATGAGGCAGGAGAGCTAGCGAGAGACCGGGTTTCTTTCAGGCAGACCGTGATGAGAGCGATGTTCTGCAAAGGACCTGCTACATGATGATGATGATGAATATAGTATCTGAAGTCTCTTTTGAATTATTTATTTTTCTAATAAAATGTTTAGTTTCTTTAGTGAGTTATTTTTTCTGTATGTCTGATTTCTTATATGAATTCTTCTATTGCTAACATATATCTGAATTTCCTAATGAATTGTTTAAATTGCTAACATCATATCTGATTTGTCTAATGAATTGGGTGTTTTTTTTTTTCTGACTTATTTAATTTTTCTAGTGAATTATTCCTCATCTAAGGTAATGTCTGATGTCTCTAATGAATTGTTTCTTTTCCTAACATTATGTATTATTTCTCAAATGAGTTGTTTAGTTTGCTAATATAATGTCTAGTTTCTTTAATGAACTATTTTGTTTCTGTATACCTGATTTCTGGAATGAATTGTTTCTATTACTAACATATATCTGCTTTCTCAAATTAATTATTTATAGTGCTAACAACATATGTGATTTCTCTAATATATTCTTCTATTGTAACATATAACTGATTTGTCTAATGAATGATTTTTTTTTTAAAAACATATCTCATTTCTCTCTAATTTTTTCTTGTCCTCAAGGTGCGAGGCAAGCTGTATGTGATTGGTGGCAACATCGAGGACAGCTATGGTTTTCCAGTGCCCATCATTGCCATGGAGTTCTTCACCCCAGAGACTGACCAGTGGTCCATTTGCAAAACAACCTGCAACATCAGAGAAGCCGGAGCCTGCACACTACACAACAAAATATACATTGTTGGCGGAATCAACGGAGAACATTATTTTTCCGACTTGTTACAAGAGTATGACCCAGAGAAGGATCAGATGACCGTCGTGGACCGGTTTCCCACCCGAGTCTACGGGAGAGCATGCTGTATTCTCACACTGCCTAACTACTTGTCTGGTATTGGCCCACATTGCTAGCGTCGGGACATTTAAAAGAGTTAACTCTTTCAGTCCGGTAATCTGGTAATCTGGACTCTTTCATTCCGGTTCAACGTGTGATGCTTAATAGACTTGTCCGCATGATCCCAGGCATTACTTAATGTGTTCACTCTAATTTTAATTTTTGTCAGGCTATACACAAATCTGGCTTCCCTGTTGGCCACTTCTGCTGCGCAATTTGCAAGTTTAACAGTTTTTGAAAGTTATGCATTTGTGGCTTTTTGTAGTGGTCATTGATTCCGTTGGGCATTTACTGATCGAACCCTGGGATTGAAGGAGTTAAAATGCAGTGAATGCAGGGAAAAACTTAGTCTAGTTAGACATGAGATATCAGAAGCATGTTGCAGCTAAACATACTCCATACATGGAGTTAAAGACCTTCACATATCCTGGGCCAGTGGTCAGCAAACTCATTAGTCAGAAGAGCCAAAAATCAGCTGTAGGACGATTAAAATTTTGTTGAGAGCCGAATTTCTTTTCAAGAACCATGTTTTTGGAGTCAAAACTGATTTGTAGCCGACTGGCCGAGCTGCACTCATGCGGCTCACGAGCTGCGATTTACAGACCACTGTCCAAGGCCATGGCATTTGAATTGAGGTGTTCACTTTTCTTCATCGTTAATTGTTCTTCTCTAAAATTGTCAGGTACCCAACTTCATGAGGCCGAGTTAACCCCCAGAACTGGTAGAAAATACCAGCAAACCCAAACCACTGTCGCGGCAGGCGAATGCACTAACAATTATGCCACCAGGGTTTATATCAGGGTCTCCCATAAGTTTCCGTACATAGAAACAAATAAAACTTTATCACCAACGTCATATGAGCATAACCCCAGCTGTGCTTATACTTGTTCTTCTGCAGTTAAGGACACACATCAAAATATGTTTTCAAAACAACAATATTTTTCTAAGGCATGGAAACGTGTTGGACACCCCACTACATCTAAACAATAATGTATTTACATATCTAAACAAAATTTCCTCTGTCGTTAGACTTTTCCTGTTAAACTTTTAAGTGACATATTAGGGAGAGCTTTCTCAGTAGGAAGTTTGTAGTTGCTACACATCTGTGGTTGCCACTGTTGATCAAGTCTTGAAGGGTCTGCCTCTTTCTCTGTTTTTGCTATATCTAAATTCTGCCACTGTGTCCTGTTTTAGGGTAGTCTTGTTTTTGCACAGCTTAGCTAAACCATCTGACTAGCAGTATTTCCTAAATTTAAAAAAAAAATCAATTTCATCAGCATAACATTGAGAAAAATGTACATTTTTAATAAACTGCAAACAGATTCTAGCACATCAAGAAGTGATGAAAAGAGGCCTTACTTGGTAAGACACACACTGAGAAAAGCTGATGAAAGTATTACTAGAATGTCTTTTCACTGGAACTCACGGAACAAAAGGTAGATAGAGCTTAAACAGACTTGGAGAAGAGAACATGAGGGTGACATGAAAAATATGTTAACGTCATAAAAGTAGCTGCAAACGTTTGTGGCTGGCTAGGCTTGAGCTAGATCTTCTTCTCCTTCTTCTTTTTCCTTGCGTTTACAGCTGTAAAAGTCTGGCAGAAAGCATTAGTTTTAGTTGTTAGTCCACTTCTTGAATCTTTTTCCTTGCGTTTACAGCTGTAAAAGTCTGGCAGAAAGCATTAGTTTTAGTTGTTAGTCCACTTCTTGAATCTTTTTCCTTGCGTTTACAGCTGTAAAAGTCTGGCAGAAAGCATTAGTTTTAGTTGTTAGTCCACTTCTTGAATCTTTTTCCTTGCGTTTACAGCTGTAAAAGTCTGGCAGAAAGCATTAGTTTTAGTTGTTAGTCCACTTCTTGAATCTTTTTCCTTGCGTTTACAGCTGTAAAAGTCTGGCAGAAAGCATTAGTTTTAGTTGTTAGTCCACTTCTTGAATCTTTTTCCAGAACTTGACTTTTGTTTACACATTCATTTGACAGATCTGGCTAATTTAAACAGGCTATAGGTTCCTCACCTCTCAGGTTGATGCACTCTGTCTACAAAGGAAACACCCGTAATTGGTTGCCTTTTATGTCATGCTTGTGAAGGAAATAATGGATCTGTGTTGTTTTTTTTAACCCCCAAAATGGGGCCACGAAACCTACAGAGAGAACGAGCTGATTGAGAGCCTGTGCTTCATTGTGTGGTGTAAGGCTGAGTACATTCCCTCCTTTTGTGTTATAGTTTTTCTTGTTTCTGCCTGTTGTGTTTAGTTATATCTAAACACATTGTTATCTTTACGTGAGGTTTTATTAGTACTTCTATGTTTATCTCTATTTCGTTGTTGCAGGCTGCTTAGCTATTCTCTTTTATGATTGTGTCCTTGTAAAAATGAGCCCTACTTCACATTTAAAGAAGCAAAATTTATAGTAAGCGTGTTGGCATGAGTTTGGTTTTCTGTAGTAGTGTTGCTGGTTTTATGTAATAATCTTGGTTCTGAAGAGAAAAATTAATTAAATTTCATTAGATCTGAACACTGAAGTAAACTAGGTTTTAAACATTATCTCGTCTCGGACACTGAAATACTTAACTCTTTCGGTTCCAAACAGTGCACCTTGTGTCCTGGATATTACTCATATCAGCATGTTTTGTATATCTTAAGTTTAGTCAGGTAAACTAAATCAGTTCAGCAATACAGACCATCCACAGTGTACTATGTGTTTGGACCCTGGGGATGCAGTATACCCATGCTTTTGTTGTCATCATTATTGCTTCTGTCAGACATCAGCTATGATCTTTTGGGACTGAAAGAGTTAAGCCGTGTAAAATGTGGCAAAGAACAGTCATGGCGGTCAAGGTTACCTGTAAAAAAAAAGAGGCAGAGAGTCGGCCAGCTCAAAGATGGTCATGGGATATTTGAGACATCTTGGTCATAAAAATACCCAAGTATGGGGGAATTCTCTGGGAACTGTCCACCCTGTGGACGAGGATGGGAGTGATATTCTGCACAGGATCTGCTTTTTTTTAATGATGATGATGATGAGTGTTGATTCTGCATGGCTGAACTGAAGTTGCAAATACTAATGAAGTGAATTTGTAATGTAACCTCAGTGAATAGTGTATACAAGCTGGTCACTTTATTGTCTGTAAATTGTACAGTTTTAAATCATTGACGGTTATGTTTTAATGTAGTTTAATAATGATTAATCTGGAATGTTTGTGGCTGCATTTGAATAACCTTACTGAACTGTTCTTTAACCCTTTCGTCCCAGAAATGCAGAAGGTAAAAAAAAAATTGCATTGACGGTTATGTTTTAATGTAGTTTAATAATGATTAATCTGGAATGTTTGTGGCTGCATTTGAATAACCTTACTGAACTGTTCTTTAACCCTTTCGTCCCAGAAATGCAGAAGGTAAAAAAAAAAAAATTGCGACTTGACCATTTCACAATTGAGACTGCCTCAGTTTAGTTAAGGTGGCCATTAAGCACCCACTGAGTGGCTATTGCTCACCTCATCCATTGAGCAGTGATTGGTTTGTAAAATATGGAACTATCACCATGTAACCAGTATAACTCTGAGCATGCAATAAGGTCTCATATATTGTCCCAGATATACATATATTGTCAAATGTTATGAATGCTGAACCCTTTTGTACGATACAGAGACCTGGACAGTGAGCAAGCACTAGAAAAATTGCATTGTTAAGTCCTTGCGTGACCCACAGGAATTCCCAGAAAAAAATTTATTTTTAAAGAGACAACCATTTGACAAGGCCACTAATAATTCTTATATATCTATTTATCAGCATTTAAACAAATTTTTTTCTAAAAATGTTACCGGAAAATCAGTGAACAGAAACAGGGTGAAACATTCAATGACACATATTCTCTGGGATCTTTAAAAAAAAAAAAAGTATCGGGTGACTCATATGCAAAGTCTTTGTGCAAACTGTCATGTTAAAATGGAAAATTCCCCCTTAATGCTGTTTTTAGTAAATCATCCTTCTTTTGTGGTGTCTGCCTTGTATAATAGTAGTAAAGGACCCTTTTCCCTTAGGCGTATAGGGCTAGACCTATATTTTATAGACCACTCGGCACAAGATGGGTGATGTAGTCAGCATCACGCTGGCCACCTTTACTTCTTGGGACTGCACCCAGTACCCACTCAGGGCTGGGTCGACCTGGAAGTCAAGGTCATTTTTAAAAACATCCGGCTCCGCCAGGGAAGGAAACCATGACCTTCCGATCCGTGGCGCGCGTCTAGCCGCTCGGCCACGGCAACTCCCGTCTGCCTTGTATGGTATGGCATTATGAGGCATTCACTGTCAGTGGGCAAACTTGCTGTCTGTGTATGTAATTTTCAATTGGTTTTCTAATTTTATTTCTTTTATGACCACTCCTGATTTTTTCTCTTCTGGTCACCCTACAGCCTTTCTCAGTGATTGCATTTCCATGGTTTTCTTTTCTGGTTGGTTGTTAGTGACCTTGACATAGGGTGGTAATGAATTTGCTTCGTATGAGATTTCTCTGTGCTGGTTGGGATTGTCATGTGCTGTAAGGAAAAAGGGATGGGGGGGGGGGGGGGGGGGGGGGGGGGGGGGGCTAGCTGTCTTAAATTTGATTTGCTTTTATGGCTTCAGTTATTAATTTATTTATCCAGTTTTTCCATATTCATTGAATGTTGCTCCCAGATATTTAAGCTCCTGTCTAATACCTTTGCAGTCTGCTAGTTCATTCTAAGTTCTGCTTTTTCTTTCCTATTGACATTACTTCCGTGTTTTCAGTGTTGATCCTCATATTATTTGTTTTAATATTCTTCATTCATGGATGTGAGATGTTATGGCAACTTCATGACTGTATCAGTTGTGACAGGCCTAGTAACAGCAAGTAACAGATTTATTATTGCTACAGAGAATACAGGAGCATTCCCTTAATTGTCTTTCTCAATCATCCCAATGTGGATTCCGGGGGGTGGGGGGGGGGGGGGCAAGAATAGACCACTGCTCCTTAAAAACAGTTCACGTAAATGAAAAGGGAGGACGACCCTGGAGGCCATAGAAACATTATATACAATAAACAGACAGACAATACATGGATCAGCACTCATAGAAAGATAGGAGATACTAGACAACAGAAAAGGAAAGCTGTTGTTATCATGCCGGGCATTGAACCTGTCACCTCCAAATGATGACGAATGCACCGTGGCGTGGAAACAAGTGTACTGAGATAGTGACCAACTAGGCACCCCCAGTTTATATATCTTTCCTAATATATCTCAGTACACTTGTTGCCTGCCATAGGGAAGCAAACACGCCTTTTGCAGGGGGATGGGTTTGATTCTAGTGTGTCTTTTGGGCTGCCATGGTGTAGTGGCTAGACGCTCGCCTGCGAATCAGAAGGTCGTGGGTTCGGGTCCTGAGGATGCCAAACTTTAAAAAAAAAAATTTTTAATGACCTTGGCTCCCAGGTCAACATAGCCTTGATTGGGTACCAGGTACAGTCCTGGGAAGTCAAAGCGGCGTGATGCTGATCACATCACCTACCAAGTGTCAGTTGGTCTGTAAAATATAGGTCTAGCCGTATATGAAGGCGTGGAAAAGGGTCCTTTACTAGTGCGTCCTTCTTAACAAGCATGACATACACAGCAACTAATTGAAGATTTGCTAATATCAGATGTATTGGGTCGAAAGGTGCAGATATCACAGCCTAGCTGTAGACCGCAATACAGCACATCATCTAAGGGCAAACAGAAGCGTCAGACTTGTAAATCTGGTTACTGAGATATTTATATGTTTGTGATATTATGTTAAAAATACAAGAATGTTTTCAGATGTCTGATTTTTTCCTCATTGGGTGTTGGTTTGTAATTGTACATGTGTTGTGTTTTCTGACTGTTATGAGAGTCATACCTCGATAGACTTGGTTGTAGTGTTTTCTGTCTGTTCTCATAGCTTTCATTCATTGGTACGAGAATGATACCTTGGAAGAGTTTGATGTAGTGTTTTCTAACTATTCTTATTGGTTTTGGATATTGACACGAGAGTCACACAGGGAAAAAGATTTAGTCTCAAAATGTAAATATTCACAGGGTATCTTCTTCTTCGCGTTCACCAGCTGTAAACTCTGGCGGAAAGTTCTGGTTGTTCGTCAACTTTTGGACTGCACTCATATTCCAGAACCTGAGTGTTGCGTGTGCATCCATTTTACAGATCTGACTAATTTGTATGCAGACTGCTGGTTCTTTGCCTCTCAGGCAGATGCACTCCGACTTCGAAAGAAGCTCCCAGTTAGTCTTACGACAAGCTTTTAGGTAGGCAGTGGGTCTATTCTTGTTCTCCATTTAATATGGCCCCGGAACCCACACGGAGATCATAGGGTATCATCAGTTGATGCACAGGAAGGTAGATGCTCTTATGGCGGCTGGATCTGCACCGCTGGCTGGTGAATTTATAAGTCAGAGCCCTTTGGGAACAAGTAACGAAGTCAGATGAGAAACTAGATTATTATGGGCTGGAGAGAATGATGCATTTGGGTGTGATCAGAGGGTTAGGCTGGCACACTATGCTCAGAGGAAAGGCAAGACGGACACACATCCAGACTACAACTGGCTGCTGAGGATAGGGACGGAGTGCATATGGGAATGCCCCAAGTGCTGTGATGTCAATTCTTAACTCAGCTCAACTCAACATGGTAGCCAGCAGAAAGAAATGCTCCAAGGACACACTAACGGCATCATTTAAAACCTTCAGTATCAGCCTTGATATTTGGGAAGCTGCTGGACAATATGGCGCATGTCTATTTGAAGAGGGGCAGCAGCTTGCGAGGCATCTAGAAAGGAGCAGCTGAACAGCGCAGGAGGGCTAAAAAAAAAACCTGTATAACAAGCTCAAAAATCATCTCATGTTGTCTTTCTCTTGTCTTTTTCCCCCACTGATCTTTCCAGTGGTCACAGCATGTTCTAGATTCCTTCTCATAACATGACCAAACAATTACAACTGTCTCAGATGTTTCTGATAAGTTGTCTTCGAGAACTCGCCTCTTTCATAACATCTGGGTTGCTCTTTTTGGACTGTTCAAGGAATTCTTAGGATTCTTCTACAAAACCACATCTTCAAGACCTCAAGAAATTATCTGGCTTGTTTAATAATTGTCCAGGAGTCACAGCCATATGTTAAAACCAGTTCTTAATAGCATGTGGGAACTCTTAATTCTCTAACACAGCCAAATAACATATTAACATCTAACAGCATGTTTTCATTTAGTATATTTATTGTAAATGTCTTTGGACTTTACATAATGTACTGACACAAACTGAGCAATCAAGTTGTAGGTAATCTCCCTCTCTTTCTTGTTGTACCCTGCCAGGACATCACACAAGCGATAAACACCCAGTGACACAAAGTGCCACCATGCAGATGAGAATCACCCGTGGAGAGGTCCCGGAAAAACCCCTTTCATCCGTTAGGCTATATTCAGGGCCCTCGACAAAAGCCAGGGTGGGGCTTCAAATAACGAAAAATTGCATCCCACAAGGGGACGACAAACTGTCAATAAACTCTGTAAGTAATCAACAAAGAAACATATATGTACAACAGGCATGCTAAACTGAGAGTGCCCTGACAATCATACAGGTGAAATTTTGTCGCCACGAGGGCCACACACGACAACTAATTGGAGTCATTTAATAAAAATTACTGCAGAATATTTCCTTTGTGCAAGCCGCAGATGTGCTATCAAAGGGTCGCATGTGGCCTGTGGGCTGTCAGATTGACATGCCTGACGTACAAGGTGTATAATACACTCACTGATGAAATCAATAGTACAGTTTTCATAAAATTGTGTTTCCAATGGCAATAAAAATTTAAGACTGATGAAATTCAACAGTCAAAAAGCTATAAGAAATCATAGCCTGTTCTAAATACTTGATAAAATTTCAAAATAAAATCAGAATTTATATTACGCATGTTTCCCATTAAATCACAAGGTGAATTAATTTTTAATTTGACTTGTATATAAACTCTTACAGTAATAGACATAAGTACAAACATAAACATACTAGAAAATATATAATATATATATAAAAATTATATAATACACTTGTCTACATTTGTGGGAACATCATAAAATTCAACAAGATTCATGGTAAGATGTGACAGCAGGAGAATAAAATCAACTGCCGAAATGTACAACAAAAAAACCAAACATACTGAACAGGAAAACTAATGGGTTAAAAACTACCCTGGCACAAATATTGTTATTAATGAAAGATGAAACAAAAATTAACAAGAAAACCTCACAGGATTAGTGATAACTAGTCCACCTGTCTTTCCCTCTGCATGTTGTAAACTGTCCAAACCCTTTGTCTTCTTCCTGAAAATGTCCACCGCCTACAGTGGCTAGCATCGCTTTACAAAGAGCTGATCAGAAGCATATCACAAATTTTTTGCCCAGGACATTGTGTGTTAGGAGATAGGCAGGCTGATAGATTGGCTGCTGCTGGTACTCTGGGCGGTCAGCTACTTTATGATAATCTAGACATGGTGAATACTCTCTGGGATCAAGTGAATAGGGTATATATCATCATCATGTGCCCTGCCAACTGGCGTAGGTGCTCATGCATCTCCCCAGATCACCATCCCTGGTTGCCTGGATCAGCTCTCTTGATGATATACCTCTGTGCTTTCATTTCAGCCCATCCAGCATCATCTCATTTGGTCTGCCTCTACCCCTTTTTCCACTAATCTTTCCAGTTGTCACAATGTTCTCCAATGTCTCTCTTCTCGCTATGTGGCCAAAGAAAGTTTGTCTCTTTCTTATTGTGTTGTATATATATATATATATATATATATATAAATAAAATTCAACCAAGACTGTACAATCATATGGCTAATAACAACACGTGGCAGCTAGAGCCATAAGGTTGGCTGTGAATTTTTGTCCTTATATATGTTAAGGGAGGCGTCTCAGTAGTGTAGTGGCTACACACTCGCCTGTTGGCTGAAGATTTTGGATTTGAATCTGCATCAAGGTGGATTCCTCTGCCCTCCCCCCTCCCCCCCCCACCACCCAAAAAAACTGACCTTAGTTCTTCAGGTCGACCCAGCCTAAAAGTGATATCAGGAAGCAAAGGCGGCCAGTGTGGTGTTGATCACATTATATACTGAATGCAGATCGGGCTGTAAAAATATATGTCTATACACTTTTAGACCAGCAGGCAAATAATCACACTCAGATACACACACACACATATATATATACATACACGTATATATGTAGTTGCAAGTTTGTGGCTGTGGTGTGTTGTGACAAGTTTCTTAAACAAAATAATGTATGGCAGCAACAATTTAATAACATGATAATGTGGAAACAGTTATAAGTTAATTTATAGAATTAAACAGATGCAACTTAACTCCCGACCACTACCACCCCCCCCCCCCCCCCCAAAGGCACACATGTCCCACCCACCTGCACGCACGCACACACACACACACACACACTGAATAAAATACACAAAACACTCCCACCCACCCAAAAACATAACAGCTAAGTAGCTAGACGCTTGCTGTCAGCACAAAGGCCTTGGATTTAAATCCATATCACACCTGTGTGGGGTTTGGGGGGTAAGAAGAAAAGACCCACTGACACTCCCCCTCCCCCACAGCAAACATGTTGTAAAACATCACTTAGGGGTTCCTACAAAGTTTGAGTGCATCTGCCTGAGAGGCAAAGAATCAACAGTCTGTGTACAAATAAGACAGATCTGTAAAATGAATGTGCATGCAAGGCTGAAGTTCTGGAACAAGACCAAAGTCCAGAAATGGATGAACAACCAGAAATGTCTACCGGAGTTTACAGCCTGTGAAAGCTAAGAGGAGAAGGAAAGTTTGAGGTTTTGAACAATGGATCAACATCATTGCACACGGGTAGTAACCCATTAGTGCTCCGTTCTTGTAACTCAAGTCTGAGTCCAAAGAAGCTCAACATAGTGCACAGGATCTGTAGCATTGGAGAGGATGCTGAAATACTTTGGGTAGATTTTTAACTCAAAATTTTGCCCAGGCAGCGCCGTTTGGCTACTCTTTTTGATTTCCAACTGCCAAGGTGGTTTTTTTTTTACATGCGCAACAATGCATGCAGGCATCCGATCTCACTACCAGGAGACCAGGGGGAATTACTAGAAGTCCAAGTCTACATGAAAAACTCCCATCCCTTACAGGGGATTGAGACCGGAACCTCTAGCACTCGAGGCGGACACAATGCCTCGAGACCACACAACCCCCCTAGAGGAGGAGGAAGAAGAAGAAGAAGAAGAAATGCACACCGAGACGGATTTTTATAACTCATTCAGTGCTCCCAGACCAACCCATCCTGAAGTGGGTATGAAGAAATTACCTGGAAAATAAAGGAGACTGGCAGGATGTTGATCATATCACTTATCACTCACCAAGCGTTCCATACAAATATGGTTAAAACCATAGTTTCGATGTACCTGTAGCATTTAAGAGTCCTTTAATGTTTAGTCTTGCCCAAAGACACACGCACATACAAACACCCACACACAAGCAGAAGATAAAACAGATAAGTACTCTTAAATCCTAAATAAATAAATATTCTTAAATCCAAAATAAATAAATATTCTTAATAATACAATTATTCAATGAATTTGTGTACTATGTCTACAATGCTCAATCATAAAGTGCAAATCATATTCATGTATAATACAGACTCAATTATGCTTCAAAACTGTTTAGTCTAAGTGGATTGTATAAATATTCTGCTAGCTGGATATTCTTGCAAACTACAAATATTCATTAACTGGTGCTTGTGCAGAACAGAGTGAATTAAATGTGGAGCTTTGGGACAGATCTCTTCCAGTGAGGAAGAGGTGAGGAGAATATGCTGGCCCTGGATAGGACACACAGTGCAAACATCCAATAGCAATTTAACTATAATGTCTTTGCATTGGAACCACAGGGCCAAAAGAATTAAAAAACCACATGCAAAAGGGAATCAAAGAGCAAAATGAAAATGACGGGGAGGACATAGGGTGAGCTATATGGCACAGCAAAAGATAGGACGACGGCATGAGCCTGTTAATGATCTATGGTTGATTAGGGAATTAAGAGCTGAAGAGAAGCATGTACCTTGAACAGTGGCTCTCCGGCCTACTCTTTCTTATTACCAACTGCAGAGACGATTTTAAAACAAAAATTATTATTCCTCTAGTGAAGTGTCTTATTGTAAACTGTATATGATTAACATACTAAATTAGTCAGTACTAAAAAACAAAAAAATTGGTTGAGTTAAGAACCAATACCATAGTACTCTGGATATTCTCATAAGCAACCCGTCCCTATTATCAGGAGCAAGTGCAGAGTTCTAATTCTGATTTTACTATCCGTCTTGCCTTCTCAGAGTATCAAGTATCAGATCCCCTAGCCCCTTCTTGCTGAATAATTCTCTTCAGACCATGAGCTATTTATGCTTCACATAGCAGATGCTGCAGTTGGTATGCAAACATGTTAGACCTTCATATTTTCTAGGCCAGTGTTTCCCAACCTTTTCACATCCACTACCCACCAAAATAGGGGGAAATTATTCTGTGACCCATCCAACAGCTGATGAAACACAGAAATACAATTGACATGATAAAGCCACACTCATTTTGCAGGAACCATGCTGCTGCATGAGTTTTGTCCTTATTCCCAACCCAGACTGGACTAGGGGTTAAGTAAACTTGGGGTGCCCTAATGTGACTGTTTTATGTGGATGAATAGGGTTTCTGGGATTTGTGTGTATTTAATTCTCATTTTTGAGGTAAAAGGTAAAGGTAAAGTTGGGAGATGTGAACCAGCGTCACTGCACACGGTTATAAACCATAAGTACTCTGCCACCAGTACGGACAGCCGATAAGAAACTGTCTGCCTGTGTGGCCGTCCGCACGTAACTCCATAGCTACAGCGACGTTCCTCCATTTACCCCAGAGTGTCAACTCTGGTACCCATTTCCTAGTGGCTGGGAACACAGAAGAACACTGCTCTAGGCCACAACATATGAGAGAAGATGGTCAGGTTCCCTGCCAAGTCACCTTACCCTTCCGAACAATTCCAAGAAAGTTCTAGAAATTGTCTCGTACTCTATTTTTTAAAGACTGGGTCAAACCCATAGCTGTACTGTTGTGAAAAATAATTCCTACTATTTCCGAGGATTGAACCCATTTGGCTAGCTCTAGAGCGGTGAGAATCATTACTCTAAATGCCCTGAATATCCATATTATCATCTCTGCTTATTTTCTTGAATGGTTAAGAAAGCTGTGCTCCCATTCGGGAGACACAGGTTTGAATCCTAGGTAAGGAATTGTTTGTCTGGGTAAAATAAAAATGTTACCATGCAGAGTCTGTGCAACTGCACTTGCAATGCTGCCTTATATCTTCAGGCTCAAAGATCACTCCCCCTCCTCCACCCCTTTCCCCAACACCACCTTAAAAGGTGATCAATACAGGCAGTATTTTTTGTAAATTTCCTTCAAGAAACTAAAAATACAATAGTCCAGGAAAAATAACTGGCTTTAAAACAGACTATCACAGAAAAGAAGAATAGCACACTGTTCAACTCTTTCAGTCCTAGGGGGTTTAGCATCAGAGGCTCAAGGGTAGAAAGAAGGGACATAAAATCAGTGCATCTTGCCTTCACTGGGCTTCAAGGTGAACGTTTGATGTTTTCCTTGGGACTGAAAGAGCTCATTTAAACTACATGTAATAAAAAACATTATCTATTTATCCCAATAAAAAAGTTAACATAATGAATAAAGCAATAATACCTCATAAATCAAGAAATCCCCATGCAAAAAGGACATTCCCAACAGCCAGACCAATATGCAGAAGGTCTACACGATAGAACCAACTTAATTTCCCTTCTGACCCAATTACTTTACTGGATGCCACATACACAGCACAAGCTAGAAGAGCATAAATATTATACGACCTCAGTGCCACAATCACAACAGTCAGCAATCCAAACCCTGCGCAACTTTGTGTGGCCAAGTGCCGCATGCCAGGAGCTAGGAAGCGGCAGCCAATCAGCACAGCAACCATAATCATCAGGTTGAGGTTCATCATGACTGGCAGATCTTTGTGGCAGACGCCAACTGCAAGCAAGGGCATGCCAACAACCTTGCAGAGAAGAGACAAGACATTACAAATTTCAGCAATGAATGGCATTACTTGGTGAGAATCTTCTTCTTTGTGTTCACCAGTTGTAAACTCTGGCAGAAAGTTCTGGTTGTTCGCCCACCTCTGGACTTTAGTCTTGTTGCAGACTTAAATGCTGCATGCACATCTGTTTAACAGATCTGACTTATTTGTATACACTGCTAGTTCCTTGCTTCTCAGGCAGACCCACTCCGATTTAGAAGGCAGCCCCCCAATTAGTCAACTCTTACGACATGCTGGCTGGGGAGACAGTGGGTCTGTTCTTGTTTTCCCCACAATGGGACCCTGGAATCCACATGGGAACTTGGTTTGAATAAAAAGTGTAATCAATTAGCAATTGAAAAAAATAGTTGACGCTACGTTATTAAAATACAGTGTGTAATCATGAATACAGCAATGCAAGAATAGTCAACATTACTTGACTAGAATTAGAAGAGCACTCCTTTAGCAAAGAAAATAGCTGGCATTACCTGGTTACAAAACACACAGTACACATTTGTCAAAGAAAAATATTTGGTAGTACTACATTAAAATAAAAGGTGTAATTTTACTTAACAAAGAAAAACAGTTTGTATTATTTCATTAAAATAATGATGTAATTATTTAGTAATTAAAAGTAACATTCAATAAAAACAAATTTAACAAAGAAAACATTAGTTTTAACAATAACCTCATACTTCTTCTTCTTTTTACTCTCCTTGCCAGTGGTTTTCAGATAAGAAGGCTACAGGCCTCTATGAAATTTAGCTTGTGGTATGATGCATGTCTTCCATTGATCCACACAGGTTGGTTTCCATCAAATGCCAACTGGCCAAACCTGGGATGTCTCTGCTGCATGTAGAAGGCATGTCTATAGTATATGTTCACTATTCTTTGGTGCCTTCTACATGGGCAAATCTCTGAATTCTAAGGCAAAAATTTCAAGTGTAAACACATAGGGCTGCAGAGTCTGTTGTGTTCAGTATGCAATCTACAACCTCATCAATGATGCACACCTCATACATGATGCAGACCTCATACATGACGCAAACTTCATACATGACACAAATCCCATACATGATGCAAACCTTATACATGGTGCAAACTTAATACATTGTGCAAACGTCATACATGATGCAAACCTCACACATGGCACAAACCACATACATGACAAAAACAAATACATGATGCAAACCTCATACATGACGCAAACCTCATACCTGATGCAAACCTCCTGCCTGATGCAAACCTCATACATTATACAAACCTAATACATATGAAACCCTCACCTGAGCCAACCATGATGTCATCAGGTGATAATCATAAACTTGCCCTTCCGGTCGGGACTGGGCAAATCGAACAACTCCGAAGGCAGCAGCAGCCCCCTGGATCCCCAGCCCAATACAAGCGAAGAAATTCACCCAGAAGATGTTGTAAATGAAGTACAGGACAGATATTGCCAGCACTGCATCAGATGCTGAAGTTGTCAGCTGTCTGGCCATTTCTAAATGTCTGTAAATATATTTGTTCACAAGCTCTTCTTTAAGAACAGTGTTGACACAAACTATGTTCAAAAATTTAACACTTAAGAACAGTGTAGACACAAACTATGTTCACACATTTTAAACTTAAGAACAGTGTAGAAACAAACTATGTTCACAAATTTTAAACTTAAGAACAGTGTAGAAACAAACTATGTTCACAAATTTTAAACTTAAGAACAGTGTTGACACAAACTATGTTCACAAATGTAACACTTAAGAACAGTGTAGACACAAACTATGTTCACACATTTAAAACTTAAGACCAGTGTAGACACAAACTATGTTCACAAATTTAAAACTTAAGAACAGTGTAGAACACAAACTATGTTCACAAATTTAAAACTTAAGAGCAGTGTAGACACAAACTATGTAAACAAATTTAACACCTATGAACAGTGGTGACACAAACTATGTAAACAAATTTAACACTTAAGAACAGTGTTGACACAAACTATGTTCACAAATTTAACACTTAGGAACAGTGTAGACACAAAATATGTTCACAAGTTTAAAACTTAAGACCAGTGTAGACACAAACTATGTTCTAAAATTTAAAACTTAAGAACAGTGTAGACACAAACTATTTTCACAAATTTAAAACTTAAGAACAGTGTAGACACAAACTATGTTCACAAATTGTAAACTTAAGAACAGTGCAGACACAATCTATGTTCACAAATTTAAAACTTAAAAACAGTGCAGACACAAACTGTTCAAAAATTTAACAATTAAGAACAGTATAGACACAAACTACAGGTTTTGAAAAGAAATTAATTCTATTATAATTTATATTCAAACATTTTCTTCTTCTCAGCGTTCACCAGCTGTAAGCTCTGATAGAAAGTTGTGGATGTTCATCCATGTCTGGACATTAGTCTTGTTGCAGAACTTGAATTTTGTGTGTACATCCATTTTACAGAACTGACTTATTTGTACAAAGAATGCTGTTTCCTTACCTCGCGCGAAGTAGCAGTTCAACTTATGTAAACAAATACAGTGGATCCATTCTTTTTTTAAACCCCTAAATAAGTCTGCAGAACCCACATAGGGTGTACATTAAATCGTTATTATCATCATTACCATTATAATTAATACTGTGCAGTGCCAGTGGATGTTGAAAGAAAATTGGTACAAGAGATGGCTATGGAATACATACATCTAATAAAGGATAAATTCCTGATTAACACAGAGGCTCCAAAGGAAAAGATAACAAGCCTGAAATTGAATTATATATTTCGCAATGGAAAAAAAAAAGAGAAAAACTCAACATACGTGATAATCTACCAATTGTCACTGCAGAAATTATTGCTGTACTCAGAACTATTGAAATGGTACATGACAACCCTTCAAAACAACTGACAGTTTTAAAAGAATTCCCATCTTCTTTTCAGGCTTTACAAAATTCAAAAATGTGTAGCAGACCAGACTTAACAGAAGAGATATCTCTGGCTACCACATATCTAAACAAACAAGGATGTTCAGTGCTGGTTGTATGGATACCAGTTCATGTGGGAATATATAATGAAACTGCACAGGGAGGCGAAAAAAGGCAGATTCAATCAAAACACAGTTAATATTATGAGCACAGGAGACATCAAATCATTGATTAAAAAATGTATATTAATAACATGTCAAGGCAGATGTTGCCAAGGCCCTTGGAGAACAAGCAACGGAATTGGTAGAGATAGAAGAATATTATGGTCTGGAGAGAATGAGGCATCTGGGTGTAACCAGAGGGTCTGGCCGGCTCACTACACGTAGGGGAAAGGCAAGAAAGACGGGTACCATCACTATTGATAGTGTCATTACCATGGCTGCTGAAGATAAGGACAGAGCATGCACGGAAATGCCCCGAGTGCTGTGATTTCTTTTCTTGACTTAACTCAAAATGTATATTAGAGGAATAGTCCGTGAATTAGGGCCACAGCCTAGAGTTATTAAATCCGCCTAAGAGACAAATTCAGATAACAAACTTAAAATGCCATGTAATTGTAAATCGCTTAGACTACAACTTAGACGGTCTTGCTTTACTCTACAGGAAGAGACCTGTAATGTATGCCAGAAACACAATAATAGGTTAGTTGCCCCTGGCTGTTGTGTGGTTTTTCTAGGCAAATTTACATACAGTAGTTTGCCATTGCTTTTTGGACAGTCGGCTTTCTTGATACCACTGTCGAAACCAACGCAAGGCACATGGCCTGCAGCTGGGATCAAACCCGGCATCCCGGCATTACGAAGCGTTCACATCGACTTAGCCACAGAGACGACTTCAGATAACAGACTAACTTAAAATACCATGCAATCATAAACTGCTTAGACTACAACTTGGATGGTCTTGCTTTACTATACCGAAAGAGACCTGTAATGTATGCCAGAAATACAATAATACAAAGCACTATTTGCAAGAGTGTAGGAAATATTAAAACCAAAGAAAACCATTAACTGACTGTGTGAATCTCCATAAATTACATTATGATCATGGAAAACTGACTGCACATAAACAGCCCCAGAGAGCTGCATGGCAAGGTCAAGAGATTTATTACTAGGACTCAAATCCATATATAGAAGGATAAAGAATGCCCATGGCATCTTTGAAGAAGTTTCCCCTAAAGATAAACTCAAGGAGAATAATCAATGAAGGCATCATACGTTCATAGGTTCCTACCTAGAAGCCCAATGAACGCATGATGCGCCCATTTTATTACTTTCTTTACTACCCCTGGGCCTGTGATGCTAAACCCCCTGGGACTCAAAGAGCTAAGGAAACAATATATCCGCCATGTTAATGACACACAGTTAGTAAGATTGTCTAATTATTCAAAGTATAATTTCTATCATAATCACATCCCAAATCACATAGTCATATAAATATTTACAAGATATATAATTTTTAAATAATATATATATATACTCTGAGAACTCAACTATAAATTCCAATTATAACCCTGAGGGCTGAACAGGATATTCTAGAAAAATTACTACTACTACTACTTAAGAAAGAAAGACCATGTAAACAATACACTGAAGGAATAACATATCGGAAACACCACATAAGAAAAACACAAACAGGCATTTTCCTATTGTTTATATTTGCATCTTGACACAAAGTATGAGAGGGTCAAGATGAAATGAGTCAGTTTATATTAAAACCAGCAATGATGGTCAGTTAACTACGAATTTACAGAAAAAATGAGTTTTTCATTTTGATGCCCAATGCAGATAATGAACACACAGCAAAAAGTGGCCACATAAAAGATGGGGAACAAAATAAAAGACACTAGGAACCGCCTAAAAATAAAGACAAACTTACACAGCATACCAGAAAGAAATACACAGAAATGCTTTACAACAACTCTCCCCCCCCCCCCCCCAAACCCACCCACCTCAAGCCTTATTTTTCAATCACTTCTTTAATGAGGTAATGAAAAAGAGAAGAAAAGAAGAAAAAGGACATAAGGAAGAGAAGCAGGAAAAGAGGAAGATGTGGAGGGGGAGAAGAAGAAGAGATGAATCATTTAATCAGTCGTTACAGTTAAAATTTCGGCTCTCCTTGCAACTACGGCCACATATTGGGGGAGTACGCCAGAGTTCAGTCCCCTGGCGCATTGCAATTACGGAGTGGAGAAGAGGGAACGAAACAAATGACATAATTAGTGTGTGCGATAGAAAGTGTGCAGTGCACTCCTGTCATCATAGGGTTAGGGGTTAGGGTTTGGGTTAGGGTTAGGGTTGGGTGGGCCAACACACACTAATTACGTCATTTGTTTCGTTCCCTCTTCTCCAAAATTTCTAGTTATCTTGAGAGGTGAGTGAAGTTCAACTCCACCAGGTGCATAACGAGTTTAACGAGCGACTATCACTCGCAACACCATTCGGATGAGAATCACCAGGGCACAAATCTCTGAAACCCTGTTGAACCGTTAGGTTATATTAGGGCTTCGACAACAGCCAGGATGGGGCTTTAACTCTCTTGAGTCCCAGCGAACGCATCATGCGCTAATTTGTTTCAACCTAGCTGCCCAATCGACGCATGACAAGTCAAGGTTTTTAATCTACCACTGACCGGTTGTAAAATGCGGACAGCTCAATTTCAACTTCCTTCCGAGTTCTTTTTGTCTGATATCAAGCGTGCTCATTTAGAAACATGGGTTGAAAGCCACAAATATAGTAAATTTGCGAGATTCCCGAGTTTAATAAGTGTTTGTTTGAAAAGAATATGGCCGCCAAGCATTATTCTACGTGCATGCCAACATGATTTACGGCTTTAGAAGCCTACAATTTAAATAAAGTATGTGTTTTTTTTTTTTAATTTATCGGAAGTTAGATAGATAACATTGCGAATTAGGTGTGTTTCAGTCATTCATAGAGTCAAGCTTTGATGAGGGATATGTCTAATGTGTACCTCACGCGAAGGGTACAACGATAGCAAAGTCTGCTGGCACAAACAGAATAAACATTAGTGAAAAGACGATTTTCTTCAGTGTCAGTTAGTTCTAGTGCTATTCCCCTTATTATTTAGGAACATAGCTACAAATTTACAGGCAAACTGAGTGTTAGATAAACTTCATTTTGCGTGAAGATACTTATTGTTTTAGTAGTTAGTTTTCTTTACAGGCAATAATAGTGCTCTGTTATGATGCTTCAAAAGATTCTTTGGAACAAAATGTAATGTACAGATTGAGTTTATATTTTACTTATACATTACTAAGTGGTTCATATTCATTTGTGTTTCATTTTGGATGTATTTTAACCAGTTTTCATTGAGTGCCAAGGTAGTAAGTGGAAATTTTTTTATTTCATTTTACTATTTTTTGGGCTATCATCCGAAAAACAGGCACATATTATGGCGGCCAAAAACACATCCTGACAGGGCCTCAGTCACATGTAAATTAAGGACTTCCAGCGACTACCGCCACCGCAGAGAGTATCTCCCACGCCGCTACACGCGGCGTGGAGCAGGGCTAAACTAGATGGGTAGCACTCACAAGCAAATAAAATGAAGGGAGCTGCAGGAGATATGGTAGCTGCTGCTCGTGAGTCCCAGCCATCTAGTTTAGCCCCGCGTAGCGGCGTGGAAGATACTCTCGGCGGTGGCGGTAGTCACAGGAAGTCCGCAATTTAATTTGCTGGAAGTCCGCAACTGACATGTGACTGAGGTTCTGTTAGGGGGTGTTTTTGGCCGCCATTATATGTGCCTGTTATTCGGAGGATAGCCAATTTATTTAAACATACCGTCAGTTTATTTACTAATTTTTAATTACTTACGCAATTACTTGTTGTAGCTCTATGCTAAAATTATTCCTCAATAATCCCTGGTCACTTTAATATATAATATGTATATGTTGCGCAGGAATCGAAATGTATTCATTTATTTGCCGTACTTTTTAGGATGCAATTTTTTGTAATTTGAAGCCCCACCCTGACTCTTGCCAGGGGCCGCAATATAGCCAGGCCATAAATATGGCCAATTGGCTGAACGCGGCTTCTGGGACCTATCCACAGTGATCTTCATTCACATGGTGGCACTTTGTGACATCGGGTGTTTATCGCTTGTGTGATGTCCTGGTGGGGTAGAAAGTCAGTCAAGTCAGTCAGGCAATTGATGGTCTGAGTGTTTTAATGTCTTACACTTTATGAAATTAAAAAATAGCATTTCCACCCCTTGGGCCTCTGATGCTAAACCCCTCGGGACTCAAAAAGTGAAAATTTAAAAAAAAAATGTATCTTATACTGGGACAGTATAGTTCAATTCAAATATCTCGAGCGATTAGTTACAATCATTCAGTGACAGTGATAGTACTGTGATAGTCACTGACTGATAATATAGTGATACTACTGATACTGATAACTCTTGGGTTCCAGACTCTTGAGATGAATATATATCTATTATATTACACACATAATCTAGTGCCCTTCACATGGTCTAAAATAAACAAATGCAGGTTAAAAAGTACTTTAACACACAAAAAGGGGAAAACTATTGCAAGTGCTTGGCGTTACTAGACTAAATTATTGTTTACCGTATTTGAAACAGCTGAAACAAAATCTGTACCTGAAAGTCCGAAAGATGTGTTGCGAGTTATGTCCCTTGAACGTCATTAGATCGTATTCAGTTTCGTCCTTTTAAGGACTAAATTTTTTGTTATTTGAGGCCCCACCTTGGCTTTTGCCAGGGGCCGCAATATAGGCAGGCCATAAATATGGCCAATTGTCTGAACGCGGTTTCTGGGACCTCTCCACGGCCATTCTCATCCACATGGTGGCACCTTGTGTCATCGGGTGTTTATCGCTTGTGTGATGTCCTGGTGGGGTAGAAAGTCAGTCAGTCAGTCAGTCCCTTGAACATTAAGTTTATGTCATGTAATTTAACAGTTATCCCCATGTGGGATGCAGTTTTTTTAGTTTCTTGAAGCCTCACCATGGCTTTTGTAGGGGCCTCAAATATAGCCTAACGGCTGAACGGGGTTTCTGGGATCTCTCCACGGGTGATCATCATCCGCACTGTGGCACTTTGTTTCACTGGGTGTTTTTCGCGTATGTGATGTCCGGTTGGGGTACAACTACCCACCTATCTACCTTGAATATTAACTTCATATTATGTAATTAACAGTCACCCTTGTGTGTGATGTATTTTTTTAAGCCCCCTTCCCCGCTTTTGCCGGGGCCCTAAATACATCCGGGCCTTAAATATGGCCTAACGACTGAAAGGGGTTTCCGGGACCTCTCCACGGGTGATCCTCATCCGAATTGTGGCACTTTGTGTCACCGGGTTTTTATCGCCTGTGGTATGTCCTGGTGGGGTACAACTTTCCTACCTACCTATCCATTGAAAGTTACAACTTTTAACTAAACGTCGTTCCCATGTGGGATGCAATTTTTCGTTATTTTGAAGCCCCACCCTGGTTGCTGCCAGGGGCCCTAATATAATCTAACGGTTGAACGGGGTTTCTGGGGCCTCTCCACACGTGATCCTCATTGGGGGGGGGGGGGGGAGTGGCGGCACTTCGTGTTGCCGGGTGTATATCGCCTTGAGCGATATCCTGGTGGGTTAAAATTTACTTACTCGCTCCCTTGAACACGGGTTTGGTCCTGGAAGTTGCAAGTCTTAATATCAAACGGCAAAGATGCATAAGTCCTCAGGGACTGTCGATTGTATACTAGATGTGTGAGTAAGGATAACATTTGTTTAATTATAGAGACAAGATAGTCTAAAATAACAGCGTAGGTATCAAGAATAGAATAGGACAAGCCAATACTGCATTTTATAAAATAAAGAACACTTTGTGCAATAAATCCATGTCAATGGAGGATGGGAAAAGAATTCTCGCATGTTATGTAGAACCTGTTTTAACATACGGCTATGAAGCTTCGACAATTAATAAACAAGCCGAATTGACGCCTCGGAGATGTGGTTTTACAGAAGAATTCTTAAAATTACTTGGACAGCTAAGACGAGCAACCTTGATGTTTTGAAAGAGGCAATTTATCACAATCACAAGAAAGAGACAGTCATAATTGTTTGGTCATGCTTTAAGAAGAAGGAAATTGGAAAGATCTGTGGAAAGACAGACAGCGGAAGACAACGGGAGAAGATTGTTGACAGTCTTTCGTCATGGCATGGAGGGGTGTCAACATATAAACTGACACTTGCAGTTGCGGATCGCAGATTGTGGATAGGCATGATCGGCCACACCAGTCGGCAAGGCACTTGATGAGTAGTAGTAGTAGTCGTAGTCGTAGGCGTTGTCGTAGTAGTAGTAGTAGTAGTAGTAGTAGTAGTAGTAGTAGTAGTAGTAGTAGTAGTAGTAGTAGTAGTAGTAGTAGTAGTAGTTGTAGTTAGCAGCAGCAGTTACTGATCTGTTGTTGTAGAGGTAGCAGTAGTTTTAGTAATACTATTAGTGGTAGTAGAAGAAAAGTGTGGGACTTATTGTAATAGACACGTCGTGGTGAGTACCGGCACCTTTCCCTTTTTTTTTTAAACCTTTAAAAAAAAAAACCTGGTAGTAGCAGCAACAACAGCAGTAGTAGCAGCAGCGGTGGCAACCTTAGGAACATTAGATTGTCTAGAAAAATCACAACAGCCCCCCAAAAAATGCTGGGATGATTCAGCAATGTCCAGTCAAGAACACGTAACTAACATTTATGCATTTACAATATTGAATTGTTCTCTTTTTTAAGTTTCTAAATTTAGTAAAACTGGTCTTTCTGCGGTGCCATATTAAGTTGTAGGCATGATTTAGCTACTACATTTAGCTACTTTTGCCTTTCGAAAATCTAGTGTGTGTGCGCCAACTAGCAGTCATCTCTTGTCACCCCTTTAGTTGGAAGGGTTTTTCTTAGGCATTGTCGTATTTCAGTGCCCGCTTTGTGTTTTCAGGTAAACTTGTCCTCATGAGCACGCAGGAGCGTGTGTGGATACGGGCCACACCGGGTGTCATCACCAAGAGGAGGAAGTTAAAAAAAAAAGGAGGGGGGTATAACAGTGTTTTTAACATAAATAAAAATGTGTGAGAGTTTGTGTGTGAGTGTGTTTATTGGGGGGGGGGGGGTGACCTTGCTACGCCACTTCTAGTATGGCAATTAATTAATTCCAAGTGTAATTTTGCTTTTAATTTACAACGCTTGTTACATCTTTGTGCCGTTTTAGACTTTTAAAAATGGATGTCACTTTCTTTAACATATTAAATCTGTTAAAAACACAATGTTATTAGATACAGTGGTTAGAGCACTGGGCTTTTAAGTGTGAGACCCAGGTTTGAATCCTTGAGGATACTTTTTTTCTGTCGGGCAAAATAAAATCCTCACCTGCACAGTCGTGTCCACAGCACCAGTCATGCGGCTTAAATCCTGAGGCTCAAAGACCCCCCTGCCTACACCGCAAAAGTGGTAAAATAAAGGCAGTAATTGGCAGAAGGATGCCAGGTCAGACTAAGTAATTGAACACCCCCCTCCCCCTTTTTACACCGCCCTTCGCACAGAAAATGATGCGAAATCCAAGAGGCGAAGTGGAGAGACAACTGTCTAGGCGTTACCATACAGTCTACAGCATCTCGATAGTTTTGGCTATCCTCGGAATAACGGGCACTAAAGATGGCGGCCGCAAAATATCCTTTCGAGCCACACGCACGTGACTTAATTTGCGGTAGTCGCCAGAAAACCGCAAATTAAGTCACGTGCGTGTGGCTCGAAAGGATATTTTGCGGCCGCCATCTTTAGTGCCCGTTATTCGGAGGATAGCCATAGTTTTTTTTTAGCGGATTAGGTCACGTTAACATTGCTGAAGGTGGACTTTAGAGAAGAAATTTTATTATGATTGTCTGCTTCGTCTGAAGTTTAGAGTTTGAACAACGGATCAACATCATGGCACACGGGTAGTAAACTATCACGATAAATGCTCCGTTCTTCTTCTGACTCAAGTCTGAGTCCGAAGAAGCTCAGCACAGTGCACAAGCTCTGTAGTAGCGGCGAGGATCCTGAAATACTTTGGGTAGATTTTTAACTCCATATTTTGCCCGGGCAGCGCCGTTAGGCTACTCTTTTCGATTTCCAACTGCCAAAGGATTTTTTACGAAGTTCACTAACTCTTTCGGTCTCACAAGAACCTAGCTAATGTCCGAGGGAGCTATGAATAGTGCTTGGTTAACTATTAGTCGTTCCCATGTGAGATGCAATTTTTCGTTATTGGAAACCTCACCTTGGCTTTTGTCAGGGCCCTAAATATAACCGGTCTATAAATATGGCCGAACGGGGTTGCCGGGACCTCTCCACGGGTGATCCTCATCCGCATGGTGGCACTTTATGTCACCAAGTGTTTATCACTTTGTGTGATGTCCTGGTGGGGTACAACTTACATACATACATACATACATACATACATACATACATACATACATACATACATACATACGTACGTACGTACGTACGTACGTACGTACGTACGTACGTACGTACGTACGTACATACATACATACATACATACATACATACATACATACATACATACATACATACATACATACATACATACATACATACATACATACATACATACATACATACATACTAGCATTCCAACAATACAATATAGCAATACAATACTCGTGGGTATACTACGCCCAGAAGGGTCAAATAAAAAACCTTTGCAGAAAACATATACTATCAGAGATCTTCAGAGTTTCTCTCTAAATATACAATGTAAAAACACACTGGTATATGTGAATAATATTCAGTTGGTTGTTAGGGGACAGAATTGTGACCGGTATTATCAGTATTGGAACTCTGCTCTGGCTGTTGAAGATGAGGACGGAGCATGCATGGGAATGCCCCGCGTGATGTGATGTCAATTCTTGAGT
The DNA here is from genome assembly GCA_905116865.2 of Candidula unifasciata. Lineage (NCBI taxonomy): Eukaryota > Metazoa > Mollusca > Gastropoda > Stylommatophora > Geomitridae > Candidula > Candidula unifasciata. Next base: position 152,806 of record CAJHNH020000955.1, on the reverse strand, counting down.
TAACTCAACTCAACTCGACTGGGGACAGAAAGAGCCAAAGTATCTTGTTCTTCTTTGTTCACTGGCTTTACGGCGGAAAGTTCTGATTGTTAGTCCATTTTGGTTTTTGGCTTGTTCCAGGGCCTGAGTTTTGTGTGTACATCCGTTTTGCTGAATTATTTGTGTGCAGCTGGTTGTTCCTTGCCGCTTGGGCAGATACACCCCGACCTCGAAGAAACTCTCAAATTAGTTGACTCTTGCGACATGCATGTTCAGGAGGCAGTAAGTTTTTCTTGTCCCCCCCCCCCCTATGGGGCCCCGGAACCCACACGGAGAGCTAAAGTATCTAATGAGAGTGTTGTGATCGCTGATCCCTGCTTCAGAAAGAGACGAAGAGGATAAGTTTTCTAGGTTCTAATAGAAGTATTAAATAACATCCTTCAATGAGTGAATATACAACTTCTTTCTTTGAGTGCCTATCAATACATGTTTGTTTATTTAAAGAAAAAAGTATTGCACGTGCATTTTAGCCACACTTTTTATATGGCATGTTTAGCAACCATTTAGCCACAACCAAAAAATATCAGACGGCAACACTGTTTGTGCTGGCTAAAGCCAAAATAGTTTTCACAAACTGGAGATCATTTATTGATAGCATTTGAGTTGTTTTTCGGACTACTCTACATCTTTTAGTGTGGATATGTAATCCTTTTTCGAATAAGAAAATCAGGTGAGGATGTTTGTATTTCGTTACTAGTTGTGAATTCAGTGGATTCGTAAACAACAAGTAGGATTAGAAGTAAATGAGAAACCCGGTATCTGGGATGCCCTCGACAATTTTAACAACTCGACGTCTGCTCAGCAGTCGGTGTAGTGATGTAGCGTAGTGCTGTAGGCGTCATCAAATAAATACAGCCACGAAAATGTTTTGATTTTGATGATTGAAACGTAAATGATAAGAAGCCAAACTGGAATAGTACGACAATATATTGTACAAACTTTACATTTATGTAATGAAAATTGCAGTGTGTTTCTTTCTACAACGTTATTTATTACATTTTATGTATGTGTTTTGCCTTAGGAACTGATTTATTTTTATAAATTCAAATTCCCCCTCACGAGAAATCATACCTGGATTGACACTGTCAAAACGGCAAGACCACAATACGCCAACATAACGGAACTTCTATCTTATTTATAATATAACCATATGCGGAGATTTAGGATTAAATAATAATGTACTGTCATTTTTCATTGTTCAGTAACAATAACTTCCAGTGCCACCACTGGATTGACACTGTCAACAAAGCGGCAAGACCATAAAAAGCCAACATAACTAACGGAACTTGTATCTTATTTATAATATAACCATATTCGGAGATTTAGGATTAAATAATAATGTACTGTCATTTTTCATTGTTCAGTAATAATAACTTCTTTTAATTATAATTATTATTTTTATTTTGAATATTATTAATAAATCAGATGATTTTATTCATTATTATTAATATTATTACCATCGTCATCATCAGTTTCTTGTAGAGGAACTCGCAAAATGTTCCGAACAGTTTGCGATCTGTGGCTGTTGTTATTCTCTATTTATACTCTCCTGGGGCGACATCTTGCTTTCACTTTAACTTTAAGATGTTGTCATGTGAAGCGCCTGTGTTGGTAGTTGTGTCTTACTAACTACATTGTAACGAGATGACCAAACAGTTTGATCTCCTAATTCTCAGAGAATTTGGTGCATAGTGTTTTTCTACAGACCATAATCTGCCTGATAATATCATTTCTTACTTGGTCTCAGATGGTTAAGTAAGTTGGTGGCTTTCCTCAGACATCTCTATTCATAAGTGTCAACTTTAACATAGGCTAGCCTTTGATAATGTCTGAGTTTGACATTGTAGCACAGTGTTAGTATGAATGTACTGAATCTGTTTCTTGGTGGTCATACTTATGTTTGGATGTTTTAATAATGGTATCAGTTGCCATCTAAGGTCACTGGCTCGTTGGCAGCTTGTTTCTTTTTCCCGAGCTTTTCTCCCGTCCTCCAAGAATAGACTTCTTAGATGTTTAAATGCATTAACTTGATTCAGACAAGTACCATTCAAACCTATATGTAGCAGAAGTCTGGAAACCTGCATTACTTTAGTTTGAGTCATATTCACTTTTTGCTCTCCTCACTGTAAAACAGGCAATGGTTGTCTGCAAATAGTAGCTCGATGATAATACAGATCTGCCTTAGTTGTGTACAGACTGTTGGTTCCTTGCCTGTTAGGCATATACACCCCCACAATTTGAGGGGAAACCCCTTATAAGTCATATCTTACAAAATGTTTGTTACAGAGACAGTGGGTCTCTCCCCACCTCCCCCCCCCCCCCTTTCCCCACAGTGGCGTCCTGGAACCCGCACAGGGATTACATTAATTAGACAAGTACTTGAGTACGTTATTTTATTATTCTGTGATATGTCTAGCACTTAAAACAATTGGCACAGCACGAGCAGACAAATTAAATTAAATGTATTGAGAACATGTCTTCCCCATGGCAAGAAGAAGTTGTAAGTCATGGACCATTCAATTTAAACTTGAAGTCAAAAAGATTGACTTCATTGCACTGTTCTTATCCTAAATGAACATCCCTAATTCTGCCTGCAGAATGGCTAGCCACCTGTCAAAAGCATTGCACAAAGCACAAGCTCAATAGCTCTTACAACAATCATCAAGGATCTCTGTAAGAATTGCATTTGTGAACTGTCGGCACTGTTCTGAAACAAGCCCACCACCTTGAGAACATCATACAGACAGCTTGACCACTTCATTACAGAGACCCACTGGATACCATTTCATAATTGCTAACGAAGAAAACCAGGGCTTTTGAACTTACATGTTGCAGGACACCATTCATACAAAATGTTTTTTCCCCTTCTTCTCCTCCAGTTATTGAAGTGCGGGGAGAGGGGGGGGGGGGGGGGGTTAGGAAAGTCTGTATGCTGAAAATCACAGTATAATTCCTCTGGTTACTCTGTTTTCTGCTGTCCACCCTAAAGCTACAGTGATTGCCTCCACCTCCATTCTTATGCTTGAAGCTGTAGATAAAAAAACACCATTTTGTTCCACCACTATCTTTCCCTTCACTGACTTAAAATACCCAGCCAGATCTTTCACCTCTACATTCTTTTCCTAATGTTACTATGACCTGATGGAAACTGCTGTTGTGTGCGTTCCAAATGACTAATTCCTGCCCCCCTGTATATTTGCTTTGTCATATTATCTGCTTATGATGTGCTACCCTTTGGTGCCAACATGGTCAAATGGCATGCGACCACCGACCTAACACGTCCCCTTTGCAGAGCTAAGCAAATGCTCAAGCACGTATTATCTGAGTGCAGGAAAGCCCTAGGCCAGAGACAATATACATGGCATCACAATAAAGTCCTGAAAGAGGTAGCAGACATTGTGGACCAAGCCAGAATGAGAGCCAGTCCTAACCGCTCCGCCCCCCCTCCCTAATGACCTTCCCCAAGGCTGGGCAGATCTCTAAAGGTAAAGTTGACAAGGTCGCATGCGCTCTATCAATACTTGACTGTGTGAGGGACTGGTAACTAGCCATCGACTGGCCTGAGACCATACATGGTGCTGCATTCTGCGGAAAAACGGCAGCTCATCCTGATAGAGTTTAGCATACTGTACGAGTTGTGGAGATCTGTACAAATCCCCTGTACAAGCTCGAAAAATATGGTGAACTCGTGGCCTGTCTAAGGAGAAATGAGGCATACACAGTTAAAATCTTCGCCGTCGAGGTAGGAGCAAGAGGACTTATCTCCACTTTCACATACAGAGTATTAAAGCACTTGGGCATGCGAGGAAATTAACGGAAACAGTCACTAAAACAGCTGGGAGAAGCAGTGGAAAAGGCTTCGAGCTGGGCTGGCTTTGGACGCAATGAAATGTTGTAGGGGATGGGTCTCGACAGACTGATCTGAGTCCCTAGTGGAAAAGAACTTTTCATCCCTTTAGAAAGTCAAAGTTTTCAATAAAAATGTCTACCAGTATCTCTCTGCACTTTGCCAAAGTCTAACATCTTTCTGATGAACCAACCGTAAGCTTGTCACTCTGGTCATGAAGGTAGGCGGCTAATTTGCTACTGCTGTGACAATATATAACACCATTTCATCTTGTCCTTGTCCGAAATTCTGATAAAGTGCAGCAGGGGATGTCCAAGGCCTGGCAACATGAACCAGGTCGGTCCACATTTTGGAGATTGTATAGGAAGTAAATGGGCTGAAACAATCGCAGATGAAGGACCTTTCTACTGATGATCCGTGGACCCCCTACTGTGCATGCTTCCCTGTAGATTTCTTCTTATTGAGTGAGGCCCCCAGCTCAGTGGTATCTTCAGCCAGAGCCATTTATTGTTTCAGCTTCCTACAACAGAACTGATTTGACATTAGAGTTAAAAGGTGACTGACGGGGTTGGCTGAAATTGGCTGTACTGGGCTAAAAGAGGTGCACATATTAAAGTCTATCTGTAAATCACAACACGACAAATGCCCTATTATGAGCAAAAATAGAAGAAGACACTGGAACATGTATGGGTGTATGCTCGTAATTAGCGAACACATTTATTTTTAAACCAAGCCCAATCAATAGTATATTTAGGGCTATATTCTTCGTCATTTGTTTGGTGTCTTGTTTCAGGAAGTTACTGAAGTGACAGAATAATCATCATGTCACTAAGGGCGTTCAGCTTTGTAACGTCGCTTCATTTTCATGTAATCCTGCCGCTTGTCTTGTTAGCAGGTAAGACTATAGTTTTTTTGTTTTGTTTTTGTTTTTGTTACTTTAAAAAAAAAATTGTGTGTGTGAAGGAACTATACCTACACATTGTATTGTAGTCAAGAGTTTTAGAAAAACAAAAGTATAATTAGACTTACTGTAAAGTGTGGTATACAAGTTGACCTCATAAATTTGGACAGTATTTTCAGGCTTGAAAACTCGACTTTTGGACCTAATTTATTCTATTTTGAGGTAAAAAAAAAAATTTTTAGGTAACTGTGTAACATAGTGTTATTCTGTGGATTCTTTTTAATTCCTTTTGAGTTGTTTTAAGGATATTCTTATTTGATGATAAAAAGTAAAAATTTACTATGCTTTGAGTCATGTATTGCGTATATAATACAAGATAAATTTTTTATAACCTGAAGTTTAAAGTTGAGAAGATTGTCTTCATTGCTCATCTCATCTCATCTTGATCCTCTTGTACCTTGAAGTGTCGAGGTGAAGTATAATTTACGGGAAAAAGACAGTTTGTGTGCTTTATTAATTGGGACTGTAATTCCCTCTGTCCATATCTTGCATAGTCAGCCTCTTCTTCGCTTCCTGTCTGGTCTGTAAATTTTTGCCTGCTGTGGTATACTATCTGCAGACATGCACATTATATTGCTAAACCATTTCACCTGTTGTCTTCTAATGAAATCCAGAGCTGCTACTACCCTATTTCCCTTGGCATTTCATTGTTTCTGATCTGTTTTCTTCTTGTTATGTTGAGAGCGGAATCTCATTTCACTTGTTGTAACTTTTCTTTTCTCTTTTTCTGTCTTCATTGCACTGGATTTTATTCCAGATAGTTTAATCTCTATTTTCTGTAGGAATTTAGAGTGATTGGCCTTTTAATATTCTTCTTCCATGGTCAGTACTTCATGCATTTTTGTAGTTTCTCATGATAAAGAAAAGTAAAGGACAGTTTTCAAACCACGTGTTTGCTTTGGGCATATGGCACTAGACCCCTGTTATTATAGACAAACTGGAACTTGATGAGTGATGTGGCCAATATCATGCTTGATGCCTTAACCTCCTAGGACATTTCCTGGTACCATTTTAGGTTGGGTGGATTTGAACTAAAACTTTTTGGGTTGCCAGGCAGGCATCTAGCACTACATTGTCATGACTACCAGCTCCTCATGATAAGCATATGTAAGATCTTTTTCTTTATGATCTGTAAGATCTGTAAGATCCTGTGCCTTAGTGACTAAAACACCTGGCTCTCATGCAGGAGGTCCAGCTTTAATCCTGATTAAGAAATGGAGATTTTTTTCATTTGGAAGCAAAATTATAATCCTAACATGCATAGTTTAGGGCAACTACACTAGCCAGTGCAGTCTAAATCCTCAGGCTCACGACCCCTCTGTGATACACTACCCTTAAGTGGTAAATACCAGCAATAACAATGCTCCTGGCAGATAACAGCCATTCTTCAGAGAAAGAACAGATCATGTAGAATAATTTCAGTCTAGAAGTGGATGAACAACTAGAACTTTCTGCCAGAGTTTACAGCTGGTGAACGTGAAGAAGAAGAAGATTTAGAATAATACCCATTGCAGTGAACTCAGTCTTCTTGACTGAATAAGTGTTGAGATAGTGTGATTCATAAAGACTGTGTTAATTTCTTTCAAGAATATACACAATTTTGTATATGTTATTTAAACACTTTATTTTTTATAATTTTTATGCGTAAACTAAGAGAATCTCCCCCTGAAGGCTCCGTCTGCAGAAGGTTAAACTATAACATGTGGATCTTGTATCATGTACCTAATTTATGATTCAAGACATAGAAAAGTTTTCTTATTTAAGTTTACCTTTTATCATGAAATAGGCAGTAAAGACAGACAGTATACTTTTGCCAGTTTGTCACTTGCCTTGCTGCCTGTTACACAAGTCACAGTTTTGTTGGTAGACAAATGCCACAACATGGGCGCCTAAGAAAATGAACAGCAGTAAAATATAAGTGGAAAACTTCGTGAAATCAAGACTCACAAATAACATCTAAATACTTTCACTCAATTCGTCATCATCATCAGATGCCTTGCTGACTCGGGGTGATCGTCACTCTGCACAACTTTCCTTTTCCAACAGCGTGTATCTATCCATGTCATGACAAAAGTCTGCCACGAATCTTCTTACTTTGTCTTCTTCTACTTCTCTTTTCATAAATCTGTCTAATTTTCGCATGTTCCAGTTTCTTTCTTCTCATAATGTAGCCAGAAATTATGCCTGCCTCTTTTTCCTAAATTTATTTTTTGTACTCTTTGGGCCCTACTTACAAAACGTCGGGATTATTCATTCTGTTTATAGCTTCCCAAGCACATTAATTTCAACTATGTTTATGTTTATACAACGGAGTAACATCATCGCATACGGGTGTAACCTATAAGTGCTCCATTCTTCTTCTAACGCATGCCTGAGTCTGAAGAATCTCATCAAAGTGCATGCATTTTGTAGCACCCGCGAGGATCCAGAAATACTTTGGGTAGATTTTAAACTCAAAATTTTGCCCGGCTGCACCGTTAGGCTAATCTTTTTGATTTCAGACTGCCAAGGGATTTTTTTACGTGCCTGCAACAATACTACCCAGAGACCAGCTGAAATTACTAGAAGTCCACTTGAAGAAATCCCAGTCTTCACTGGGGCTTGAACCTGTCAGCACTCGGGGCGGACACCATGCCTCAAGACCACGCAGCCCCCACCCCCAATAATTTCAACTAAAAACAATAAACAAAATAAAACAATCCTGCATAAAAGGAAAAACATGACAGGGAAAAGAAAACATTATTCATTTTAACTACAGATCTCAAGAATACAAAACCCACATGATGGGAAAACAAAACAAACAATCTATATTAATCCGAATAGTAGCTCAATAGCAGCCACCCTCATGTTTAGCTGTTGTGTATAATAACAGTGACAGCCTCATGAGGCATACAAATGATAAACACAACAGCGTTTGCTTGTCTTATTTTGTCTACAGATAGTTGACTTTAATCCCCAACCATCAGCAATGCCAACATATGTTGTTGTTCCTGAATTTACTTGCTCGATTTCAACAAATACATAATCAGTTTCTGAAATCAAGCAGGCGGTAAAATACTCTTAGCAAAAGTTGGTTTTAGAGTCAAGTGATGTTAAAATGAGAAAATTTTAGTGCTCCCTGTTATTTTATGTGTTAACTTTTTGGTTTAATGTTATGATTGTTTTTATTTGTGTTGTTTGCTACTTCCTGTTTTTACTGAATATTTGAGTCAAAGTTGTAACAGAGAGGTGAGATGGGAGCTGAGAAAAGAAGGTAGGAGTCGCAGCAGGAAGAAGAGGAGAGGGAAGAGAATAGAAGAAGAGGAAGAAGAAAGGGGAGAAATAGCAGAAGGAGAAGCAGCATGAATAATATGAGGAAATATATAATTTATACAATAAAAGAAAAAGGACGCTTTTTCCACACCTCCTGGCAAACAGTGCTGGACCTATATCTTCTAGACCAGGTTGCACGCAGTGTAGGGTGTGGTCAGCATCACACCGGACGCCTTTACTTCCCAGGACTTTACCTGGTGCACAGTTTAGGCTGATTTGACTTGACAACCAAGGACACTTTTGAATCGAAAAAAAAAAAGTCCAGCTTTGTTCGGATTTGAACCTACAACCTTTGGATCTGCAGGCGGGCGTCTAGCCGCTACACTGTGCCTGCTTCAGTGTATAGTCTGAGATGCTACATATTTTCTTTGTAGTCTTTATTTATAATTTCACTTTTTAGATGTGTCAGATGATATAACAGAATGATAGGGAAAGATCTAAAACAGTTATGATATGAATATTAAAGGATATTAAAACATCAGTGTGAATCTACAAGGACTAGAATTACAATGACAAAAAAATACAGTTATAACCAAAACATATGAAATTTTTCAGGCTGTATTTTTTTTAAACAGCAAAATCACATTTCTTGCCTACAAAATCACATTTCTTGCCTACAAAACCAAATTTCTTGCCTACAAAATCACATTCGTGTAACTCATATCACAGACACTTGCTTTTAGTTGTTACTATGGTGTTTTAGTTTGTTCTCTTCTTTCTTTGAGTTCACTGGCTACAAACTCCTGAGGAAAGTCCTAGTTGTTTGAACACTTCTGGATTTTTGTCTTGTTCCAGAACTTGAGATTTGCATGAACATCCACCTTAAAAATCTAGCCTATTTGTGTGCAGACTGTTGGTTCCTTGCTTTTCGGTGCACTCAGCTACTTTTAAGGAAACATCAGTCCTGTCTATATTGGGCAGGTCCTTGTTTGGGAGACTGTTTCTGTGATGACCACAGAGAGATGTAGATAGATCATGACCAGTATGAGCTCTAGTCCTGGTGCACCTCCATGTGTGGTTCAGTGCCTCTGTATTGTAGGTTTACGGTTGACACCAAACAGATGTTGATGAGGGTGTGGTTGTCCAGTGACTACTATGCAAGTGATGGATATTTAGTTAATTACTTAATTGACAGGTTTTCCTTTTTGCACATCGGACAAATCTATAAGTGTTCAGATTCCATCTTCCGTATATCCCTCAGCGTGAGGCAACGGTTAACACCAGTTCTGTGCATGTTTACCATTATTTGTGTGTGTGTGTGGCTATCTGTATAGTGTTCATGTTTGGCAACACCTCTTTTGACCTGAAGTTCTTGTAGTCTTTTGAGTGTTGTAGATTCAACGTTGTCTCCTGAATCATCTTCTCGACCTGCCTTCTTGAGAGCACTGAGAATTTCCGCCCAGTCCATTGTTTGTTCTCTACCTACCGTGGCCCTGTCAACAGGCCAATTTGCTCATTCATTCCCTCTTACCTCAGAGTGTCCTGGCACAAAAATGCAACTAATTCCTATCACATGAGATTTCCTCAGCAACTCCATCCATTTTCTTTGAATCCATCCTGTCTCTAGCTTCTTGGATAGGTGAAATATAACCAGGTTACTTATAACCTGTGCCTTAACAGCAGACAATTAAATGCCGTTATTGGCTGTTCATTGATGTATCTTAATCGTTCACACATGAGGCTTTCTCTTACAGGGGTGTCAAGTAGTCTTCACCGCTGCGTTCACGTGCGCTGTATATTACAGGGATCATGCGTGCTCTGTATTCCAAGATGTCAGTGGTTCCAATGACCTCAGAATATCTAGAACTGGCCCTAACACCCCCCCTCCCCCCACCAGGCTAAACCTAGGTCACACGAGAGACTGCACAGAAGACAACCTGACACCCCTGCCACTCAGAGTAACGTGTGTCAAAGTTAAAATCACATCAGTGAACGGCCAATTACAGCATCCCTGGGCCTGAAAACATGAGTTGTTCCCCCAAAAAACTTGTAGGATTCCACCGCTGCAGGACTTCAGGCTACTTTGTAAAGACCATCAGGGGGCCCTAATATAATTTATTGATTGAACTAGGTTCAACAGATGCAATTATACAAGGCTAGGAATACCAGTTTCTACTTAGCACATCCAAGGCTCTTCAAAACCTGACACTGAAAAGGGTAAAGTCGGGAGATGTAAACCAGCGTTATTGCACACGGTTATAAACCATAAGTGCTCTGCCACCAGTACGGACAGCTGATAAGAATCGTCCGCCTGTGTCGCTCGTAACTCTGTAGCTACAGCGACGTTTCTCCATTTACCCCAGAGTGTCAACTCTGGTGCCCATTTCCTAGAGGCTGGGTGAACCCTGGGAACCGCCAGGTTTCAAACACAAAGGCAGTTAGGATGAGAAGAGTAAGAAGTCTAGTGACTACTGGGGTCTCATCACAATAATGCCAGATCTGCTTTTACCAGGAATGTAAAGAATATAACATTACACAATAATTTGTTAACAACAGAAAGCTGGACAAGGCAGAAATCAGGCATTAAGTTTATTAACATTTTCACATGAATAGTCACAAATATTTTTGTCATTCTTTTAACAATCTACATTCTTTTTATCATGTCATGAAATGAAAAAAAAAAAAACTGGATTATGTCAGGACACCTGGAAAGTTGCAGGGTAAGAGAGACAGAGCATCACAGCATTGAGGAACGTGTGTGTCAAAAATTCTAGAAAGTATATGAAACAGAAGGCAGGGGACAGATTTAACCACAAATGCCACACAGCATAAACCATAAAAAGAAGTAATTCCTTCACAGTGAATGAATACTGCTAATATGATCATATTGGATAAGAAAATCTGATGAAATCATGTCTGAATCCCATCTGAATAAAAATCCTCTTTGAAAAAAAAAAAAAAACTGATGACGAAATAATGTTTGTAATCCTGCAGGCAGATCTCCGAGCAGATCCCATGAATCATTGTCAATCCTATTCTCAATTAAAATCTCATCTGTTATATTTTTAACTGCAGTTATATTCTCAACGTATTAATAAGAATGATATCATGTGCAGAAGTCATGACACTGATATAAATTTAGAACGCTGTTAGCGGTGTTCACTTAAAAAAACACACACACACACAAACAAACAGCACATCTGCTTGTGTAGGAGCTGAAGATAACACTAGTAGTCCTACAGTATGTTAAGATTGTATGAGTATGCTGCTAACTTTGTAAAACAAGCCATATGTCATAATAAAATAGTTCATTCATGACATATTTCCGGTTATATCCTTGAGTTTGGGAGGCGGGGGTAGAATAAGGGGTAGTGCACCGGGTAGCCAACCCTGCTTAGTTGCATCTTATGACACGCATGGTGAATTACAGTGTTATTCTTTGCTTCCTTCAGGGGTCCCATCTGGCAGATCTGTTTTGTTACCAAAATAATTGTTTGTGCTTTTCCTGATAAGTATTTCGTGTATAGAAAATTCTTGTCTCGTATTGTCGCTGTAGGACTTACTGGAGAGAGCTGCACAGCTTATCATCTGTTTCTTTATCTTTAACTCATTTTGGGTACTTGTGCCAAGTGTTTTGCTCTGGCCATTAGGATTCCTAGCCATTTTATAAAATCCTTAATGGTATCCCAACTCTGAAGGGAACATTCTGGAAAAAATCTAGTACCTATTTGTGACTCGAAAGGATATTTTGCGGCCGCCATCTTTGCCAACCGTTAGTCGGAGGATAGCCCCTATTTTTATCCTTTTATATTTTCTCCAGTTAATGCCGATGTGTTGGGAAATGAAGAGGCAGAGAGATTGGCTGTTCTGCACCACTTGGTTGTAAATTGTTGCAGTACAAGCTGGATGTTATAAGGGCCCTTTGAGAGCTAGGGAACTGTGCAGAGGCACAAATAAATCATCACGTTCTGAAGAGAATGGTGCAGCGTGGAGTGTCCAAGGGATCTCTGACACTCAACAGTAAGATGTTGTATGTTGAATTAAGAATCGACATCACAGCACTTGGTACACTACCATAAGTGCTCAGTCCCTATCTTCAGCAGCAAGTGAAGAGTTCCAATTCTGATGGTACCAGTAACTGATTGTGTATCCGTCTCATCCTTCCCCTGAGTGTTGAGCGTCGGCCAGATCCCCTGGTAACTCCTCCCAGCGCCATTCTCCTCAGACCGCAATGATCTATCTGCGCCTCGCTGTTCACCCGTTACCAAAGGGCCCTAACAGTATCAAACTTTCCATACATCAGTTCACCACCAGGTGGTGCATTTACCAACACCCAGGCATGACCTGGAGAAAATATCCAAAGAAAGCTAACTACCCGGGACCTCTAAAGTGATGCTTGCCACTCTGCATGAAGCATGCCTGTTTTCACATTTTCCAACATGCTCTGTGAGTCAGTCACAATCATGGCATGTGTGTACAGCTGATTTTCAATCCAGCGGAAGGCAGCAGAGTCTGCCTACACCTCCGTTCTCAAACTAGACGTTGTGATATTACATGCAAGGTTTTGCTGCACTAGGTGACGTCCATTCGCCTTTGCTATGAAACCCCATGCACCTCGTCTGCCCCTCAACACAGAGCCATCTGTATAATTAATCACATCACTTGGGCGGGAATTGACATGAATCATTTGTTGAACTTCTGATTCTGCAGCACCAACTGGCCAGCCTCTGCAGTCACGCCCCAACGTGATTAGAACCCTACACAAGTCTGAAACTTGTTCCAACACCTTGACTCACTCCTCTCCTCGCTCAAAATTATCATGCCTGCACACATGTCCAATTGTGTCTTCAGCTTGAGCCATCTAAGACCTTCCTCTTTCCAGTCTGTGACCCTTAGCTTCATGCAGGAGGTGCTTCTTGCCTGCAGCTACTCTGAGATATGACTTTGCCTGCAGAACTTTGAGCCTGTCTGCAGTAGTAGGCAGTGCAAGTATATATTGCATACATACTATCGGGGTATCTCTTGTACATCCCAGAATTACCCGCATGGCTTCATTCTATATGCGTTCGAGTTTTATCAGCTGCCTCTTTGATATGGTAAGCATTCCAAGTCCATAATCTATCACCGACAGGATCACAATGCTGGAACATTGTGAACAGCACTCTTTGTTCCATGTCCATTGCTGCCATAATGTTAAGAGAAGAGTGTCCCTTTTTTTGGGCATTTCACTGCAACTGCCTCACGTGATTCCTATAAGACAGGCTTCTATCGAAAATTATACCTATGTACCTCAGTTTGTTTTCTATTTTGACGTTACTTTTATGAACTGTGAGGTTTGGAACATTAGCTCTTACAATTCTATTGTCCAGAGAGCACCACAAAACCACCTTTTCTGAGTTGATGACAGCACCCATTTTTTGCACACCAGTCAGTCACTTTGTCTACAGCTGCCTGCAGCTCTTGGTCTATCAATTGTCTATCATTCCCTTGCCTATATGCAAGAACATCATCAGCAAATGTCACTTGGTGCTGCAAGTTCTGCAATCGTGCTTGTATACACATTAAAGAGCACTGGTGGAATTGCAGAACCCTAGGGTAGTCCCAGGGCGATATTACATGGTTCCGAGGTCCATGTACCATGGAGAAGGGCAACCATGCGTGAATGCAGGACAGCTGCTGTCCAGTTCACAAGCCTGGGCCAAACACCCTTCTTCATGAGTGCAGAAATCAAAATATCATATCTGACTCTATTGTAGACATCCTCACAATCAAGTGCTGCCACAACTTTAAAAAAATGTTTTTATATCAGAGTTCTTTAGTTTTTAGGTGCTGACGTTCATTGTTTGATTATGCAAAGCTGGTCAGTTCTGCTTTATGTTATTTATCAATTTAACGGCGTTAGGAGAGGAATAACAACGGCAAGGAATAAAATGATACAGTGTCTCAGCTGTCAAAATTCAGTGCATTAGTAAGGTTTTTGCAAGAAACAGACATGAAGTGTCAATAACAATATCTTGTTTTGCTTTACCTGTGTTTTAATGTATTTTATACCAGGCGGCATTGATAATGTTCATTTCATCTTTACAGGAGCTGCATTACGTTACAATGCCCTGTCATTCATGTACTTGGTGTGTCTGCTCATTTCACCGCTGCTGCGATCTCCAACAAGGGCTTCTATGAAAGGTAAGTTAATGCTCAACTGATGAGTACAAAATCATGTTTTCTCCCGTCTCTACTTTCTGTATTTCTGTCACTGTTCGTCATTTGAAAAAAAAAAAAATCTGTTTATGTGTCATTGTGACTGATTTCTCTCTCGCCCCCCCCCCCCCTTTTTTTTAAACCAGCAACATTTTTATTGTTTAAGTTTATATATTATTCTCTAATGCAAGAGTTAACACTCTGGGTAAATAGAGGAACGTGGCTGTAGCTACGGAGTTACGTACAGACGGTGACACAGGTGGACAGTTTCTTATCAGCTGTCCGTACTGATCTCAGAGCACTTATGTTTTTTAACTATGTGCAATGACTCTGGTTCACATCTGCCGACAATTTTTTTCTCTCCTTAATGCAGTTATTTTACTTTAGTTTCTGTCTCTATTCGTTGATGTTTTGTTTTTGTTTCTCCCGAAGGCAGGACGTTTTAACAGTCCTTTTAAAAAAGTGTTCTTATAAAGTCTGCCTGCATATTTTGTGTCGCCTATTAATCACGGCTTTCTCACAACTGTTTTGCTCTTAGCCCCGTTTTCGTTCTCTCCGCTGCAAAGATGTGGCATGCTAATGAAAGCTCAGAAGGCGAGGTCGAACTACATTACGTAAAAGTAGCTCATTAGGCCACCAACAGCCAACCAACAAATACTGATGATTTGTTTACGAGTCCTGTAAAAGTTATGCAACTAACGTTATCATCTGGGGGGGGGGGGGGGGGGGGGGGAGGAGGGTCTCCATGGCTTTACGAGTGCAATTTTTACTGAGATTCCTGGGATCGTCGCCGGAGCTGCGGTGTTCGTACCGTGTGCGAAGTCCCGGCAGGCGGCTAGCCGTTCTGCGGAAACATACCGAACCATATGGGATAAAAACCCGGGGCAATGAAATTGATCCTGTCGACTTAACCTATTTAATGTTTAACATTTCACATTCAATTTAGCTGCATGCATTTTGGCAGCAGGCCGATTTGCGTCGACTTTGATAACGGCATGGGCGGCCTTATCGTTTGCAGAATGCAGTGGCTCGCCACTTCTTGTGTCCAGTAAAACTACAGCAACCAGTAAATGATGGGCTTGGTTTACAATGTCCTCAAGAGGAAATGCAAAACTGTTTATCCACAGCCAACTGTTGTCACCTTATGGCCCGTATACCGCACATCCAGTCTAAACATGAACCAGCTGTCGTCTGCAGAAGTGAAACAAATTAGTATGCAGATTTCTTGTCGGCATTGTTCTCATTCATGTCATGTTGCTATCTGTACGCAGGCATGACATGCGACACCACGTGACTCACATGCCTAATGATATAAATATAGTTGTACAATACTTCAAGGCCGATACCGATAGAGTCTATAGCGTTTGTGGGCCGTTTGTATACCACTCTGTTGTAATCTTTCTATCCGGTTTCTGCTTTTTGTTCTGATCATATTTCCGTGTTTTCGCCAGGCTTGTTTTGGTTTCTTTTTCGTCTTATTCTTCGCTTTCACTACCTGTAAACTCCGGGCGGACGGACTTAAGTCTTATTCCATAACTTTAATTTTGCGTGCACATGTATCTCACAGATCTGGCTTATTTGTATGCAGACTGCTAGTTCCTCGCCTCTCAGGCAGATGTTATCTGACTTTGAAGTAAACACTCCTAATTAGTTGACTTCTACAACATGCTTGTTAGGGAAGAATGTGTCTATAATCCTACCCCACCCCTAAATGGGACTCCGCGACCCACACAGCGGTTGTTTTGGTTTGATCTTCAACAACCTCGTGGAAGCGATATTTGTGAGTGTGTGTGTGCAAAATATGAGGGGGTGGGGGTTGGTACGTGATACATTGCATGAATGTAGAGCTCCGTGTTAGCAACCTTAAGCAAGCTTTGCTTTTTATACCAGTTTCACTTTAAACTAGACATTTTTCCATCTAAAACTGGGCGATATTCAAACCCCTGTGACGTTTATCAAATCCTGGAAAATGGACGCAGAGAGCGGCATGGAGGGCAACCCAATAGAGAAACTCAGTATCGTTTAGTGGAGAATATCAATGACACGGCCAGCTCTGGCAATAAGGCCGAACAGGTCTTCGGAAATTACCGTTTAAAAAAAAAAAAAGGCTGATCCATGGTCGGTCTGTGCTAACCATTGTTAACGAGTAAATTTATACAAAAATTAAACTACAGTTTAACTAACTTGCAACATATTTTATTGATTATATAGTTCTAGAGCTGGCCGTGATCAGTGATTATGATGTTAATTTTACTGAGATTAATTCTGGAAACGCCCAGTACACAGTGTACAGACAAAATATAGGATAGAACTTTAGGAGAGTGAAGTGCAGCTCTTTGAGCGCCTAGGAACTTACTCTATGTTAATTAGTTATACTGCTGTTTGTGGTACATATTTTTTTAAACGTTTCCTATCCCGTTATTCTGTTGTGTTAACCCGTTATTTTCACATTGTTAAATAATTTACACAGCTTCTCTCCCAGTGCTGTATTTTTCAGCTCTATGCGACTAAACAGTTGTGTAACTCTAGGATATAACTTTAGCATAAACACATTTGAATTCAACACAAATTATTACTCTAGGATACTACTTTAGCATAGACACAGCTGAATTCAACAGTATCTGCCACTGAAAGAGCTAAACAGCCACACCATACAACATTAGGATGGCATTAAAGACTGCAACGCTGGCTTTCTGATGACTCCTAACATCTAGTGATGTCAGAGTCGCCATGTTGTTTGTTGACTCGGTGATGCAGATGGTAAAAACGAATGCCTGTGGCGTGCATAGATATGAAGCTCTAAACTGCATAGTTTTGAAACCAAGTTACGTATTTTCAGCTCCACTGTTATGTCAACTTTAACATATATTCGAGAAGTTGGAGAATCAATAAAGACATGGAATTAAAGTTAAAAGCATTCGGAACCAAATGCTAAGGAAATTAATACACCGTAAATGTTAAAGGAATTCAGGAAAGGGGAAGAAATTAGCAGAATATATAAACAGTCGCTAGAATCAGCACTGTGAGGCACAGAAAATAACGATATATTGGGCACACAATGAGACGAAGCGACCCAAGTATCACTAAACATACACTGAAATGGTGAACAGGTGGATTGAGGAAACGAAAACGTCCCAAAGAAACCACAAGACGAACGTAGATAAAAGAGGCCAATGGTGCTGGACTGGATTCCAACCTTGATATGGAAATGATTTCATTGGGTAAAACGGCTTGAAGGAGTTGACTGCTCGTCTTGTGTGACACGTAATGGCGTAACC
Organism: Candidula unifasciata; assembly: GCA_905116865.2. NCBI lineage: Eukaryota > Metazoa > Mollusca > Gastropoda > Stylommatophora > Geomitridae > Candidula > Candidula unifasciata. Next base: position 135,231 of record CAJHNH020000955.1, on the reverse strand, counting down.
TGATGGTGATGATTACTTGGGCGGTTAAGGGGACAGGTAACAATGAAGGTATCTGGCAAACTCACAAAAGCATTAATACAGGGATTTAGAATCAACAAAATGATATATCACTTAATCCTAGCTTTTCATCATGACACTTAACAAGAATCGAAAGTTAGTTGTGTGTTCTGTACAAGATCTTGCAGAACCAATCCTAGTATGTTTTATTTTAGCTGGCTTGTTCAAGAATTCAGTTTTCAATTTTACGTTCAGTAGTTTGCATTTACTTTCTTGAATGTTTAATTGTGAATTAAGAGTCGACATCCTAGCACTCGGGACATCCCCATAAGTGTTCCGTCCCCATCTTCAGCAGCAAGCGAAGAGTTAAAATTCCGATTACTTTCTTAACGTTCGGCTGTCGATAGCACTTTTAAAACCAACGCAAGGCTGTCTGCAAAGAAGAATAACCTTCTTTTTTTGTGAGCAAACCTGTCCAGATTGAACTACAGGTAACTTTGTAACCGTCTATTGGTCTATAGAATATGTGTTGCACGGTTGAACAGGCTATCTGGGATTTCATCTTGCTGGATTCTCATCCGCATAGTTTAACCTTGAGTGATCTAATGATAATCCTTTTATGATGTAATTCTAGATATTCCATCATCATCATCATCATCAAGTGCCTTGCCAGCTGGCTTAGGCGTTCATGCGTCGCCACAGATCTCGGTCTTTGGTGTTCTGGATCAGTTCCTCCATGTCACTGACTTAAGCCATCTGCAATAATTTCTCTTGGTCTGCCTCTGCCTCTTCTACCATTGATCTTTCCAGTCATTACGATATTCTCCAGTGCCCGTTTTCTCTTTACATGACCAAAGAACTTTTAATTCTAGACGGGAAAGTAAAAAAAAAAAAAATTTTTACTTGTTCATACGAACAACAACGTATATTGTTAATTGATTGCAGGTGAGCACTGTATCGCTGTGTGACATCTGTTGCAGTCATAGAGTTGAAAGTAACACTAGCGTTTATGAACTGTTTAGGTAAATATATTTTCACGGTTTAGTTCGGTAAGGGATACATTAATAATGTTTGTTGTAACCACCTGTCTTGATTCTTTTCCCCGATGGGTATTTGGTTGAACTGTGTTAATAGTAGAATAAAGAACCCTTTTTTCGTACCTTCAGGCGTTTTGGGCATATGGGGCTAGGCCTATATTTTATAGACCCAGTCGAAACTCAGTGAGTTATTTGCTCAGCATCACGTCGACCCCCTTCACTTCCCATGACTTTACTGGGTGCCCATTTAAGGCTGAATCGACCTGGGAGCCAATGTTATTTTTGAAAAAGTCCAGTTCTGTTCAAATTTGAATCCACGACCTTGGGATCCGCTTGCGAACATCTAGCCGCTGAACCACTACAGCAGCTCCATCTGTTAACAGTGAAGTATCTCTAGACCTGTTAATGAAACATCACTAGCCTAGGCCTTATCCCACGCACTCCTTCCTCTCCCTCCCCCTGTTCAGGCTCCTTCAAGAACATTTGACCACCCTGAGATTACACAATTGTATTCTGGATGGCAGTCCAACAGGACAAATCTTAGATAAGCAATTTAATATATTTAATTACAACGGGTATAGAGCGAGTGGAAGACCGCGGAAAATATGTAGTGATGGCATTAAAGACAGCCTTACAGAAATTAATATCAGTCAAAATAGTGCTCTTGACAGAGCTCATTAACAAATGTTACATCTTCCTCCGACACTTTGATGAGGTACATGGTGAAAGAGAAGAAGAAGAAATTTAATATCTACAGAATCTGTAATTGGGGCATCCGTAAAAGCTACATCCGCTTGGTTTAGCCTACGGTCTTTTGCGGTTAAGGAATCGATGAGACAGTTTTCATGTTCCCTGTGTGGGTTCCGGGGCCCCATTGTAGGGAAAGCCAGAATAGACCCATTGCCTTCACAAAGAGCATGTCGTAGGAGTCGACTAATTGGGGACATTCCTCGAAGGCGGAGTACATACAGGTTCTTCAACAAGACTAAAGTCCGTAGGTGGACGAACCAACCATAATTTTCTGTCGGATTTTACAGCCAGTGAACGCAAAGAAGGCATTAGAAGAAGTATTCTCGTGTAGTTATAAGTTGAATTATCTTCACAGTTCCGATCACGCCTGTATGTGCTCAGATTCCCACTTCAACATATTCATCCACGTCGCGCGGTTAATAAAGCTAGTCCTTTGCTGGTTGACAAGACTACTTGTGCGTCCGGTGTGCCTCTCATGTTTGGCTGTGTCATTCTTTTCTCCCATTTCTCGAATTCTCAGCAGTGATGTGTACACGTTGCTTCCAAAATCCCCGGAACGTCGTATCTCTGAAAGGGCATTTACAATGTCTGCTTGACCCATAGACCGGTCGTCTGTAACGAACGCAGAACCTACGAATCTATCAGCTCTTTCATTGCCAGCAACACCTGCATACCCTTGGATAAATATGAAGGTAACTGCACATACAGGAGAGTTTGCGAAGACTCAGTCCGCTCGATTCACGAATGCAATTGTTTAGAAGAGATGCCGGTAGATCATCGCTAGTGCTAGAGAGTAAATACGTCTTGGAGAACGACAACCATTCTGTGGATAGAGATCAGGCCGTATACATTAAAGCCTGTACCGTTAAGTCTGTGAGGTTATAATATCAGGTGTGACTACACACCACAAATAAAAGGAAACCATATAAGACAGCAAAGGACCCTTCTTCGATATAGCAGGCCTCCGGGCAGCTGAAAGAGGATCAAGTTTGGAATTTTTCTTGGACAACTGGCATTGGCATTAAGTCTGTGATAGATTAATATTTACTTACTTAGGCTGTTAAGAAGGGGACAACTGGACTACATTGTGACGGTGGATAAGTTGGAGTTCAAAAGAGACAGAGGGAGACTGAGACAAAAGATGCCAGGCAATTTGACATCATGACATGGAGGATCGTCATTGTCAGAACTGATTGAAAGTGCACAAGACAGAAAGTTGTGGATAGACATGACTACCAGCGACACACCGGCCTGGACTGTTGAAGATCATCTGTGTCAGAACTGATTGAAAGTGCACGAGGCATAAATTTGTGGATAGACACGACTGTCAACGCCACGCCGGTGTGGACTATGGAAGTTCATCTGTGTCTGAACTGATTGAAAGTACAAGAGACAGAAAGTTGTGGGTAGACATGACTTTCAACGCCACACCGGCGTGGACTATGGAAAACCATCTGTGTCAGAACTGATTGAAAGTACACGAGACAGAAAGTTGTGGATAGACACGACTGCCAACGCCAACCCGGAATGGACTATAGATTGTCAATAGTCATGACTGTCAACGTCACACCGGTATGGACTATGGAAGATCATCTGTGTCAGAACTGATTGAAATTACACGAGACAGAAAGTTGTGGATAGACACGACTGCCAACGCCAACCCGGTATGGACTATAGATTGTCAATAGTCATGACTGTCAACGTCACACCGGTATGGACTATGGAAGATCATCTGTGTCAGAACTGATTGAAAGTACACGAGGCATAAAGTTGTGGATATACATGACTGTCAACGCCACACCGGCATGGACTATGAATTGTGGATAGACATGACTGTCAACGCCACACCGGCAATGACAATAAAAAGAAAACTAGTGCTGACTACAGCTGTTTGACAAGTAGCTAGCATTTGACACTGCCCTCAGCTATCAGACAGTTATATTACAGTACTTATGATTGGTCAAGACCACTCGACCAGCCAATCCCATACACACTTACTTACGTTTACAGCTATCGGACAGTAATATTACAGTGCTGCTAAATAAAGGGGGAAGCGTCGCCGTAGTGTAGCGGAAAGATGCTCGCCTGCGGATCGTAAGGTTGTGGGTTCGGTCCCGACGGGGGGGCGGGACTTTTTAAAATTTTTCTCAAAAAATGACCTTAGCTCCCAGGTCGACCCAAGCCAGGAGTGGGTACCAGGTACAAGCCCTGGGAAGTAAAAGCTGTCGGCCTGGTGCTGACCACCTAACGCACCGTGCCGATCGGTCTATAAAAATATAAGGAAGGATTGGAGGCGTGGAAAGCGGTCCTTTCCTTTTTACTTACATTATCGTGGAGACAGCACATTATTCTATTTCTAGCGGGGCAACGCAACGGATCAAATGTGAGTCATTGTGTCTTGGGTGTCACGCGCACTGCTTGACAACACAAGAACATTGTGTAGTCATGTGTACGTCAGCAGGTCCTGGCACATCAGCTCAGCTGTACACACTTGTGGTGTGCACGCGTTAGTTAGTGTGTGAGTGCATGCCTCATAGCGGATCATGTAGCACATTCCATAGCTGTCTCTCTCTCTCTCTCTCTCTCTCTCTCTCTCTCTCTCTCTCTCTCAGTCTCACAAAGTTAGTGTGTGAGTGCATGCCTCATAGCGGATCATGTAGCACATTCCATAGCTCTCTCTCTCTCTCTCTCTCTCTCTCTCTCTCTCTCTCTCTCTCTCTCTCTCTCTCAGTCTCACAAAGTTAGTGTGTGAGTGCATGCCTCATAGCGGGTCATGTCGCACATTCCATAGCTCCCTCTTCTCTCTCTCTGTGTCTCTGTCTAACTCTCTCTCTCTCTCTTTCCCTGTCTCTGTCTCTCTCTGTCTCACAAAGTTAGTGTGTGAGAGCATGCCTCATAGCAGGTCATGTCACACATTCTATAGCTCTCTCTTCTCTCTCTCTCTCTCTCTCTCTCTCTCTCTCTCTCTCTCTCTCTCTCTCTCTCTCTCTCTCTCTCAGTCTCACAAAGTTAGTGTGTGAGTACATGCCTCATAGTGGGTCATGTCACACATTCCATAGCTCTCTCTTCTCTCCTGTCTCACAAAGTTAGTGTGTGAGTGCATTCCTCATAGCGGAACATGTCACATATTCCATAGCTCCCCCCACCCCACACACACACACACAATCTCACTTTCTAACACTGTCTGTCTGTTTGTCTGTCCGTTGGTCTGTCTGTCTCTCTTTCCCTTTCTCTTTCCCTCACATCATCTCACACCCTGTCTGTCTGTCTCTCTCACACTCTCTTTTTCACACACACACACACACACACACACACTCTGTCGGTCGGCCTGCCTGCCTGTCTATCTGTCAGTCAGTGTGCGTGTCTGCTTGTCTGTCTGTCATGTGCTCGCTATCTCATCCTCTTTCCCAGACTCGTTGGTGAGTGTAAGTGTTTATGATATAGCAGGTATTGCCACGCATTCCATTGTTTTCATTCAACCCCCGCGCCCCTTTCGATCTCTGTCACTTGCCTAACCCGTTCCGTGTCTGTTCTCAGCTTTCGCTGGTAGATATGTGAATGCATACCACACAGAAGATCATATCACACCTTCCACCCGTTTCTGTCTGTCTGTCTGTCTGTCACACCCTTCGTCTCTCACGTCTGCATTCATTTATATTTTAAAGTTTATGTTTATATGATTGCATATGTGTTTTAATTTATATCAAATTTTACTTGCATGCACCTTCTAGCAAATCACAGCCAGGTCCATATAACCAAACACACTTCCTTTAATCACGTGGTCTTTCTCTCTTGCGCTCCTTTCCTCTGTTCTAGATGTGCACCTGATTTTGTCTGTCTTTTCCCCTTTAAATGTACATTACTGTTTATCTGTATGTCTATCTGTCTACCTGTCTACCTGCCTACCTACCTACCTACCTACCTACCTACCTACCTACCTACCTACCTACCTACCTACCTACCTACCTACCTACCTACATGTATGTCTTGTCTGTCTGTCTGTCTGTCTGTCTGTCTGTCTGTCTGTCTGTCTGTCTGTCTGTCTGTCTGTCTGTCTGTCTGTCTGTCTGTCTGTCTGTCTGTCTGTCTGTCTGTGTGTGTGTGTGGGTGGGTGGATGGATGGATGGATATGCGAGTGTGTGTGTGTGCGTGCCTGCCTGCGTGCGTGCCTGCCTGCCTGCGTGCGTGCCTGCCTGCCTGCGTGCGTGCCTGCCTGTCTGTCTGTGTGTGCGTGGGCGCGCACGCGCGTGCGTGCGTGTGTGTGTTCTATCTGACTGTTTGTCTATGTCTGTATGCCAGCATACTCGCCCGCTGAGCATTTAACAGACAGCTCTTCCTTTCATCTTCTCAGCTTATCTTACGGTTCATATCAGTTGAGCTGTAGGCCCTTATGAACGTCCGCGTGTCCTTTCAGTTGAGCTGTAGGCCCTTATGAACGTCAGCGTGTCCTTTCGTTGAGCTGTAGGCCCTTATGAACGTCAGCGTGTCCTTTCAGTTGAGCTGTAGTCCCTTATGAACGTCAGCGTGTCCTTTCAGTTGAGCTGTAGGCCCTTATGAACGTCAGCGTGTCCTTTCGTTGAGCTGTAGGCCCTTATGAACGTCAGCGTGTCCTTTCAGTTGAGCTGTAGTCCCTTATGAACGTCAGCGTGTCCTTTCAGTTGAGCTGTAGTCCCTTATGAACGTCAGCGTGTCCTTTCAGTTGAGCTGTAGTCCCTTATGAACGTCAGCGTGTCCTTTCAGTTGAGCTGTAGGCCCTTATGAACGTTCGCGTGTTTTTTCATTTGAGCTGTAGGCCCTTATGAACGTCAGCGTGTCCTTTTAGTTGAGCTGTAGGCCCTTATGAACGTCAGCGTGTCCTTTCAGTTGAGCTGTAGGCCCTTATAAACGTCAGCGTGTCCTTTCAGTTGAGCTGTAGGCCCTTATGAACGTCAGCGTGTCCTTTCAGACGAGCCATACTAAAATAAAATAGGAAAAGGGAGGAGGAAAGGGGGGGGGGGGGCTGATTGCTCTCGAGGCATGGCGTCCGCTGAAGGTCTTGGCGAAGGCTGGGATTTGTTCACTAGTAATTTCCCCTGGTTTCTTGGTAGTAAGATCGGACGCCAGGGTGTATTGTTATACACGTAAAAAAATCCCTTGGCAGTTGGAAATCAAAGGAGTAGCCTAACGGCGTTGGGTGGGCACAATTTCGAGTTAAAAATCTACATAAAGTAGTTCAAGATCTTCGCCGGTGCTTCGGAGTTCGTGTACTGCGCTAAGATTTTTCGGACTCAGGCTTTAGTTAGAAGTAGAACGGAGCACTTATGGGTTACTACCCTTGTGTCATGATGTTGATCCGTTGTTGAGAACATCAAATAAAATTTACACGTCACTTTACTTTTCAGTATCATGTCTGGGGAAAGTTAACTATTTCCGATGAAAAAGTAGTGTCTACCCCCCCCCCCCCCCCCCCCCCCCACACACACACACCCTCATCCAATCCAGGTAAAATTGTGTTATTTCAGATTAATGTTAATTATTTCAGATGAAACTAAGTCAGGTGAAAGTTAGTTAAATCAGGTGAAAAGTTAATTTTCTCAGGATCTTTTATTTTCACTTGGGAAGTAAAGGCGTCCGACGTGATGTTGACAGGTGCCGAGTGTTCTGTAAAATATAATTCTAGCCTTATATGCCCAATACCCAGAAGCGATGGAAAGGGCTTTTTTACTTACTTCCTGTGTATTTCAGGTAACACTTATTTCTTTATGGTAACAAAATTTTGTGTCAGGCACAAGTTTGTTATTTTAGGTTACAGTTAATAGTTTCAGGTAAAACCTGTTATTTTTTTAAGCCCAAAATAACAATAAGAAGATGCTCCCCTGTGGAGTTTCTTCTTATTGTTATTGTGGGCTTTAAAAAAAAACAGCAAATTTTTTTCCTAGTTGAATTGTAGTTTTTTTAAGGTGACAATTTGTACATTCGGGTAAAAGTTATTTCACATTAAAGCTACTTTTATGTGAAAGTTAGTTATTTTAGATGAAAGCTAGAGATTTGACTAGAAATGATGGTTATCCCTCAGAAGCAGTGTTTGTAGTACAGTGGATTGTTGATTGCTCATCGTTGCCAACTCTCGTGTGTTGGCAAATCGGCATTATGTTGTACGCCCTGGCTCCTGGTGGCGGGTGTCCAAATTACTTAACCGATCTTGGCCTTTTGATTCTCACCGGTCACTTGTTTCTTTCTTGTGACGACAGGCGCCCAAATATGTAACTGTTGGCCTTCATTTCTCATAACCCCGACAACATTCGTAGAATTCATTATCTAAATAAAGCTTTTAACTCTTGCCTTGGTGCTTTCGTTTCTATTCACCAAAACAGACAGTCCAATGTTTCAGGATGTGGTAGATCGGCTGCATGCAGTCGTGGTACCTAGGCTGCATGCAGTCGTGGTACCTAGGCTGCATGCAGTCGTGGAACCTAGGCTGCATGCAGTCGTGGGACCTAGGCTGCATGCAGTCGTGGGACCTAGGCTGCACTATCTCCTGGGATGTAGGTGGGTTGGGGTTAGGTCTAGTTCTAGGTGTTTTTGGGTTAGTTAAAAGCACCACAAAGCCGAGAAACCCCGTCTTACCACCCTATTAAATATTGGTCTATTCGCGTGACGTCATCTGGGGTGACTTATTACAAAAGAACCTTTGCCTTAATGCATAGAATATTGTGTGGTGACACTGCTCCATTGACATATTATTTATTACCGATTTGTATATTTGTTTGTGTTTGTGTTTGTACGTTCACGGACGTTTTTGTAAAGCCCATAGATTTACATTTGGAATAGCTACCTTCAGTAGTATAGATAACATGCAAATATCTTTTATGAGTATGGAAGGATAAGGAAAACCTCATCAATTCAACAAAAGGTTTTTTTGGAATTAGAAAGCTGGATTTATTGAGGAGTGGCTTGATGAAAACGTTCAACTTAAATCGAACTTGTAGAGAACAATTAAACATATTCATATTTGAAAAATGTGCAGTTTTAAGAATTCCCGAAATGTGACCCATTTTTTTAAGGATTTGCTGAGTTGTGAGGTTCTTTTATGTGCACACGATATTCGTTAGCAGTTTTCATCACAGCTCATAGACGTATAATTGTTCCTATGACAACCACGTTCAATAAATGTGCATAGCAATTGTACGGTGCAGTACAGTAAATGAACCTTACAACCGTGGCTTCGTACTTTGCCGAACAAGTGTATGGATCAATGATTAAGCATATTGTTATGGGCTCTGTATCCACGAATCCAAAGGCCAACCTTTAGATGTTTATTAAGGCAGTCATTTATAGAGATCAAAGGATCAAAGCACCAGGATTGTCTCCTTGGGGAGTTTCCAGCCAGCGATGTATGATAAATATATTTTGCCCTCATCTTTCTCGTTCACACGCCGCTTTTTTTCCAATGTCCGGTAATAGCAGTAGTTCACCCGTACCTTTTTGGGGCGAATAAATAAAGCAGTGGATTCTAGCATGTTAACCCTCCATGCATGCCGTAAGAGGTGAGTCAGCGAGGTTGGTATTAACCTAGCTACTTAATACTGCAGAAAATCGTAGCTGCAAAATTCAAACACACCTTAAGGGTTGAATTGGTTGATCAAGAGTCTCTGCTCCAATGTGGAACCGTAGTAGCGCAGTGGCTGGATGCTTGCCCGTCAGTCTGAAGGTCTTGGGTTGGAATCCCTACAGAGGCGGTTCCCATGTCGTCGCATCCTAAAAAGGTACACCAGGTAAAATCTTAGACAGGTTCAAGATACTGACATGATGTTGGCAGCATCGCCACCTATCAAGTGTCGATCGGCATATATCTGTAATTCCTGTCTCCTGGTCTCTAGGACCCCCGGTGGTTCTTCTTCTTCTTCTCTTCCACCTTGTACCTCATTGAAGTGTTGGGGGGATATGTAATGTTCGTTGATGAGCTCTGTCAAGAGCACTATTAAGACTGATGTTCATTTCTGTAAGGCTGTTCTTAATGCCATCACTCCATATTTCCGAGGTCTTCCACTCGCTCAATACCCGTTGTAACGTTTTAGTGTGGCTCGCTGTGGCAGATAGTACCAGGGCATTCTTGTTAGGTATCCAAACCACTTTATTTGTTGTTCTTTGATGACCTGTAAGACTTGCTTTATTCCTAGCATTCGTCTGATTTCATGATTTCGTATTCTGTCTTTCCTTGAAACTCCTGCAGCTCTTCTAAGGCATTTCATCTCTGTTGTCACAATTTTACGTTCATTTGAGGATGTAAGTGGTTGGCGGAGCAAATCTAAGGGGTCCGTGATATTTTCGCGATTCGTATATTCATAACACGGTGGTGTGGAGAGAATAGAGATGGATGGTGCAGAAAAACGAGACAGAGGCCAGTCTCCCCTAACGTGGATACAGTTAATTGAAGGTTCATTGGCTGGGAAAGCACACTTGATTGGAGAATAGGTTAGAGAAAGAGAGACTTTCAATCGTGTCATAGAGAGGGCTACGTTCTGTAAAGGACTTGCTGAATGATTGAATATTTAAAGGTTATACTTAGTTCTTTATTATGACTGTTAAAAAGTATGGCCTCTTTGCAGACCTACGAAAAAGAGAAATCCATAGGTCTCAGCTATTTGGGAACCCCTGGCCTATCAAACGTGGATTCTTGAGTATTATGTCTATTGCACCTCTGGCTTGATAAAGGATCCTTTGCGTTACTTTACCGACCTCGTTAACACTCGACCTCCATGTTAATAAATGCGATAGTAGCAGTAGTTGACTGTTGTGTTTTCAGGGGTCACTAAGGGAAGGAAGGGATCGTAACTCACCATGGTCGTCGTAAGAGGTGATTAAGGAATATCGGCGGTGGTACTTGACTACCTCTTCATTGTGTGTAAAGGTTTGTCTGATAAACAACTTGTAAACTTCTATCGGCACTATACTTACTTCCTCACGCTCCTCTTCTACCTTTTGGTTAGAGGTTTGCCAGGTAGATCGCCAGACTTCTCTGTCAGCAGTTTTCTTTTCTGGCTTGGTTCCATTCCAGTCCTCTGTCAGTCAGGGATTGTCGGAAGTTGTCTTCCTAACAGAACCTCAGAATGGCACTCATAGATAAAAACAGAAAGAAATAAGAGACAGTGAGGCACGCTAGGCAACGTATAAACCGAAAGGTGAACGAATTGAACCTCTTACCTCTTGGCGGGAGTTGGTTGGGGATCTATACTATAATCTGAAAAAGCTTTACCATGCGATGTCTAAGAAGGGTACTTGGCATTAGGTGGAAGAACAAGATTACAAAAACTCACGTTTTTGAAAGAGCTGGAATCACAACAGCTTTCTTAGTGCTCAGTCTTCCATGATTTGTGTGGATAGGACACTTTGAGGCGAGGGATGGTAGAATCTGTAAGGACATCCTTTATTGTAAGATAATGAGGATAAAGGAGTCAGATAGTAATGTGGTTTCTCTTTATGATATCCAATTCCAAGACGTGGAGTCGTACACTGTCTGGGCAGTAATGTGGATACAGATGATGAAGCTGATAGAGCTATTAAAGTCGAATACAAGAGACAAAAGGAACTTTCATAGCAATAGGTAATTTTTGAAAGGTTAAAAGTAATGTTAAACTTAAACGTTGTAATTCTAATGTCAAATCAGTGCTGTTGTATGGTGCGGAAACATGGAGAACAGCCAAGGCAATTAAAAATAAATTACAGACATTAATTAACTGGTGCCTGCGCAGAATAGAGGGAATTAAATGGTGTGATATATTCACTAATTTTAAGCTTTGGGAGAGATCTAAACAAGTTCCAGTATACCAAGAGGTAAAGAAAAGACGCTGGTGTTGGATAGGACACACGTTGAGAAAATTTGAGAACATTATAACTAGAATGTCTTTGCACCGGAGAATAGAAATAAAGGAAGACGACGGGGAAGACTTGGGGAGAGCTGCATGCAATAGCGAAGAATAGAACAACTTGAGTTGGTTGAGTGCCTGTGTTCCATTTAGGAAAGGGGGGGGGGGGGAGGTGGAGGTATAAAAGGCTGATGAAAAAGAAGAAAAGAGTCCGTCTTTGTTGCGATATAAAGGATGCTGTGGACCGTAATGCTCAGAGAGGAAAAAAACTAGGAAGGAAAGATGGATAAAATAAAAGCAGATAGTTTAAAAGCTAAGTTCCTGAGATGATGACCGCAAGTACATGCCCGGGCAACAGTGATCCTGAAATCCCATTCTGTGATTGTCGAAGACTTTTTCAACAGGCGCGCGTCTTGCTAGTCACACTCGCTATCGCCATGGGCAGTGGTTTCCATGCCGCTCTTTAGAACAGTGTAACAATGTCGTCCGGAAAAAAAAAAAAAAAACGGTAAGATGCCAGCTAAACTAACACTAATCAAAGATGACATCAAAATGAAAGAAAAGTAGCAGTTGCTAATGCTTATTGTGCAGTGACGTCAATTATGGTAGCACAGTAGCAGTTATTTCAGGCAGACGACATTCCCTGACATCATTTAGTGTTAAACAATTGATGATTACGTGTACAGTTATCAGAGAAATAGACAGGGGAATACAAATAAGTTGTCAAAAGGCAAGTTCGTTTATATGTTACAGAAATTAATCAAGTAACAGAAAGTGTATAGATCGGCACTCATAGAAAGAAGTAGAAAGATAGAAGAACACACTAGACAACATAACAATTGAAAGCTATAGTTACTGTGCCGGGAATTGAACCTGTCACCTCCAGACGGCGTGTGCGCCTCGCCATGAATACAAGTGCACGAATAACATGGTCAATTAAACTAAGATTAAACGATTAAACTAAGAACAAAAAAATGTGACAGACAACTGGTTGTAAATAAAAAAAAAAAATAAAAAAAAATAAAAAAACACGCACGCGCACACACACACACTATATATACAAATATATACAAGATTACCCCCCCCCCCCTTTCCCACTTTAATTATATCTGTGTCTGTGTTGCCCGGAAGGGCTTTTGGCATGTTGTATTGTGATTGATATATAGCTGGTCTGTGATATTATCGCCTTTTGGCTCAACACATCCAATACAACAAACCCTTATAGTTATTCGCCATTTACCTTATGCTTATTAAATCGGCGTCTGTGGCTTAGGCGTCGCGAACTTGCTCCACAATGCCAGGGTGCCAGGTTCGATGCCAGCTGCAGGCAGTATGGCATGGTTACGACAGTGGCGTCAAGAGCCGTCGTTTCAGTAGACTTTTGGCACACTTTTGAACGGAAATTTGCCCAGAAAAACTACACCAGCACACGAAATGCTCGGGATTAGTTCAACAACTTCCAGTAAAGGACACGCAACAAACTTGAGCAGCAGTGGTCTGTTCCACCCCCACCCCGGTGGCATCATGAAACCCATACGGGGATTGTTTCTAAAAATTATATACTTATATCGCCCGCCTGCGGATCGGAAGGTCGTGGGTTCGCGTCATAACCGAGCCGGACTTTTTTTTTTTAAAATGACCTTGACTCCCAGGTCCACCCAGCAAAGGCGGCCGGCGTGATGCTGACCACATCACCCACCAAGTGCCGATTGGTGTATGAAAATAGGTCTAGCCCTATATTCCCAATTCGCCTACAGGAGTGGAAAAAGGTCCTTTACTTATATACTAATTTCCTTTGTCAATCAGTCAGGATTCATTTACTGTTCCACAAGGCAGGTTGGGAACTTGTGTGGGCGTTGCCCCAAATAGCGGACTAAGACGTTAAACAGAATCCCGCTCTGTGTATGTCTGTGTTGATTCTGTAACTCGTTAAACAAGCTTTTTCTTTGTTGTATGTTTTTTTTTTTTAAATTTAAAGATTGCATATTCATGTGCCTTTTAAAAAAAAGCTGATGTTAGTTTCGCTCTTTGTGAATTTCACGTCATCAGACTGGAGGGAGGGGGGTGTTTATTTGTATTCTTCTTCTTCTTCTTCTTCTTCTTCTTCTTCTTCTTCTTCTTCTTCTTCTTCTTCTTCTTCTTCTTCTTCTTCTTCTTCTTCTTCTTCTTCTTCTTCTTCTTCTTCTTCTTCTTCTTTCAAAGATGTCAATGCGTTGTGCCCGTTTACAACGTGGCTGCGATATTTGCATCTTTCTGCCGAAACATCCGACTTCCGCAAGAAGAAGAAAAAGAAAGAGGAAAAGGTGGACCTAATACCAGGAGTAGGACCCGCGAAACATTAGCTCCGTCCCCAGTGTGTTTCTTTACGTGTTGTACCCTGAAACTTGAGAACGCTAACACAACCCTGGTCTATCTGACTTTTCCATTGTTCTGACAAATCGGGTAGCAGCAGATCCGGTGTACAAGGATATGACGTGCAGTGCATCATAGCAAAGGAACATGTACAAACGAGATGCTTTGAATATGTGTATAGTTTCTCCCAGAAGTCGTGACCAACTTTTAAAAATCTGTAACCCAGTAACCGTTCTGTGTATATCGTTGAAATTCGTTAATAATCATGTCCTTGCAAAAAAAATTTCTATTGTAAACAAACATCTGGTTTTCATTTTGTCTAATTTGTGATATATGAAAAAACAGACACTGATTCAAAGCCAACAATCAGCATGCTTACAGTTAATTGAGTAACTGAAGCTATTCAAAACACCATATTGCACGCATTTCACTCTCATGTGGTTAGTTCTAGCATTAGCCTCATTTGAGTTAGATGGAGGCCAGGAAAAGAACTCTCAAAATCTATATAGAGCCAGTTTTAATATGCGGCTGTGAATCCTGGACAATTTATAAACCGAACAGTTTCTTGTGGCCTTAGAGATAAGATCCTTTAGAATTCCCTGGACAGATTTTAAATAAAAGCATCCTAGATGTTTTAAAAGAGGCGAGGGCTCGCTCACACACATCAGAAAGAGACAGTCATAATTTTTTGGGGGTTATGTTATGAGGAGAATGAAACTGAGACATGATGTGACTACTAGGGAGACAGAGAAAGACAGCGCCAGAAGATTATTGACAACTTTTTATCATGGCATGGAGGGGTGTCAAGACAAGAACTGATACATGCAGTTGCAGATTGCCCACGTTAGTCGGTAAGGCACTTGATGGTGATGATAATGAGTTAGATTAACAGAGTTTTTCATCATATGCGTAATTATCTACAAAATAATCACCACGTATAGGTGGACATGTAAACTGATCTACAGACAATCTCCACGCGTGTGTCATTGCTGTATTTTCTATGTTTTAGAGATATGCGGATTTTTAGTGCGAAAAAGAAATTCGCCACTTTAAGAAAACAGCAGCATTTGTAAATTATAAAATCACATGGAAAATCTAAGGACACTTGCAAAAATTCGTGCTGATCCTTACAGTAATGTATGAGATATTTGTTAAAATGTCGGTGCACGACTTTTGAAAACGCATTGTAGTTTCGCATTCCTGCTCATAATTCTTTCATAGTCAGGGTTAAGACTTAGGAGGGGCATCTAGTGTTACAACCACGCCAGCTGCGTAGAGAACACAACAGAGCTGGGCGAACTCGTCATCAGAATGCAGTGGCGTCATTTTACATACAACGGTCTCTGTATGTTGGCGTCTGTGGCTTAGGCGTTTCGAACGCGCTTCGTAATGTCGGAGTGCCGGGTTCGATCCCCGCTGCGGACGGGGTTTGTCAGGCGACGGTTTCGACCGTGGTACCGAGAGCCGACCGTACAGTGAGCAATGGCAAACTACTGGACTTAAATTTGCCTAGAAAAACCACAATAGCCAGAAAGTGCTGGAGTTGATTCTGTAACGTCCTGTAAAAGATACGCTACTACTACGAGTCTCTGCATGTTGGGGAGGAGATAGGTGTTATAGGGAGAATAAGAAAATATGAGTGAAAATTATGAGTAAGAAGCTCGATGTTCGGCTCACCGCCTTTTCCGTGGGCCGCGGTTTGGCTGAATGTTGAATAAAAAGCACTCAAGACATTTCCATAAGCGCCCCGTCCCCATCTTCCTCGGCAAGCGCAGAGTTCCTATTTCGATGGCAAACAGACTGTTTGAAAATCCGTCTCGCCTTTCCCTCAGGTGTTAACCGTCGACCAGATCCCCTAGTCACTTCTGGCAGCGCCATTTTCCTTATCGACACTCATACCTTTAGGTGAATTCAATAGTGACAGGTAATATGCTCTTCATTATCAGATGCCGAGTTTAACAACACATGTGGTCGTGGTGGGCCATCTAACTGCAATTGTTGCAAGTATTTACTACCAATATTTAGGGCGATGTTGAACAGATGTCTTGAGCCTGGAGATTTGAGACCGCATAGCTGGCGGAGCCGTTTCGATTTGTGTCTGTTAGGGTTTTTATTATTTTGGTGTTCGGGTTTTTATTATTTTGGCCTAGATAAGTGAAAAAAATGCCTTACCGAAGACATGATCTCGAGTCCCGCCAATTATTATAATAATCAAAATGGCTGTTCAAAATCTGTACCTTTTGTCCCAGCGTTGCAATGTGCCAAGCCACCCAGGTATTTATCTGATTGTCTTTTCTTTGCTGTTTTCTCCTCAAGTCTGTCTATTATTGATTCCTTGTCTCTTAGGCAAATAACTCCGACTTCGTAAGAAGCCCCCAACTAGTTGACTTTTAAGATATGCGTTTTTTTGGGGGAGGCAGTGAGTTTATTCTATTTTTCCCCACAACTTTCTGGTTTTATTTCTGATAGCTCATCAACAATTTGTTGCTGTCTACACCCATTTCTCTGATAAGCACACAGTTTTCTTCTATTTTTAATTTTTAAATTCCTGAAGGACTGCAAATCTTTTTTTTTATATTCTTTATATTTGCTCCCACTTTTCTGCTGCCGTTAAATGTTATTGTATCTAAAGGTGCCGGAACCAGACAGTAGACAAATGAAAAACCACAGTGTCAGTATCAGGATTCGAACCTGAATCTTTGAAATAAAGACAGTCGCCGTGTAGGCGCAAGAGTATCGACACTATACACATGTTTGAATACGACTCGGAGAAAAAAAACAAAAAAGCTACAGGAGGTCGTGGTTTGAGGCTTCATGTTTTTGTATACACTAACACAGTGGAAAACATACTAAACCACACCCTTACCTTCCTTATGTATCTTGAAATGAAATGCAGCGTACGATAATGCGCATGTGATTTTAGCGCGTAAGGTGGGTTTCGTTTTTGTTTTTAGGGTGCATTCTGTGTTCGCTTGAGCTGGAAAATTCATCATGTGTCTCCTAAAAAGCCAGTGCTTGTGTTCGATTGTCGGCAAGGGACAAAGTTAAGCCAGTGCTTGTATTCGATTGTCGGCATGGGACAAAGTTAAGCCAGGGCTAGTGTGCGATTGTCGGCATGGGACAAAGTTAAGTCAGTGCTTGTGTACGATTGTCGGCATGGGACAGAGTTAAGTCAGTGCTTGTGTACGATTGTCGGCATGGGACAAAGTTAAACCAGTGCTTATGTACGATTGTCGGCATGGGACAAGTTAAGTCAGTGCTTGTGTACAATTGTAGGCATGGGACAAAGTTGAACCAGTGCTTATGTACAATTGTCGGCATGGGAAAAAGTAAAGCCAGTGCTTATGTACGATTGTCGGCACGGGGCAGAGTTTAGTCAGTGCTTCGACCCATTAGAATGCAAAGGCAAACCACGAAGCATAAAAATCGCCCAGTCCAGATGAAAATCGAGAGTTTCGACTATATTGTACTGGGTTTTCTCCCATATGGCTTTTTTCGCAGAACGGCTACCCGCCTGCCTAGAGCGTTGCGCAAAGCACAACCTCTATAGTTACGGCGAACGATCTTCATAGGTCTCCATACAATGGCGCTAGTAAAGCGACATACGCTGCCACGTAAAAAAAACACACCCCCATATCTTAGCAATGCTCGTTTCCATAGCGAGGCGCACTCGCCACTTTGAGGTGACAGGTTCGATTCCCGGCACGGTAACTTTAGCTTTCGATACTATGTTGTCTAGTGTGTCTTTCTATCTTTCTACTTCTTTCTGTGAGGACCGATAATTACATTGTCTGTTTATTATATATATAACCACGGCCTTCTCTATTTATTAGAGACGGCATTGATATAACATATCTAAGCAAGGCCCGCCACTTTCTAGTCGCGGGTGTTTGAATGACGTGTGCCTCATCGACACTTCTGACCTAGTTCGTTATAGCATTTACTAAAGCTCAGAATTAGACCGCTCCCTGGCCTATCATATATTTGCATGTGTGTATGTCAGTGAGTAAAACGGGGTGTGTTGTGCGTGCATTCTCTTGCCAGATTGAACAATGGCGATATTACCAAGCTAGCCTGTGGGAGATGAGCCGTGCGCACTAAGTGTTAATATACGCAGGCTGAACTGCATCCAGGAATCTAGGTCATCTATTGCCGCAGGTTTGCCAAATCTCTGCCTACATGCCGAGGTTTTCCCTTAGTCAGAAATTGTGGACTCCGCCTTGGCGGTTACTGCCTTTGGGGCGTGGGTTAGTCTGCACATGTATAGATAGATAGACAGACAGACAGACAGACAGACAGACAGACAGACAGACAGACAGACAGACAGACAGACAGACAGACAGACAGACAGACAGACAGACAGACAGACAGACAGACAGACAGACAGACAGACAGACAGACAGATAGATAGATAGATAGATAGACAGGTAGGTAGATAGACAGGTAGGTAGATAGACAGGTAGGTAGACAGGTAGACAGATAGGTAGACAGATAGATAGACAGACAGATAGACAGACAGATAGATAGACAGATAGACAGACAGACAGAGAGATAAATAGATAGGCAGACAGGCAGATTAGATTATAAGTAGGTAAATTTTACCCCACCAAGACATCACACAGAGCTATAAAGATCCAGTGACACAAAGTGCTACCCGTGGAGAGGTCACAGACACCCCGTTCAACCGTTAGGCCAAGACGCGGCTATATTTAGGGCCCCTGGCAAAAGCCAGGGTGGGGCTTCAAAATAACTAAAAATTGCATCCCACATGGGGACGATAAGATTGTTAATCAGATTATATTATATTACAGCAGACATACTTTCTACAATATATGAACGTCTAAGAAAGCTAACAAACTGCACTATGTCGGGGCACTTAACCACTTAAATATTGTCTAAAAGAAACATCTTATTTTACATAGGACAATAAGAGGGGGCGAAGGTCATTGGAAAAAGATCCCCAGGAGTGTGTAACAACACGACGGCGGAGACGGCACATTGTATATGCGTTCGAAATGCATTGAACACAGGATCTGAGGGAAGAGTCTTCCTGTTGATTTGGCATGAGAGCGATGCTCCGCTCAATACTTTCTGCATGATGATAATGATGATGACACAACCGGCGTATACCTGACTATTTTATGATTTTAAAATCGATATTTTTCACACCTGCGTTTTCATATCTAACGCTTATTTCACTGTGCATTGAAATAAGTTAGGCTTTCGTAACATCACATCTGTCGCTGGTAAAGTATCTCAGTGGTGAAAACACCTAACAGGAAATAGCATTATATTACCAACACCTCAAACGTTTAATAATGTTACACTGGTAAAGGGACGGTATATTTTCCGTCACTGAATTTGGTAAACATACTAGCCGTAATGTAGTGGTGATTTTACGGCTATTGTAACTGCATTATAGTTTTAAAATGAACGGATATTCTTCTTCTTCTGCCTTACAAACCTCCAATGAGGCATAGGCACTAAACCAACTCAGCCAAGTCGTTATGTACTCTGCTATCGCATAGTGCTCTCCCTATGTGGTCCCCTTCTTTTTAACTTCACTAACTCCCTTCTCCATGTATTTTTTTTTAAATCTTCGTTTGTTCCTATACCCCTGTGGGTTCCAGTGCAAAGGCACTCTAGTTATATTATTCTCGGGTTTTCTCAACGTGTGTCCTACCCAGCTCCAGCTTCTTTTCTTCACCTCTTGGTCCACTGGAACTTGCTTAGTTCTCTCCCAGCTCTACATTAGTTATTATATTATACCATTTAATTCCCTATAATCTGCACAGGCACCAGTTAATGAATGTTTGTAATTTATTAGTAATTGCCTTAGTTGTTCTCCATGTTTCCGCCCCATACAAAAGTACTGATTTAACATTAGAATTAAAACTTTTAAATTTAGTATTTCTTTAAAATTTTTTTGACCTCCATAAATTCCCCAGTGCTATGAAAGCTCCTCTTGCCTTTTGTATTTTTTACAGTATAAATTGATTAAGAAGACAGCAACTGCCAACACCAGTGGACCCCTGTAAAACAGCTTGATGATCTGGATGGACTTCACCAGTGTCTACATTACTGACCATTTAGGTGTGGTACCATTAAGAGAAACCACACTGCTATTTGCCTGATTTATTATCATTATCTTTGTCGTATCCCTTATGGATTTTCAGACTTAGCTTGTGATCTCGCATCAAGTATATTTATCGTGCATCTGATTCCGTGAATGGGACAGAAGAGAAATATGAGCGAAGTCCAGATCATCAAGCTGTTTTACAGGAGTCCACTGCATTCCATTCCTGATGTTAGCAGTTGTTGTCTTCTTAATCAATTTATACTGTAAAAATATGAGAGGCGACAAAAGACATACATGTCAAGATATACTTGTCACACACCTGTTTTTATTTCAGATGTATCTGTTAGCTTTCCCTCATGAAGAACTCGACATTTCATTTCTTTGTATGTTGCCTTCACTAAATTAATAATTTTCTGTTGGATTCCATAGTTCCCCATCAATTTCCAGAGAGATTCCCTATCACTGCTGTCAAATGCTTTTTTTATAGTCTATAAATCTAATGTAAAGTGGTGAGTTCAGTTCAATGCTTTGCTTTATAATTATATGCAATGTGGCTATCTGGTCAGTACAGGATCTGTTTGGCACTCCCGATGATATGTTATATAGGTCTCAATAACTTCTGCTGGGATACCATCTGGACCTGTCGCCTTTCATTCATTCCTTCAGAAGATTGATCGCTTTTCTAATTTCCTCTTTAGATGGTATCTCACAGTTGATATCCAGTTCCAATTCTAGAGGCTGGGTATCTGGAGGAACCTCTGAGGCTGGTCTGTTTAGAAGTATTTAATAATATTCAGTCTGTCTGTCCATTTGGTCTTTAGTGTTGGTGAGTACCTGTCCTTGACTATTTTTTAATTGATCCAGTTGGCTGACTGTATTTACCTGCTAATTTTTTGTGTTACTGTAAAGTTCTCTGAGGTTTCCTTTTGCTGCAGCTGTCTCCGCTTCTTGTGCTAGGTCATTTAAATATTTCCTTTTATCTGCCTGATTCGCCTCCTAACTTCCTTATTAGCTTCTGAGTATTTCTCCTGAGCTCTAGCTTTTGCAGCTCTAGTTTTGCTAAGGTTTAAGTCTGCCTTTCAACTTCTCCTTTCTTCTATCATTTTAATGGTTTATGGTGTTATCCACACTTTATGTTTCTCTTCTTTCTTACCAAGGACTTCTACACAAGATTTATTCCAGATTCCCTTAATATGATTCCAGCAGACTTCAGTGCTTACGTTTTCAGCTAACTGCTGCGACACCCGGTACTCGTTACAGGCTGAAATAGAAAATTGTTCTTTAACTGCTTATCTCTGAAGTAACCTACATTCTACTGATTTTTTTATAAGTTTCAACTTTATTTTACTTACAAATAGAAAATGGTCAGTAAATACATCGGTACCCCTGAAACATAATAAAAGGATGATCTAAACATTTTGTTTATACACATATGATCTATTTGACTGGCAGTCTTATGGTCTAGTGATTCCCACGTAGCCTTGTGGAAACTGTTATATGGGAAAATGCTTCTGCCAATAACATACTGGTTTCCTGCACATGAATTGGTGAATAGTTTTAAGTTTTCATTCATCACTTCTAGTCCATGTTTTCCCATAATCTCTTCATAACCTGTGTTATCTGATCATATCTTAGTATTCGGGTCACCCATAAAAATTATTATATTGCACTTTCTTTTATTATTTACAAAATTTTGAAATTGCATGTAAAATTCCCCCTTAACTGGTGCTTTCTTATCATTAGTTGGTGCATAACACTGTATTACTGACATGTTCACCTTCTGTTTCGCTGTTCTAAATGACGCTTTTAGTTTTTTTTTTGGACTCACAGCCTCCCATTCTATTAGTGTCCTGTCTGCTTCTTTTGATATCATCTGGGCCACTCCTTCACTGTGGGGACAATTTTCCTCTGTATGTCATGAGAACAAACTAGTTTCCCCTGAATTTATAATATTTTCCCCGCCCTGATCCATCTGCTTTCACGTAATCCTGAAATACTAATTCTGTAATGTTTCATTTCCCTGGACACTTCTGTGGTTCTTCCTACATCGTACAAAGTTCTGACATGCCAGGTGCCAATTCTGGAGTTTTCCTAAGTGAAATGAGGTACTTGAACAATTCGGACTTCCTTCGGCTTTCTCCGCACCGTATCATACTTTTTGTACTCGAAGCCCCCCCCCCCCCCCCCCCCCCTCTTCCTTTTTCCATCGTGGTTGGCTGGATTTTTCTTATTTCTCTTTCTGGCTCTTTCTATGGTTGGTTGGTTTGTGTGGCTATTGCTTTTACAGAATGAGGTAGCCAACCTCAAGCCCAACCCTACCCCTAGTCGCCTGCTACGACATGACTGGTAGTAAATATGCTATATAAACTAAGACTTCGGACCAGACAATGCTGTCTTAGAGAACACCCGCACAAGATAGACATAAAAGAATCTGCCACCTGTGAATGCGGAGCAGACTCTTGTGCATATACTGCAGGATTGCCACAACTATTCCTGTATTTTAGAGGCCGTCATTTATACATATCTAATTATTCGTCACAGGAAAAGATTATTCTTATTACAAATACTGCTGCAGGCATGTATATGTAATGAAGTGTATATTTATAAATAGTTACTGCTGTGTGATGAGAAAAATCATTGAAATACAAACAGTGCAGTTAGCGATGTGAGTAGTTTAAAAAATAAAGTTTTATGATTTAGAAGATTGACGTGGATGGCCAGTTAGGCTAGACCAAGGGGGAAGTCAGACCGATGTTAAAAAGGAGGGGGGGGGGGGGTAGAACTGACATAAAATAGGGGCTGCTCAGGAGGGAGATCTGTCCAGTGGCAAGATCTGATCAACAAACAGCGGGGTTTTATCAACATTAGCGTCTGCTCAAAAGAAGCGCTCGACCATCAGGTGCGTCTGCTCAAGAGGAGCTTATGGTTAAGAGTTTAGATTGCTGAGTTCTCTGGAAGCTGCGTGGTCTCGAGTCATGGTGTCTGCCTCGAGTGCTAGAGGTTCCGGGTTCAATCCCCGGTAAGGGCTGGGATTTTTTCACGTGGACTTGGACTTTTAGTATTTCCCCCTGGTCTCTGGGTAGTGAGAGCGGACGCCCGTGTGCATTGTTGTGCACGTAAAAAATCCCTTGGCAGTTGAAAATCGAAAAGAGTAGCCTAACGGCGCTGCCCGGGCGACATTTGGAGTTAAAATTCTACGCAAAGTATTTCAGGATCCTCTCCGGTGCTTCAAAACCTGTGCACTTTGCTGAGCTTCTTCGGACTCAGATAGAACGGAACACTTATGGGTTACTACCCGTGTGCCATGATATTGATCCGTTGTTCAAACTTCAACTTCAAAATCGCTGAGTTTTCTTTCGGGACTCTCTGTTTCAAGTCTTCAGTAAGATGACTGTTAACCCCAATCCTGACCCTTTATTCGTAACCCGCGACTGCTCTATTCATGCAACGCTAAATCCTCAGGCTAAATATGACATGCTCAATACACTTGTAAAAAAACCAACCTCTCCTAAGTATCTGGTAATAGATTTACACTACCGTTACCTTTAGCTCTCTATGGGCGTTCAAGCATATGAACAGTACAGTCATATTTAATGTCGTTCCTTGGTCCACTAAAATCACTACACGCCATGGACCATTAAAAGGCCTTTATATAGGAAGTTTACTCAAGATTCTTGGGTCAGAGGCCACCCAGCTATGTCAGTGTAACCTGTCTTCACTACTTAAATGAATCACACAGTTATGATTGTCAGTATTCACCAGACAGTTCATGCCATGACTCGTTTGGTCCCAGACTGTTATTTCTTAAAACGATATGTTCCACGATGTGTGTACTTTACAGCAGTGTTCTTCAGCATTTGACATCCGCGGCCCAATAGAACTGGATATTGTTTAGCAGCCCTCTTGAAAGATAAACAGTTAAACACACAAAAGAAACGAAATATAGACAGCAGTTTGTTGTCGCAGTTTTTGGCTAATGTGACATCTGCTGCTGCTTAGAGGGTAGCAGATTTGATACACATGGCCAGATTGTTGTTTCTGATAGACGAAGCGCTGCAACAACACCCATTAGAAATCTCTGAATCGTGTGTGTATGTCCGCGCGCGCGCGTGTGTGTGTGTGTGTTTTACTAACATTGCTAAGGAAGTCATTTTCACAACAACAACAACAACAAAAAAGAAGTCGAAAACACGTTAGTTAGCATTTTTTGGCTGCTGTGGTTTTTCTAGGCACATTTTACGTTCACCGGTTTGGGAAAACACGTGATAAGGCAACATATTCGGGCGGACTGTCAGACCTCCGCGGATCGCCGGTTGAAGTACACTGGTCTGTTCAGACGGTGTGTGCTTTATGGTTACAGTGGAAGTGCTTGCTTAAATAATATCCTATTGAACTCTTGAGGGTTGAATGTTGAATCGAGAAACGACATCACAGCACTCGGGACACTCAAAAAAGCGCTCCGTTCCCATCTTCAGCAGCAAGTGACTATATATCCGTCTCGCTTTACCCTTCAGTGTCGAACGTCGGCCAGAGCCCCTGTCAATTCTTCGCAGCGCCGTTCTCCTCAGACCGTAATGATCTTTTTGTGCCTCCGCACATTTCACTTGCTCCTAAAGGGACCTCACAACATCTAGGTTGTCATAAATCACTTCACCACCAAATGGCGCAAAACCGGCCAGTCTGTATGCCTGCTCGTTTCCCGACACACCGGCATAACCTGGAGAAAATATCAAAAGATTGCTAACTACCAAAACCTCTAAAGCAATGCTTGCCACTCTGCACGGAGCATGCCTGTCTCCACCCTTCTCAGCATGCTCTGCGAGTCAGTTACAATTACGACATGTGTGTACAGCTGATTCTCAAGCCACGAAAGGCAGAAGTGATTGCCTTCACTCCTATTCTCAAACCAGACTATGTGGTATCATATGCCAGGTTTGCTGCTCTCGTCAGTTGTTACTAAGCGGCCGAGCCAATTCCTCGAGGGTATAATTATGTTATGTAATCATTTTTGCCAGTGTTTCTCAAACTTTTCTTAGTAGCGACGCCCGTTTTGAAATAAAAATTCCCCACGCTGCCCTAACCTAATTAAAAGTATAACTATTCGAATGTAAGAGGTTAAAAACTCATGTATCTTCAAATATTTCGCGGCGCCCCTGTGAAGAGGTCGCGGCTCCCCGGGGCGCCGTGGTGCACAGTTTGAGAATCACTGAGTTATGCCATTGAGTCTTTATGGGTTGAAGTTTTGTGGGACAAGTAATTAAAGTAATAGTTTGGTTGTCGGTGTCCCTGGCTCGGGCATAGCAAACGCGCTTCCTAATTTTGAGGTGCCGAATTAGATCTCAGATGCGGTCGATTTGGTAGCAGACCGTCTAGCGTTGGTTTCGACATTAGCATCGAGAGCCGACTGTTGGACCAATGGCAAACTACTTAACGCAGATTGCATAGAGAAATCACGACTAAAAAAACAACAACCCTAAACCATTTAGTTAGAATTAATTAACATAGCAGATGGACGGAACGATGAGACAGAGGTTAAGAAATGGACACCGTACATAGAGTAACCATAAAACTTGAACGCTTGGTTAGTTAGTTAGTTGCGTTTCCTTTACAGGACGTTGCAGAACCAACCCCGACAGCCACTGGCTGTTGTGTGGTTATTCTACAAAAATTTACGTCCAGTAGTTTGCCATTGCTTTATGGACGGTTGGCTTTCTTGATACCACTGTCGAAACCAACGCAAGGCCCGTGGCCCGCAGCTGGGATCGAACCCAGCATCCCGGCATTACGAACTGAACGATGGGACAGAGGTTAAAAAATGCACACCGTAAACAGAGTAATCGAGAAACATGAAGGATGTGACAGAAGGTGATAATTGCACCCAATATACACAGTAATCAGGAAGAGTGGGGGTCACCATCATTTGCCGTGCTGACGAACGTGGGGTGACATGATTCGCCACCCCCACATAAGCACATGAATCATTGATCAGGTCAGTTTTCAATCACCAGCCGTATGGCTAAACCATCTAGGTATTTATCTGGATACTGCCCCCCGTGCTGTCTTTACATTAACCTTGCCATTTGTTACTAAGCTGTCGTGTTGAAGGAGCTTGGTGGCATTGAGAGAACAATGATGGAGGTTACAGTTGCCGGAAGACTAGGCTGATGCAGAACTCCGCTAAGGTGGTTACAAAGCATTGAAGAATCACGGGCAGTGAAATAACATAGGGCTGGAGAATTGGCTAGAGAAAGAGAAACTTTCATGCCCTGCGTGACGAGAGAGACGTTCCGTAAAGTACCTGATTGACGATACCGATGATGAGATTTTTGAAATCAGGGCAGTGCTGTCTGCTGCCAAACGGCCCACTGCTGGAACCCCATCGTGTAGCGCTATTGCAACATCATCAATCATCAAGTCCTTTACAGAACGTCACTCTCTTCTCGGCACGTCTGAAAGTATCCCTTGTCCTAGCCAGCTCTCCGGCCTCATGTGCTTTCAATGCCAATGCATCCTCAATGTCTTATACCCATCTTTTGCGGTGGTCGACCCCTGCCTTGCCTTCCACAAACTACCTTCCATCAACGTATTTTCCAAGCCACCGTGACGCTTGATGTGGCCAAAATACTTCAACTTTCGCGACAGGATGCTGTTTATGAGCCAGTTCTTCTTGATGTTCAACTCGTTCAGAATGTCGATGTTTTTCCTCTTCCTGATCCATGGTATTCTAAGAAATTTTCTATAACATTTTAGTTCAAAAGCTCCAATCTTTTCCCTCAATGACTGAGTGAGAGCTAAGCCATATTAGTGACAGATCAAAGTTACCAGTCCTTGAAATGCCGTCACCCATAGGAGAATAGATAATAACATAGATAGTCGAGTTTGAAGACAAAAACATTTAGGAAGAAATTGACTTCGGAGTTCTCGAAGTTTCCATTAAGATAGTGCGCTAAGGTTGATCATAGCACTGCCCATACGCACATGTCTCGAGTCAAAAAAAGTGGGTTTCTCAGAAACCAAAACAGATACTTGAAAATGGTTAGACAGTGCAGATATCGATTATCTTGACCGATATTTGTGCGCATGTAGCAAAAAATTACAATTTAATTAGGGAATTCGTTTATTTGTCACATTCATTTGTAAGTGCTGAAATGTTTTCACCGCGCCCTACTGTAACTTATAATGTATATAATAGTCTGCAGGAGATCGTGGTTTTAACAAACAGGGCGCAGATAATCACCATTGGTCGGCGTCTGTGGCTTAGGTGTTGCGAACTTGCTTCGTAATTCCGTGGTGTCGGGTTCGATCCCAGCTGCGGGCAGTTTGGCAGAACACCGTCTAGCGTTGGCTTAGACAGTGGGGTCGAGAGCCAAGGTCAGAAAGCAACGGCAAACTCCTGAATGTGGTTAAATCGCAAATACAGTAGTAGAATGACATGCACTTTTCAAAACATCACATGTTTTAGAAGTTAATCTATGCAGGGGAAACGGCATTTCGCTCTCAGCTGGTAAGTCTCCTGCATTGGCCTCCCGTGAATTAGATGAGCATAATATTTTATTGTGTGCGGGATAGACTACCAAAATAATCACCACACATCACTGCCAATTTCTAAAGCATTCTCCACATTTATGTTATGAAGTAAGCGATTTGTGTCAGTTACTTTATATTCTATTTTTTTTTAAAGGGATACACAGATTGTTAGTCTGGCAGAGATCAAAGAAATTCGCTGTTTTGAGAAAACAGAAGCGCCTTTAAAATTGTAATTTATACAACACGATTTGTCTGTTGGGGGTGGGGGGGGGGGAACACCAGAGGAGCAAGAAGCAGAGACCAATGGGGCTGCCTAGTCTCGAGGTATGGTGTCCGAGTGCTAGAGGGTCCGGGTTCAATCCCCGGTACCCCCGTGTTGGGTTCCTGGGCCCCATTGTGGGGAAAACAAGAAAAGACCCACTGCCTCCCTAAAAGCATGTCGCAAGAGTCGACTAATTGGGGAGCTTCCTTTGAAGTCGGAGTGCATCTGCCGGAGAGGCAAGGAACCAACAGTCTGTATTCAAGAGAATGAGATCTGTAAAACGGATGTACGCGCAAAACTCAGGTTCTGGAGCAGGACTGCAGTTCAGTAGTGGACGAGCAACCAGAACCTTCCGCCAGAGTTTACAGCTGGTGAACGCGAAGAAGAAGAAGAATAATCCCGGTAAGGGCTGGGATTATTTTCACGTGACTTGGACTAATAGTAATTCCCCCTGGTCTCTGGGTAGTGAGATCGGACGCTCGTGTGTATTGTTGCGCACGTAAAAAAAAAATCCATTGGCAGTTGAAAATCGAAAAGAATAGCCTGTGATGTTGATCCGTTGTTCAAACCTCAAACCTAAAGCAGAAACTTATATTTCTCTGGACACCTGATGCGATAAAAGGGAGAGTGAATAAGCATAAAGTCCCAAGTTTGTGGCTTTCCCCCACGTATTAAATCTGTATTTGGCGCTAGCATCCATTTGTGTATCGACCTATCTGTCGACTTTCACTGGTGATATACCTAATATCACGCTAACCGCCTTTGCTTCCCAAATCAGTTCCTCTCATCTGTATATAAAACTAGGTGGATCTGGTAGCGCAAGTTATACAAAATCAAATTCCCGCTTTATATATTTATAAATAGAGAGAGACAGATTCGAACATGTCTGAGTCAGAGCAAGTGTAAGTCACCGCGTTACCCAGTTCCTCCCCTCCCCCTCCCCCCAACCCACCACTTTTTAAGTAACACACATATGTGTATGACATTTTTCAGAACTAACAAGGATACATCTTGCAATGCCTTGCACAGAAACGGGGAAAAGGTGGGGGGGGGGGATAGAAAGGGGTGGGAGCGTTGATGTAATGGGGATGGTTACCTTCACAGCTGACTGAGTCCATTGACGGAAGGTGCTGTTGAACAGATGCACGGGAAAAGAGCGGGAAGTAAGAAACGTGCACTGAGAGTGGCAAAGGAAAAGTATTTTGGGGACCCAAAAAAAAAAAAAAATACAGATGTAAAAAAAAAAAAAAAAAAACTCTTTGTTTTGTTTCGTAGTTTTATGTGCTGCAGCTGCTGCCGCGAATTTTCATTGTTTGCCCCAAACGACCTCTTTTTTTAAATTTGGTAACAATACTTCCCTGTGTGCGCGCATGAACGTACGTTTCTTCCCAGTAGCTCCCTGTTTTGGTCTTCATTTCTAACGAGGAGGTTCCCAGAATGAGGGCTGCCGTACGTCCACTATTGAGGGCGAAGTGATCAAGCCTTATGCCTCGTGCTCTGAAGGGCGTGGGCTTTTCTTACGGCGGCGCCGTTCAGTTCACGGGTGCAATTTTTACAGAGATTTTTGAGAATCGTCGCCGGAGCTACGGATTTCATGCTTTGTGTGATGCTTTTGGGAGGCGGAGATATATGTGAGCTATGTGGGATAAAACCCAGTGCAGTGAAGTAGTTCCTCTCGACTTTAACCGTTATCGTCCGCCATGTTGCGGACTCTTAGGTATGCTCTGAAATGAAGACGCGTCCGCGTAATGTGAAATGTCGCTATAATTTTTTAAAGCAAGGATATAGCCCAAATCGTACTTATAGTGAATATAACCGGTTCTAGTCCTCCTAAACGTTTGCGTATGTGGTCTCTGAATAAAACTATTAGTGGGGTGACCCGATTTCAGCTCAAGATATTGTAGTCACCCTAACACTAAATCCTCCCTCCCTCTCTCTCTCTCTCTCTCTCTCTCTCTCTCTCTCTCTATCTATCTCCTCTCTCTCTCTATCGCTCTCTCTCTCTCTCTCTCATATATATATATATATATATATATATATATATATATATATATATATATATATAGTTGTGTGTGTATATATATGTATCACGTCACAAGGATATTCATGTTGATCTACCTCTCGGATGATCTGGCCGGCTCACTACACTCAGGGGAAAGGCAAGATGGACATATATAACCAGATTATGACCGGTACCATTAGTATTGAAAGTCTGCGCTGGCTGCTGAAGATGAGGACAAAGCACGCATGGGAATGCCCCTGAGTGATGTGATGTCAATTCTTGACTCAACTCAAAACAAATGAGAGGAGACATCTAAATGTTAATGTTTCTCGTTAAAAAATATTCATATCCAGCCCAAGCACTATCTAGTTCCCACACGTAAGGCTTTTTCGTTCTTTTTGTGAGTAAGTAAAGAAAGTTACCCCTCCAGGACATCACACAGAGCGATAAACACCTGCTGACACAAAGTGCTACATGCGGATGAGGATCACCCGTGGAGAGATCCCAGAAACCGCGTTCAACCATTAGACTATATTGCGGCCCCCGTCAAAAGCCAGGGTGGGAGCTTCAAAATAACGAGAAACTGCGTCCCACATGAAGACGACGATTATGAAACGCGTTCTTTCTGTCACATCTGCTGGCTTTATTGCTGCAGTGATTGTCCTCGTTGTAACGACGCTGTTTGATTGGTTGGGTAAGTTTCTATTAGAGAAAGGCGAACTACACGATTCCTCTCTATCTAATATTTGTCCAGATGAAAGGTTGAAGCTGAAATCAATACTGGAGCCATGAGCAGTGATGCGAATCTCTCGTCCACGCGTTTACTCACCTTTTTACTCGATTGTCGGGTTTTCTGGTCGGTTAATCTCGGCGTGTTTCTCCGGGTTCCTTTCTTGTTGGTGGTTGTATTAGAAACTGTTTCTTATGTCTTGCTTGCCCTGGTTTACAGGTTCCAAACCTGGTTGTTGATTGGCCGGGCTCACAAAGTCCTTAGTAAAATGTGTAAACTAGAAGTTACTGATCCTTTTATAACATGTCGTGAATTCATCCCAGAATGTCTTGACTGTTTGTGGTTTTCACCAGGCAGTTTTACATGCAGTAGTTTCTCCAAGGTTGACAAAAAAAAAAAAAAAAAAAAAAAGAATAAGTTATAAAAAGTCAGATATATTAAAGACACCAGTAACATGTCAATTAAATTTAACATTAGAGACAGGTTGTTGTTGCATATCCTTTACAGGACGTTGCAGAACCAACCCACAACTCCTGGCTGTTGTGTTGTTTTTCTAGGCAAATTTACCTCCAGTAGTTTGCCATTGCTTTCTGGACAGTCGGCTATCTTGATACCATAGTCGAAACCAGCGCAAGGCGCATGTCCCGTAGTTGGGATCGAACCCGGCATTACGAAGCGTTCGCATCGACTTAGCCACAGAGCCGACAACATTAGAGACAAAAAGAATAAATAACTAATAATTTTACTTATTTTGGTGGTAATATTGATAGTCGTGGGGGTCACAAAGAAAGACATTATGTACGACACTCATTGACAAGGCATCGGAGCTTTTAAAAGCTTTAACAAAATATGGAACTCATCAGTTATATAGTTATAGAACAAAATTACTTACTTTCAAGTCTAATGTCATTTCAATTTTAACACATGCAAGTAAAAGTTGTTGGTTGGTTTTTGTGGCAGTTATTTTTAAAGGAAGGATGCCAACCTCAAGCTCAACCCTACCCTAATTCGCCTCTATAACAAATGACGGATAAAATCATTGTGAGGCTTCACCTAAAATTTCCCACACATCTCCATGACATGATTAACCCGTTCTTATTGCAGGAAGACAACTTTAAGACCACTATGGTCACACGCGGAATAATTTCACATTTCGGGTCTGTCCAAACCCAAACACTGTTTTCGGTACTTTTTGGCAAAGTAAAATACTCAAAATTTTAAAACTATAAATGGTGGTCCAAAGGACGGTATGTTGAGAAGCTCGCTCTCCTACGAAATACGCCTGGCCAAGTCAGAAGGGGCTGAAACCAAGGAGAAAACATCAGAAATGAAAGAGCAAGAAGAAAACAGTTGACAACAGGATAGGGAATGAGCTGTCTGACGTGGAGGAAAGAAGCATTCAGCCTAGAGACGGCGCAAATACCAGAACTTTAGCCACGAAAGTGGCGCAAATAAACAAGACCACAAATATAGCCGGAGACTGTTGGCAGCTTCGGCTAGCTGGCAGCAGGTTGAACGTGGTTGAGTTTTTTGATTTTTTTTCTTACAAGGAATTGGGATTGAAATTGTTTGCTTTCCATGAGGGCCCTGGTGACACACTTTGCATGGACATAGGGGCATAGAAATGAAGAAAGAACTCCCCCCCCCCTCTCCCCCTCCCCCAAGGGAGTGTGGGAAGAGAGTGAAGTTAAAAAGATGGAGAGGACATGCTGCATGCGATAATGAGGAATAGAACAACTTGGCCTATGTTGGTTGAGGCCTATGCTCCATTTGGGGTTGGAAAGGCAGAGGAAGAAGTGACAGTTGGAGAACGACCAAAGATATGGAACGAAAGTTAAAAGACTTTGGACAACAATTTCCTGACGACAATAATAACAATGCGATGTATTCAAGACGAGTGAAGGAAAAATGTCTGGGCAACCACTAGTATCAGCATTGATAAGACAGGGAACATGGCGCAGTATTGGACATATTGTGAGAAGAGACGAACTGAGAATCACCAGACAGGCACTTCACCATTATCATCAGTTTGAATCGGCTAAGTTCAACCGCTACCTATGGAGTTAGCCTCTTCTAGATAGCATCAGTTTTAATTTTGGCCTATGTTCAGGTTGTTATTTCATTGTGTGTTTATCAGTGTTTGTGGGAGGGGGCTGGTGGTCTCGAGGCGTGGTGTCCGCCTCGAGTGCTAGAGGTTGCGGGTTCAGTCTCCGGTAAGGACTGAGATTTTTTTTACTTGTACTTGGACTTCTAGTAAATCCCCCTGGTCTTTGGGTAGTGAGATCGGACGCCCGTGTGCATTGTTGCGCACGTAAAAAATCCCTTTGCAGTTGAAAATCGAAAAGAGTTGCCTAACGGCGCTGCCCTGGCAAAATTTGGAGTTAAAAATCTACTCAAAGTATTTCAGGATCCTCGCCGGTGCTACAGAGCCTCTGCACAATGCTGAGCTTCTTCAGACTCAGACTTGAGTTAGAAAAAGAACGGAGCACTTATGGGTTACTAACCGTGTGCAGTGATGTTGATCCGTTGTTCAGATCGTCAGACCTAGTGTTGGTGGATCTAGCCTCCCGTGTCTCCAGCCAGGCTTTCTGCATGTTGTATGTAGGGCCGTCATCTTAGTGCTGACCTCTGTCCACCCATCTTTTTATGTAAAACAAAACAAAAACAATCGATCACGTGCAATCTCTCTCTCTCTCTCTCTCTCTCTCTCTCTCTCTCTCTCTCTCTCTCTCTCTCTTGTTACACCTCACCAGGACATCACACAAGCGATAAACACTCGGTGACTCAAAATGCCACCTTGCGGATAAGGATCACCCGTGGAGAGGTCCCAGAAACCCCCTTCTGCCATTAAGCCACACTTATAGCCCGGCTATGTTCAGGGGCCCCGGCAAAAGCCAGGGTGGGGCTTCAAATAACGAAAAATTGTATCCCACATGGGGACGACATTTTATTAATGCACGTTCAACCTGAATTAGAAATAAAGGGATTGAGGAAACGAGGACGTCCAGGAGAAACCTTAAGGCGAACGTTGATCAGAGAAGCCAAAGCTGCTGGACTGGATTCCATCCATGATATCCAAGTGATTGCACAGGATAGAAACGGGGTGGGGAAATAGACTGCGATCCCTGTGTGATAACGAATGAATGAAACAAGGCAGATGTGGTCAAGGCTCTTTGGGAACAAGCAACGGAATCAGTAGAGAAAGAATAATAATATGGTCTGGAGAGAATGAGGCATCTGGGTGTAACCAGCGGGTCTGGCCGGCTCACTACATTCAGAAGAAAGGCAAGACGGACATATAACCAGATTGTGACCTGTACCATCAGTGTTGGAACTCTGCGCTGGCCGCTGAAGATGAGGACGGAGCACGCATGGGAATGCCCCGAGAGCTGTGATGTCAATTTTTGACTCAACCCAACTGAATGAATGAAGTTTCTTAAACGGTCGACACTCATATCATTTTCTAAATCAGCTCAGTGGTCTGTCACCAAATCACCTTTAGCAGAATAGAAACCCCATATACTGTTAATAACCAGTAAGCCAAAGTATAAACATAGTGTGTCACAGTATGTTTTATATGGCAGACTGGGATTACTGGTGTTTGTTCCTTTGTTTTCGCAACCGAAAGTTGGTCTTTTGTGTCAGTTTTTCAGGCTGCGGGGGTTAGGGATGAAACTGGTCACTATGAAAGGACAGATTCGACGAGTAGCTCACCCACTCCGCATCCGGTACAGTCAGGGCTACCGTAGTTGGTACTTTTCGTAAATATTTGGTACTGTTTGATAATTGTGGAGAAAAATTGTACTTTTGTTAGCATACATGATGATTTGGCACGCTTAAGTGTAACCGAAGGATTACGGCAATGGTCAAGCAGTTTCCCAGCCTTGTTAAAGAAGAACATTATGAACAATTAAATTAAGAATGGAGGGAACTAGTAGTGCAAGTTCAACCACATTTATTTAACTTTCTTGCAAATTTTCTGCATTGACTGGGGGGGGGGGGGGGGGGCGGTCCTCAGGTACACTAAGCCCCCAGATTTTAGCGCCCCTGGTTGCATGGTGTTCCCTTCTTCACCCCCACCACTCCCCCCCCCCCATCTCCCAGTCCTTCGGTATGTTCCTTAAACATGGCGTTAAATGAGACTGATTCACTTCTACTGTTGTTTGTAAATGAGATAGACTGTCTTCCTTGCCGTATTGATCAAGCGTGTCTGTGCTGTTATATTGATTTTGTGTCGGGTTCATATGTGTAATCTGTGCAGCTATTCGTGTATATGTTTTTGAATAGTCATTTCCGGTAATAATATCTGAGGTGAAAGGAAACGTTTACCTTCTAAAATCTGACCTGTAGCAATTATTCTGTTGTTATTGTATCTGCTGCGGCTACGACTATTTGCGTCTACTGCTACAACTCACGTCCGGCTGTATATTTATATCTAGAGTTGGCCGTGCTACAACTATTGCTTTCTTCTACTATGAATTCCAGAGAAATTTGACTAAAAAGCTCAACAAAATAGGAAAAAGGAAAACGTGCACAAAACAACACAACGTAACGTTTCGGCCAGGCAGCCTTTTTTCTACACAAAAGAGGAATGAAGAGTATGTAGATCTCTAAGGGGTGACGTGAGCGACGTTTAAAAAATGTGATGCGGAATAAATGAAATAAAATAAAATAAACGATGGCTAAAAAATATACTTCTACTAGCTGGCTTCTACTACTTTCTTCTACTAGCTTGCTTCTACTACTTTCTTCTACTAGCTGGCTTCTACTACTTTCTTCTACTAGCTTGCTTCTACTACTTTCTTCTACTAGCTTGCTTCTACTACTTTCTTCTACTAGCTTGCTTCTACTACTTTCTTCTACTAGCTTTCTTCTACTACTTTCTTCTACTAGCTGGCTTCTACTACTTTCTTCTACTAGCTGGCTTCTACTACTGCTACTGCTGATGCGGCTGTTGTTGCTGCTACTACATCGTTTTCCTTCTCTCCCTTCTCTTCGTCTCCTTCGTTTACTCTGTCTGCTTCTGTTACTGACATTGATACCATTATCCCGATTACTGCTGTTGCTGCTGTTTAATTTTTTTTAACAAAATTTTATTATATGTTAGTATTATTTATATCTACCCTCCTCGTTAAGTCAAGCAACCTTCTATATGTAATCTGATCACGTAAGCTAAGGAAAGAAGAGAGAATCCGAGGCCGCGAAAAGCAGCATCTACATAGCACATAGCAAGGCTCGCACCCGATGCCTGTTCAAAATCTGACGATGAAAGGCACAACATTACTAGAGAAGCAGAAGTACAGTTCTAAAAAAAATTGCACTCTAAAGTGTTGTGTGCATGCGTGTGTGTGTATTCGTGTGTGTGTGCTCGTGTGTGTGTGTGTGTGTGTGTGTGTGTGTGTGTGTGTGTGTGTGTGTGTGTGTGTGTGGGTGTGTGTGGGGGTGGTTTTGTTTAGTGGACTACCATATGAGAAACACTGGATTATATAATCTTCATGGCCTTATTCTAAAACTATCCATCAGAATCGTTTGTCGGTGTGCCGTTGTTTCATTGCGCACCTAAAGCATACTGCATCTTTCTCATTGTTTAGACACAGGATTAATGCCGTTTGGTCATACGGCGAAAAGTCACTGAACACAGTGCAAGCATATATTGGAGTTTCTCTTTTTAAATGTTAATATCGCGAATGGGTCGAGTAGAATATCACTGGTCGCGCAGGATTTAAAGGAAAAAAGTGAAATATCACACAGTATGTATACAGTTTTATTTTAAATACACACAAACAAACGTTTCAACCGAAAAAAATATTGGGTACAGGAAATTACCGGGGTGGGGAGAGGGGGGGGGGAGAGAGGGGGGTTTGTTGTATTGAGTACGCTGTTGATAAAGACTGTGTTCTAACGCACGGTTGTATTTATACGGGCCTTTATTGATTATTTGTCCCTGCCGTTTTTCAGTCAAAGTCTTGTATTTTATTTAGTACGAAGGTATCTAGCCGACTATCCCACTGTCATGTTTGAAATTCTACTTCGTCTTCTCCTGTGTGTGTGTGTGTGTGTGTGTGTTTTTTTTTTTTTCATGCTCACATCATAATTATTATCCTTCCCATGCCATTCCTTTGAATTTCAGTGTTCCAACTTTCTGCGGGTATCTTCTGTGTTCCCAGAATTATCCATTTTTATTTATTAGAACGCGTGGCTTTGATCCCTACGACAGTATCGTTGGATCTAACGCATCTTTTCCTGTTTTCTTTAATATCCACACAATTTTTAGTTTCCTTTTCCTGCTGTTATTTCGTAGGTACTTGTTTTATCGTTACTTTCTTTGGCATTTCGCGGTGTTTCCCCGGAATGTTTTTTTTTAAAAATTAGACCAAGTAGCTTTGGCTCCCACGATAGCTAAGCTCACTACTAGTAGCGCTGGTTTGGTTCTAATCAGCTGTATATTAAGGAGTCAGGTTTGCTTGTGGGTCACTGGGTTAGCTGGCACGTGAATCTAGAACACGAGCGAATCTATTTTGTGCGTGTGAAATATTTGTAGAGACGTGAAGTTTGCTTGTAAGGGGGCGTACGTTGTACCGTACACCACCCGGGTGTCTAGCGCCAAGTTCAAAAGTTGAAACGCTGGTGCTTTTTATTTGAATATATCATGCTCCTTGTGTGGGTTCCTGGGCCCTATAATGTAAAAGCACAAAGCAACAATATTTCCCCTGGTCTCTGGGTAGTTAGATCGGACGACCGTGTGTATTGTTGCGCACGTTCTCTCTCTCTCTCTCTCTCTCTCTCTCTCTCTCTCTCTCTCTATATATATATATATATATATATATATATATATATATATATATATATATATAGGGAAAACAAGAATAGACCCACTGCCTACCCAAAAGCATGTCGTAAGAGTCGACTAATTGGGAGCTTGCTTCGAAGTCGGAGTGCATCTGCCTGAGAGGCAAGGAGCCAGCAGTCTGCATACAAATTTGCTAGATTTTAAAATTAATATCATGAATGGGTCAAGTGTAAAGCAAATGATGTCACTGGTGGCACAGGATTTTTTTTAAAAAGTGAATATCGCAGTATGTGTACATAGTTTTATTCTAATACACGCAACCAAGCGTTTCAAAAAAAAAAAAAAAAAAGATCTGTAAAACGGATGCACACGCAACACTCAGGTTCTGGAACAGGGCTGCAGCCCAAAAGTGGATGAACAACCAGAACTTTCCGCCTGAGTTTACAGTTGCTGAACACGAAGAAGAAGAAGAAGAAGTTGTGGATGAACAACCAGAACTTTCCGCCAGAGTTTACAGCTGGTGAACACGAAGAAGAAGAAGAAGAAATATGTCATGCGATTTTTTTGCGGGCTGCACTAATTTTCTCGTCACAATGTGGGACGCAATGTGTTAATTTAGAGGCTGAATAGGGTTTCTGGGACTTGTTCCCTGGCGATCCTCATCCAAATGGTGGCAGTTTGTGTCACCGGGTGTTGGTCGTTGGTTGTACAGGCCCTGATGGGGTTGGACGACACACGGGCCCAGTACCCACCCAAACTGAACTACAGGTTACCTCTTAACCGTTTGTGGTGCCCCAATATAACCGTGCTATATGGCTTTACCCTCAAACAAAGTTTCCGGGATTTGTACTTGTTGGATTCTCACCCGTCAGAAGTTAATCCTACAGAATGCAAATCTGGAGCGGTAAAACTTAAAATAAAAAAAAAAATAAAAATCCATATATAAATGATCTGCCTAGAAACATTTTTATATTTATAACACTATTCGCAGGTTACACACAATTAACAGCTTTAAAATAAGCCTGCTATATTTAGTGAAAACTTTAACTAATTTACCCCTGCGGTTGTCTTTGCAAGGTCAGGCCAAATTATTTCCCGGCCCTCACGCGACCCGCTGACCTGTTGCCCAGTTGTTCCTCACCCATGCACTACAGACGTTCACAAAATATTGCTGATGTTTATGTTTATTCAACGGAACAACATCATAGCACACTGGTGTATAACCCATAAGTGCTCCGTTCTACTTCTAACTCAAGCTTGAGTCTGAAGAATCTTAGCGCAGCGCACGAACTCTGTTGCACCGGCGAGGATCCTGAAATACTTTGGGTAGATTTGCAACTCCACATTTTGCCTGGGCAGCGCTATTAGGCTACTTTTTTCGATTTCCAACTGCCAAGGGATTTTTTTTTTTTACATGCCCAGCAATACGCACGGGCGTCCGATCTTACTACCCAGAGACCAGGGGAAATATTGTTGCTTTGTGCGTTTACATTTTAACACCCTTTAGGTGTACAGTAAATCTCACTTAAGCGTAGCAAGAAAGTCCGACTGACCCATCTATGTGTTTAATAGCATCTCATTCATTAATTTGTTGCTGATAAAAATCTTGATCGTCACCCACGGCCACAGGGCGTAACTCTCTTCTCTTCTTGTTGGACTCATAACAGAGATGTCGCCTCTTAATGATGGAATGTTAAAGTTCCGTACAGGACACTGGGTGTGAGTAAGATTCAGCCCCATCAGGATATCCACCAATCGATAAACACCCGGTGACACAAAGTGCCACCATGCGGAGGAGGATCACTCGGGGAGAGGTCCCAGAAGCCCCGTTCAACCATTAGGTTAAACATGCTTAGGTTATATTAGGGCCCCCGATTACAGCCAGGGTGACATGCGTTTTTAAATGCACTTTTGTTATGGTAGTGGAACTTGGTCAGTTTATGTGCATCAAGAATGTTGAATGCTGTTGAATGTTGAATTAAGAATCAACATCACAGCACTTGGGTGACATACATGGAAAATGAAGCCGTGAGGTTTCAAGCTGATGGGGCAGTGGCTCGCCTGGAAGAAGACAAAAACCAACCTGGTCAGATTTTTTTTATGCCCCGCTATGCGAAGGGCCTAGCAAGTCGGCATTGGTGTAATTGATTGCTACTACACAAGAAATATTGAATACTCTATCACCCAAATCGTCGGAGAAGCGCAAGACAAATATAGAAAACCATGACACTGGGCTACAACCTGGTATCAGTGAGATGACAAAAGAAGAAGAAGACACACAATGCAACCATTCTAATGAGAATCCCCTAGGCACAGATCCCAGGAACCCCATTCAACTGTAAGGTTATATTAGGGCTCCCAACGATGGTTTGGTGCCGGAGAGCCTAGTGTATGATACCACAACATCTAGCTTAAGAATGGAGGTAGAGGCGGTCAGTGCAGCTTTCCGCTGGTTAGAGAACATGGCACAACACACATCCTGATTGTAACTGACTCAGAAAGCATGCTGAGGAAGGTCAGGACAGGCATGTTTCGTGCAGAGTGGCAGGCTTCAGTGCGGAGGACACTGGTGAGGAGTATTGTCTGGATGTTTTCACCGGGAGATGCCAGTGTGTTGGGAAATGAACAGGCGGACAGACTGGCTGGCTTTGCACAACTTGGTGTAATACTGATGCATGATAAGGCAGACGTGGTTAGTGCCTTGTGGGACAGCATGTTCAGTTTGGAGAAGCAGATGGATCACCACAGTCTGGTGAGATTGATGCAGCGGGAAGTGACGAGAGGTTCTGGCAGATGCTCAAGGCTCAGAGGAAAGGCAAGAAAAACGTTTAATCAGAATGCTAATGTTAGTTGCGTATCCTTTACAGGACGTTGCAGAACCAACCATAACAGCCCCTGGTTGTTGTGTGGTTTTTCTAGGCATATTTACGTCCAGTAGTTTGCCATCCCTTTTTGGACGGTCGGCTTTCTTGATACCACTGTCGAAACCAATGCAAGGCACATGGCCCGCAGCTGGGATCGAACCCGGCATCCCGGCATTATGAAGCGTTTGCACGGACTTAGCCACAGAGCCGACTAATCAGGATGCTACTAGCACCAATAATATCTGAACTCTTCACTGGCTGCTGAGAATGTGGATGGGGCGCTTATGGGAATGCCCTGAGTGCTGTGATGTCAGTTCTTGAATCATCTCAACTTAGCTCGACGGTTACAAAGTAAGCTAAGTCCAGCTGGGGTGGTTCTTTAAAATGAAAACAAAACAAAATGTATACCATGTTGGGATAGGTTGAATAGGAATTATCTGTACTTGTTGTGGTATTTATATCTATTTTTACTTTGTCTTGATTGCAGGACCCACAGGCATCTTTTTGAAATGCCTGATACCAGTCAGCCTGCTGCCAATTTTGGGACACATCATTTTTCACATCACCCTGGTAGCCATAGCAAATGACAAGGAGCCTTATGGCAGCATGTTCACTAATTGTGAGTTCTTTCATAGTTCTCTCTCTCTCTATCTCTCTCTCTCTCTATCTCTCTCTCTATCTCTCTCTCTATCTCTCTATCTCTCTCTCTCTATCTCTCTCTCTATCTATCTATCTATCTATCTATCTATCTATATCTCTCTCTCTATCTCTCTCTCTCTCTCTCTCTATCTGTGTGTGTGTGTGTGCGTGCATGCGTGCATGCATGGGTGAGTGCATGTGTGTTTGTATGTGAGAGAGAGAGATAGACACAGAGACAAAGAGAAATATATAAACAGGGAGACAGAGTGAGGGGAGAGATAGGAAGAGTGAAAGTTGGGAAAGAGAGAGAAGTGGCAGAGAGAGAGGGGGGGTTAGAGAAAGATATTGAGGGGAAGACAGAGTGAGAGGAGAGACAGAGAGAGATGAGAAAAAACGTCATGCACAATCATTTATGTGCTGTCTATAAAATGTATGCTCTAAAATGTTAGGAGAAGTTAAATGTGGGTGTTGTAATTTCAACACCATCATCAATCGAGTGCCAAATGTTCCATAAAAATGTGAAACTATAGTGGACACGGAAGTCCATTGCAATAAAAATCTAACTTGCATAAGAAACAAGTACTCATTTTGGTAGGTAATTGAAATCCCAGGTCTGCAGACTGCCTACTGTTGGGCACAAAGGAGATAGCCCAGGATGAATGAGATGTTCAATATATGGAAGGGAGGTTAAACAGTCATGAGCAGAAAGTGAGGATTCCTTGGGTGAGCCAAGCAACCTGTATTGGCTCTGCGTTTATGCAAACCTCCTTGGATGGTGGGGAAGGTTCATGTTCTGCCCCTGACTTCTCTTGAGGGCTTACCAGCATTACATGACTTCTCTGAACCGGCCTGATGTGGAGCATCACCTATGGCCTAGGAAACAAAGATGACCACACAAGGAGGAGAATGCAGTGTCCCATGAAACTAACCAGGAAAGCTAACCCTGGGCAAGTGAGGATTGTGTGTGTGCCCCGACAGAAAAAAAAAATCCCCAGCCTTACTGAGGATTCGAACCCGGGTCTCTCATATGAGAGCCCAGCGTTCTAACCATTCGGCCAGCCACCCCTCTATTTCTAACTGTTTTTAATTATACACCATTATATTTAGTATGGGCAAACAGGTAAAAACTGAACTTACAAGACACAGTTTCTGAAGATACATGTTCTGAAGAAACAAATATGAGAAAACAAAATAAATGCAAAAAAGCTTGCTACTCAAGAGCTGCTATAGAGAATTCTTTCAAGTCATAAATTAAGTATTTCTTTCTTCAGGAGAACATTTAATAACAAGCAGAATATTTTTTCTTTAAAGATAAAAATGGCTGTATATTATGATTGTTGTTTGAGCCTGTTAACATTATTTTTGATATTTTTTTTATATATCATTTGTTTATATCAACCATAATTTTCCAATTTGATTATCAATTAGGCTCAAGTACAGAGAAACTGGTGCGCCAGATTGGTTATCAAAGGTAAGAATGTCATGTTCTTCTACGTATTATGTGAAATTCTTATTTTTTTTTCTGTTAGCTGTATTTTTACTTCCATCTTCTCCACACAAAAAGTGTTTGTTTTTATTTAAATGAAAAGCAATGTACTCAGATGTATATCCGCGCTTTTACTGTTTAGTCTTATAATTCTTCTTTTGTGTTCACTTTTAAAAGGATGGTTGGCAAATTGTTAGTTAGTTGGTTAGTCGTTACGGTTCTGGCATCACAGCAGACGAGCTTGGCACATAATTGCTCAGCCGCCTATGCCAGTGATTCTAGTCACAAACTAAGTCAGATACTTCAAGTGAATGCCTTAGCCATACAAAATGTCCTCAGTCAGCAAAACACACACAATTTAATCTGGCAAAAAATAAGGTGAATGCCTCCTTAAATCAACTTCATTTGACAAATAGCTGGGCGATGAGTAGATTAAAACTATTCCTGACAATTCTCCACATGTCATCGGCCAAGTTGCAGCCTCGGCCGGCAAATAGATAGCAGCTATAGCACACGCCTTGTGCCAGGACACAGT
Source organism: Candidula unifasciata (assembly GCA_905116865.2). NCBI lineage: Eukaryota > Metazoa > Mollusca > Gastropoda > Stylommatophora > Geomitridae > Candidula > Candidula unifasciata. The sequence goes on along the minus strand of CAJHNH020000955.1, from coordinate 92,336 downwards.
GAAGAAAAATACATCACCTATCATTGCCATTATGTACCAGTCTGGAACTCAGTCAATAACCGATAATCATAGCTCATAGTGCCGCCAGGAGCACTAAACTCAGTAGCTCCGGCTGCAAACCAGACTTCCACAATCTTGCAACATCGAAACTGGAGGAGAAACTGTGACGAGAACGGTCAACATAAGCCAAATTCTCAACCGTGGCAAATTGTATTGTGGTTTACAGCTAGGCTGTTAAATTTATGCCTTTCGGCTTAAGACATCCAGTGTCAGCAAAACTATAATTAGTCACTTTTCACGGCATGCTCAGGGGGCGGTGGGGCTGTTGCAGAACCCAGTATAGTAAAAGTAAAGGTTTCTTTTCCACGCCTTTAGGCGTATAGGGCATATAGGGCTAGACCTATATTTTTATAGACCAATCGGCACAAGATGGATGATGTGGTCAGCATCACGCCTGCCGCTTTTACTTCCCGGGACTGCGACCCGGTACCCACTCAAGGCTGGGTCAACCTGGGAGTCGAGGTCATTTTTTAAAACAGTCCGCTCCGCCAGGGAGCGAACCCACAACCTTCTGATCCGCATGTGAGCGTCTAGCCGCTACGCCATGGAGACTCCCTCCAGAACCCAAACATTTTTTTAGTCTTCCAAATCATCTTTTCCTGCTCTTTATTTCTCACTAAAACATGCATTCACTATCACCCCCCCCCCCCCCCCCCACCCTTCCCAAATAAAATATCACAACATCTAGCAATCATGTCTTTGCTGGCTCTGGATATGTCGGGAACAGTTGAGGAAACCTGATAATAGTATCATTGAAATGTCCTGTCACAGAATTCCCACAGGGCAAAAGAGATAGGGGAAAATATAAAAAAAAAAAACACACACATATGAATCAGAGAATTAAAGACATAGATGAATAATGGATGAGGTTATGGAGAATGCTGCAGGAGATGGCAAAATAATATGACAGCCTTTATATGAGTTTCTTGAGAGCCTTTGCTTCGAAGAAGGGGGAGGGGGGAATAAACGCTTTAAAAAAAGGGTTAGTTTGTTGTATATCCATTACAGGTTGTCATAAACCAACCGAAGGAATTGTTGACTGTTTTGGGTTTTACTCTGCAGTTTTGTATTCAATGTGTGCTTGAAAGGGCCGAATGTAAGACGGGCCTGTGTGCCCAATTTATAACCCTTTGAAATTAAAGTTTTTTCATTCGTTAGGTAGTTCATAGGTCTTTTCCCATGCTTCGAGCATAAAATGTTTGAACCATATTTTATAGACTAATCAGCACCAATAGGTGATGTACATGAACCTAATGCTGGCTGCCTTTCCTAACCAGGACATTACGTGGTACCAATTTTCCACTGTATCAACCTGGTAAGCAAGTCAGTTTAAAAAAACAAAACAGTGTGGATTTCACTCTATACATATAGACTGAACAGCAGTTGTCTAGCTATTTTGCCACTCTGGTTCCCAGGTCAGTACTTTGCCATTGCTGCTAAATAGTTGATGCTCATACCATTGTCAGAATTATTGCAGAGCACTCTCTGCGGCCAGATCACCTGCAGCTGAATCTAACCTGAAATGTTGGAATTACAGGGTGTCTTAGATAGTAGTAGTACATTTTTACCCTACTAGGACATCACACAAGCGATTAACACCCAATGACACAAAGTGCCACAGAAACCGTGTTCAGCCATTAGACCATATTTATGGTCGGGCTATATTGCGGCCCCTGGCAAGAACCAGAGTAGGGCTTCAAATAACAAAAAATTGCATTCCACAAGAAGATGATTGGATTAGGTGTCTTAGATTTCCATACATGGGAAAAACAAACATTGTTTTAATTAGTGGACAGTATTTTCTTTCTCAATACATGACTGTACATAACTACCATTGTTTTGAAAACACATTTCGATGCATGTCCTCAACTGTGAAGAACACATATAAGCACAGCTAGAGTTTTTGCTTGTAATGGTGTTGCTGGTATATTTATTTTTCCTACACAGGGGAACTTGTGGGACACCCTGTATAAAACTGCATTCATGGCCACTAAGACACGCATGCCAGCTAAAGGACATGAGAAGAAAAATTAATGAAAACCCTAGCAATGATATTAATAAATAAAAGATAAAAGGACTGCCTACAATAAATACTATGGTTCAAATTGTATAAATTTGGGTTTACCATAAAACTACACTTCTTTGAGAAGGTCCTACTTTAGGGACGATTTGAACTGTGGGTATTTGAACTGGGAGCAAATCAAATGGTTGTCTCACTTGGAGAGAATGCCTTCTGATCCTATACCATTCAAGGCATTCTACCAAAAGAGGAGAGGGACGTAGAGCAAGAGGTAGACCAAGAACACAATGGAAAGATAACATTAGAGAAACTCTACAGTACCACGATGTGTCTTAGGTCAAAGTAGTAAGAAAAGCATGAAGCAGGACCTTATATCTCCCTCGACACCCGTAGCGGTAAAAGAGGATGTAAAGAAGAAGAAGATTAAGCACTTGCACCAATCCACAACGGTTTAATTGTTAGTATATTCTTAACTAATTTTCTTAATATTTACTGACAAAAATATTTCATTTGTGATCTTTGCTCATCTGTCCTATGGTATGTGTTAAGAGCACTGGACTCTCATGCAAGAGACCCGGGTTCAGATCCTTAGTAAAGTTGGGGATTTTTTCTGTCAGTTGAAAATAAAATCCTAACCTGCACAGCGACAGCACTAGCCATGCGATCCTGAATCTTTTGGCTCAGAGACCTTCCTGTCTGCACCACAAAATGGGTAAATACAGGTAGCAATGGCAGTGTATGCTTGTTTTTGCAAACATTATTTCTGTGCAGAATTTCAGCATACTTTTCATTTGATCTAATCCACTAAAGCTCAGTCTCTGTAAAGATAGCTCCATTTATTTGGATAACAAGGGCTTTATAAAAATTGTCTATTATTGTTGGCATCTTTGCTTCTTACCTGACGATAGTGTTATATTGTGCTATGAGGAGGCATGGACTCACAGCCCATGGCGATGGCTAGTGTAACTAGCAAGACATGTCTGCATTAAGAAAAGTCAAACTAATTAAGACCAGGGAGAAAGTTCCTTCTCTATGTAGCACAATGCCTAGGCAGTATTGTTGTTGTTGTTGTTATTCGTCCATCACGTGTGATGACCACTTTCATCCAAAGTGATAGCTGGATGACAGTGACTTGCAGTTCGCCGATCTCACTCTCTCGCCTTTGTCCATCTTGATCCAATGGCAGGTTAATGTCGAGACGATTGAAAATAGACCTAGGTGGCCAGTATTGTCGAGACCATAATGTTGCTCATACATCGTGATCCTTTTCTCTGCCTGCATTGTTTACTCCAAAGGAAAGGTAACACTGGTATGTTTTGGAACAATGCATGCTGCAGAAGCTGTAGGATCAAGAGAGCAGTGCTCTATCTGTCCGCCTGTCTGAGCTTCCCTCCTAGACCAGCTGCCAGCCAAGGCTAAGGACCTGGTCTGCCCTGCTATAAAATAAAGTTTTCAGGTTTCATTTCCTCTTCCTAGGATGAAGCTAGTTTCCTCCCCAATGCTCGGCTTTGACCAAACCCCTTGGTACAATATGGGATGTCAGGATTGCTATATGCTGCCCAACACTTCGGGTTAACAGAAGACAAGTAGTACTGGCTACTGTTATACGGGTGCTCAGTCACATATGACCAAAATATATACTGTCTGTACTGCCCGTATTTATAACTTTTTATGGCAGTTCAGGTCAGGAGGTCTTGAAACTGAAGATTTAAAGTCCCATGGCTAGTGCAGTAACTATGTTTTGTGCAGGTAAGGATATTTTTGCCATGTTAGAAAAATCTTTCTTTTTTTTTTCTCGCGAAAACTGGAGTGCATCATGACGGTTGAAAAGTTGGAGGAGAAAAGATGCAGAGGAAGACCAAGGGAGAAAATACTGGGCAATTTGACATGACATGAAAGATCATCTGTGTCAGAATTGATTGCAAATACACGGGACAGAAGGTTGTAGACAGACATGACTACCAGTGCCACATGGCATAGACTATAATAAGAAGAATCTTCCACTACCCTACTGAGGATTCAAACCTGGGTCTTCCAATGAGAGCAAAGCTTTATAACCCTTCGACTTTAGTCATATATCTTTTTTACTTTTCTTTCTCAGACTGGACAGCGCTGATGTTTTGCACATCATTCGACTAGTAGTGCCAGATGCCATCGTATTCATCATTTCTGTCGTCACTCTGGTGCTGGCAGTGAAACTGTCCAATCGCCAGGCAGAGATTGGCACCAGTTTATCAGAGACGCCACTACTGGGAGGAGTCAAAAAGAAACCTGGCCATCAGTTTCTGAAATTGCTGTCAGAATGTCTACAGAATGTCATTCTTTTGGCAGCTGGAGTCATTGTTCCATCAGTTCTGGGAGGGGTAAGTGTTGTGCGTGGTAAGTCTAACTAGGCAGTCTCTAAAAGCAAATAATAATAACACCATATCTTGCCAAGCATGCCATAAGAGACAGTTAATTATTAGGTTGGTTTGGATTGACTACCCCCTTTGAGTGTACAGAATTATTTGCACAAATAAACCATGAACAGGAAGAAACAAAGTGGGAGCAACAACAACAGACAACACATGCACACAGGCGTGCACACACACACACGTGCACACAGAGAGAGAGAGAGAGAGAGAGAGAGAGAGAGATTGGAGGCAGGTCTATTTCATTGTCTCCTTGATTATGCTGACTATGTGGGGATACTTCAAACGACAGGTTATCTATTTAGATATATCCGGGTATTACAACTTGTGTTAAACTTTGATATCATTAACCCGGACAACTTAGCCAAACTTTTGTTGTCTGTTGATGAAATGGTTTTGGTTTTCTCCAGGTCTATTTCATTGTCTTCTTGATTGTGCTGACCATGTGGGGATGCTACAAATCCACCGGACATCAGTTTGGATATGTCCGGATACTGCTGCTCATCTACACAGGTTCCCACATTCTGCTGCTCCATCTATACCAGTTCCAGTTCTTCCAGGATGTGCTGAAACCATCTGATCTCATTGCTAGGTAAGTTACCCAAAAATGTATTAGAGACTCGTGTGTTCTAATGGGCCTTCAATGCTGTTTGCATCTTGTCCTTCTCTGTAGAAGTGAGTGCTGAGTAATGAAGTGCTAGAGAAATGGGAGCCAGTGATGATATGGTTGTTGAGAATGGCTAGTACAAAGATGTATTTAGTCACACAGATTGAGGACTTCTGCATGGATAAAACCATCATCTGCCTGCTGGATCTGTCTTGACCTTGCTAGTTATTCGCAATAGATTATGTACTAATGATGCTGTTTGTGCTGCTCGTGCCATTGGGTGCCTTGTGTTTGTTACCAGTGTTCATAACAAATACCCCATGATTTTACCGACAAGAAAACACACATTCAGATACTTCTTCTTCTTCTTCGCATTCACCAGCTGTAAACTCTGGCGGAAAGTTCTGGTTGCTCGTCCACTAGTGAACTGCAGTCCTGCTCCAGAACCTGAGTGTTGCGTGTGCATCAATTTTTTCAGATCTTATTCTCTTGAATAAAGACTGTTGGTTCCTTGCCTCTCCGGCAGATGCACTCCGACTTCAAAGGAAGCTCCCCAATTAGTCGCCTCTTACGACATGCTTTTGGTGAGGCAGTGGGTCTATTCTTGTTTTCCCCACAATGGGGCCCCGGAACCCACACGGGGGATTCAGATACTGATGACTGCCGAAGTTACAATATTGCTCGCCATAACCGTAAAAAATAAAAGAACAATAATTTTTTGGGTTGTATCAGCCTAAAGAGAGGAGCATCTGGCTGAGTGTTTAGGACACTGGCCGCTGCCTGAGGAGACTGGGTTTGAATTAATGGTACGACAATATAACATTTTTCGTTCGGGGGCAAAAACTTATTCCTCCTTCCACAGTTTATGGCACATGCACTACATCCTTAGGCTTAAACACCCTCCACCCCTACCCAACCAGCCCAACCCTAAATTACCCTAAAGAGTTATAAATACTTGCAATAAAGTTTAAAAAAAATACTTAACATGAGAGGTAGGGAAATACTAGAAGAGAGACAAAGTTGTGTATGTACATCCTAAACAGCAAAAGCCATGCAAAATAATATTCAGAATGAGAATACTGGCCGCAAAGATCACTCTTCTGCAAAAGCACCCCATCTTCTAAAATTTGGACACATGGTAACTAAAAACAACACATTTCAAATCCTTCATACTTCAACCAGTGGCAGAACGCTAAGATTTCTCGAAGCTTCTGCGATTCGTCACCTGCACCGGGAACTCTGTATACAGAAAGAGATGGTTCTGTCTTTACGGCTGCCCTGGTAAAAACAGGCAGTCATGTTTGATTGTTGTTGAAATTGTATTTCAGTTATAAAGGACTCACTTTTTTTGCTTCATTTATGTAATTTTTACTGTAGTATGCACCTGACAGATAAAGTGAAATATGCCAGGCAATCAATGGGGCAATCTTTTGTTTGTGTCTTCTTTGTTCAAATTTAAGACATTGCAGAGATTGTTTTCTTGTAAAGCTGATCTTATATTCTTCATTTCTCCTATTTTGTGTGTGTGTGTGTTTAGGCATGCATGTGTAGTGCATGTTCATATCTTGACCACAGTTAATCACATTTGATTTGTGTATACTCCACACAGGGACTCGATGTGGTGGAGCGGCTAGACGCTCGCTGCGGATCGGAAGGTTGTGGGTTCGCTCCCTGGCGGAGCCGGATTTTTTTTCAAAAATGACCTTGGCTCCCAGGTTGACCCAGCCTTGAGTGGGTACCGGGTGCAGTCCCGGGAAGGAAAGGCGGCCGGCATGATGCTGACCACATCACCCATCTTGTGCTGATTGGTCTATAAAATATAGGTCTAGCCCTATATGCCCTATACACCTAAAGGAATGGAAAAGAGACCTTTACTTTTTTTTAAAATACTCCACACAGGATTGTTGGTCTCACTGGCATAGTCAAGACAGATTGTGGAGCTGTGGACAGGATTATTTTCTACCCGGGAGTCAGGTGGTCAGTGTTTGTGAACCCAGGTATTCTGCTCATTCTCTACTGGTTTTTTGCACTGAACACACTGTTATGGAGACGTAAGATGGAGGTAAGTTCTTGTTTCTATGAATGCCTATTAAACAAAATGACTTATGATTAGCATTTGAAGATGTTAGTGAAAATGTCAAACAATGTAAATGAGATCCTCTCATAAAATCTTTGGTATGACATAAAAACATGACATCACAAATAATGAAGTCTGCAGAATCATTGTAAAAGCAACTACGAATCCATTTTAACGCACACATAAATAAATGATTTTGAGAGTAATAACATCTGTCAGCATTTCCAAAGCCCTTCTATAGCTATTTTCAGAAACTGTAATATGCTGTTGTTGTTGTTTTTTTTTTTTTTCATCAAATAAGATAATAAACATAGCAAAAGTACTTTTGTGCTGAATTTTGGTTCTTCTGTGGTCACCCTTAGAAGAGCGGTTGGCATATTGTGTTACGTTTTACAGCTAAGCTGTGATATCTTTGCCTTTCCGTCTAACACATCAGATTTCAGCAAATCCTAAATTAGTAAAGTGAAAAGTAAAGATCCCTTTTTACGCCTTAGGTGTTTCGGGCATATGGGAAGAGCACCCATATTTTTACAGACCAATCAGCACTTGGTAGGTAATGTGGTCAGCATTACGCCGACCGTCTTTACTTTCCCAGGACGTACATCCTAATACCCATTTTAGGCTGGGTCGACCTGTGACACCCCATACCATGATAAAAATTTATGCAGCCAGCAGCGGATTTCGATAAATCCTAAATTAGTCATCTTTTACTATATGCTTGTAAAGGAGTACTAGGTTCCCAGTACCCACCCACCCAGAAATGGGACACTGAAACCCACACAGATAACATTTGGTGTCTTTTACTAATTTGAAACAGTCCAGTGACTGATCTGTTTATTCACATACAAATTATACATGACAAGGCAGATGTGGTCAAGGCCCTTTGGAAACAAGCAACGGAATCAGTGTGGTCTGGAGAGAATGAGGCACCTGGGTGTAACCAGAGGGCCTGGCCAGCTCACTACACTCAGAGGAAAGGCAAGATAGACATATAACAAGATTGTGACCTGCACCATCAGTTTTGGAACTCTACGCTGGCTGCTAAAGTTGAGAACGGAGCACACATGGGAATGCCCTGACTCAACTCAACTCACATAAAAATTGTCTGTCTTCCAGAGTCTCCAAGAGCCTGCCAAGAAGCCATTGAAGAGGCGTTCAGAATCAGGAGAACGGCAGGTATTTCGTCAAACCAGTCAAAATGAGGTTGGCCAGAGCTTTCTCCCATTCTGTAGTCACTCTGTGTTGATTTTAAATTCATGTAGACAGCAGCACATATAAATGTTGTGCTTTGCGTTGTATTACTTTAAAGCAGCTGTTATTAATCATTGTTGAGCAGAGCTTACTAGAAGATGTAGTAGTTTTGCAATTTAAAAAAAAATCCTGTCAAGGAGCAGAATTTGACGCTAATCTGACAAACGACTTTCATTAATTGGGGGAAAATAAGATTTGAAATATTTATTTATATTCCCCTTTTTGTTTTTATGCTTAGTTTGCAATTATGTGTAAGCAGAAAACCAACATGTTTTTTTAAATTTATTTAAAAAAAAAATTGTTTTCAAATGTTTGATTAATCATAAATCTTATTTATGTATTGGAAAAATCATGTCCTTCGTAAATATGTGGATATATGTGGGGAAATAGTTTTTAAATTATATTTTTATAACTTTTTATTTTATATAGACAAGGGAACTAGTTTTGGAAATTAAAATATTAGATTAGCACCATATGTCAAATTATCTCAGTCAGGTGTTGGATGTAAAAGTTGGTCAATATATCTCAATGATTGAAAATGGATCCTTTACTTTTTACTTAAATATGTAGATTACAGTATTCAGTAAAAAAAAGTAATTGCCTACCTGCTAAACTGATAGCTTTTGTATCAGTTTAAATTAGATACACATTTCAAGTAGTCTGTGACATCAGAGATGAAATGCCTCGTAGAAGAGCTGAAGGAGTTTTAAGGAAAAACAGAATACGAAATCATGAAATTAGATGAATGCTACGAATAAAGCCAGTCTTACAGGTGATCAAAGAACAACAAATAAAGTGGTTTTGACACCTAACAAGCATGCCCTGGTTCTGTCTGCCACAACGAACCCACTGAAACGTTACAGCGGGTATAATGCGAGCGGAAGACCTTAGAAAAGATGGAATGATGGCATTAAGAACAGCCTTACAGAAATAAACATCAATCTCAATATTGCTTTTGACAGAGCTCATCAACGAACATTACATCTCCCCCGACAATTCGCTGAGATACAAGGTGGAAGAGAAGAGGAAGAAGAAGAGAAGATTGTTGTCTGTATCAAGAAAACGGGGATAGGGCAAAAGGGTTATTTTATTAGTCTGAAGATTGGTGCTAATTTATTTTAAAATGTCATAAATCTAACCCCAGACAAAGCTCTCATGATAATTTTATTGGCAGACACAAATACAGTATAATGTTCGTAACATAAATTCACTTAAGAACACTTGGGTAACACAAACAAAATTGTGGTCGCTGCAGAGATGTATTATGAATATTATTAGTATCATTATTATTATTAGTCCAAGCTTAGCACATTTTTAAAAATACAGACTTGATTTTCGATTGCTTGGAATCTCTTGGGAATTTTTGTTCATTAGGTTTTACTGTAGTAAATAAGAACATTTAAAAACAGGTTGTGAACAGTGCAGAATATAAACTGTATTAGTAAAATGACTACGTGACTGCTTCGTGATGGGATCTTAACTGTTTGATCTGTTTCAGACATTGTTTATAATTTAGCTTTCAGCATTTATTTATAATTCAGCTTTGAGTAACTGTTTATAATTCAGCTTTTAATAATTATTTATTATTCAGCTTTGAGTAATTCAGCTGTTAATAATTCAGCTTTGAGTAACTGTTTCTAATTCATCTTTGAGTAATTATTTATATTTTAGCTTTGAGTATTTCTTGATAATTTAGCTTTGAATCTGCTATGCTTGATCACCTCCCTAATTTATTGTTAATTGCAGCTCACTAAGTGTGTAAATACACAAGCTTACATTTGCTTGTTATTTTTTTCTTCAGAATCATTTAGAACTAGACTTTTACTTTAACTCTTTCAGTCCAAAGGAATGCATCATACGTTCATAGATTCGTATCAGAAAGACCAGTGAACGCAAGATGTGCCGATTTTACGTCTTTCTTTACCACCCCTTGAGCCTCTGATGCTAAACCCATTGGGATGAAAGAGTTAATCACCTAATTATAACTGATTTTTGCACACTTGATTCAGATACACATTTGTGACATTTTTAAATGTGCAATCTGCATCTCTTCTCAACTTTATCCCTCATTGACTCTTGGGCTTCGCAAGCAACTCATCCTTTCTTGCCACATCCTGCAGCGTTCACCATATACTCCCCATGTTATTAATGTATCTCTAGTTCTCTTCTTTATGTGTCCTTTGATCTCCAAGTCCCAATGAAAGGTCATTCTAATTATACTATCATCACATTGTCTATGTCTTATCCAGCACCAGCCTCCTGTTCTCACTTCTTTATTCACTCATATCTGTTTGTCTTTCACCAGGTTATAAATTAGTGATTTTCTCATGTGATTTAATTACTTCCATACTGCAGAGGAACTTGTTAATGAACTGTTATAGTTAGCAGTTGTTCTTTCTTTTCTCTATAATTCTGATCTACAACACTAATTATTTGAACTTAGAATTTTTTTTTTTTTAAATTTAAATTTATGTTAACTTCATCAGATTTCTGAGTTCTTTGAAAGCTCCTCATACCTTTTATACTGTTGTGTGTGTTTAAAAAAAAAAAAAAAAGAGAAATCTCTGTTCTCTATCAATGTCTACATCGTTTACTAATTAGAACTGTAATCTCTGCAGCCAGCATCACCTGTAAGCTTTCCAGTGAAATACATTTGCTTATCTTGAGAGTCTGAGGTATCATGGTGGATATGTTAGCACAATAGTTGCAGTTCCCTTTACAAATTGAGGAAGCTGTTTTCTTTCATATATACAATTCTCACATAAACCCACCCTGAGAAAGCGTAGGAAGATAGTTAGTTAGTTAGTTAGTTGGGTTATCATCATTGCACTCCGGACATGTCCATAGGTGCTCAGATCCTCCCCTCAGTATGAACCCCAACATCCGATGGCTAATAGTACCAGTTCTATGTTGATTAACAAGTCTTCTGACGTGTCCGGTGTGCGTCTCGTTTTTTGCTGTGCCGATCTTAATTCCCAAGTCTGCCATTCTGGCGAGTGATGTGGATTCACTGCCACCAAAGTCCTCTGTCCTTCCCATTTCTCTGAGGGCATTGATAATATCAGCATGATCCATAGGCCGACCGTCGGTAGTGATAGCGGATCCAGCCAACCTGTCAGCTCTTTCATTTCCATCGACGCCTGCGTGTCCCGGAACAAAAATAAAGGTGACTCCTCGCACAGTGGACTTCTGAATTGATTCAAGCCATTGTCTTCGCACTGAACCTGCCTGAACCCTCCGGATCATACTCATTGAATCACTGAGTATACATATGCGGGTGTATTTTTGTGTTTCAAGCCAGGCAAATGCTTGCGTCACTGCCATCACCTCCATCGTCATGCTGCTGGTTGTCATGGAGAAGGCGCCGTTGGCTTCTTTGACTGTTCTGCCCGCTGAGCGTGCTGTAAATGCCCATGCGCTTCTTCTTTGGCGTATAACGGATCCGTCTGTATAGATTAGTGCATCTGCTTCGTCTGAATTTTCACCGATGAGAGCGTTGACCTCTGCATTAACAGCAACAGGATTCTCTTCTCTACATCGCCTGTTGAGTGTGACAATACAGGAAAATGTACAAATAAACGCCTGAGGCACAGGTATCCATTCTGCACCAGGTATGATGTCGGTTAGGCTGCATATTTGCCTAATAATATCTTCTGCCCGACCTAGCCACGATTTCCCCCTCTTCAGTCTGTCGCCCTTTTCACTAAAAAGCGCTTGATGCAGTGGGTGTTTCTTATCAGCACATATTTTGAGGTATGCCCGAGCCCTCCACATTCTGATCCTTTGGTTCATTGTTGGAAAGTCAAGTAGATACCTCATTGCTCCACAGGATGTGTCTCTTGTACATCCCAAAATAATACGCATGGCTTCATTTTGCACCTTTTCGAGTCGTTCAATCTGGGTAGCACTGACAGTGAGGATGGCCAGAGCGTATTCAATGGGGGAAAGGACCAGACCGTAGAATAGAAGTACTAGTAGTCTTTGCTCGATATTGGAAGCAGCCATAATCCTCATTGCAGATAGACCTTTGCGTGCTTTTGTTATCACATGGTCAACGTGTTCCCTGAATGACAAGCTGCGATCGAACTTCACCCCGAGAAACGTCATAACGTTGGTTCTGATCAATACATTATCACGCATTTTCACTTCTGGTAAGTCCAACTTGACAATGTGATTGTTCAAAGAGAACCATGACACTGATGCCTTCGAAGGATTTACATAGGCATTGGAACCATTACACCAGGCGGCAATTCGATCGAGTTCTTTGTGCATTGTGCTGGCGATCTCCTGTCTATCACGCCCTCGTCGATAAATAGGAAGATATACTACTGTATCAAAATATCACATGAATCTTTTTGCGCCTTTAGGGAAGACATACTACTGTATCAAAATATCACATGCATCTTCTTTGCGCCTTTAGGGAAGACATACTACTGTATCCAAATACCACATACGTCTTCTTTGCGCCTTTAGGGAAGACATACTGCTTATCAAAATACTACATAAATCTTCTTTGCAACTTTAGAGAAGATAGAATACTGTATCAAAATACCACAAACATCCTAATTTCCCATTTTATAGATTGCAAACAAACTGTTTATGTACGTATTTTTATACTGTCTGTCATTGCTGAACTAGTCTTAAAAAATAGGGTCATTTTTTTTAACACATTTTTAACTTTCGCTGTCTTAAAAAGAACTAAGTAATGGGGACTTAATATTATCAATGGAAGATGTTTAAAAGTCTGTAATAATTGTTTTGTAGTATTGATGTTCACAGCTGTGTATTTTTGTTAGTTGCACAATTAATGGTGCTATAAGTTTGTTTTTGTTGTCATATTTTATAACTGACATAAATCATGATCATCATATGTTGTGCAGAGAAATGTAGGCTTTCATAGTTCGTCACGTTTCACATCTTTCAGTCACCAGTATCATATATTAGGTCAGTGTTTCTGTCCCATTCAAGCCAGATATAAAAATATTTATCTCTTTGTCTTCCCTTAATTTTTAATTTTTTTTTTTTCAAATCAAGCTTGCCCACTGTCATCAAGTTTTTGAGTTTGTTTCTTATCTTAGCATGTCGAAAAAGTCCTGACAGTTTACATATAATTTTGTATCTCTTGGAAGAAGTAGTGCCTTATTTGTTTTTCTGTCAGGCAAAGGTATTCTTTTTTTATGACATAAGTAGGAATTGCCTTAACTCACTTCCCTGCATATCTGCCAGTTAATATTGTGTCAGAGAGAATTAAACCAAATTTTTTTTTTTTTAAATTAACCTTACTCACATTTTGACTCAACCTAAAATAGATACATGGAAGGGTTCACTGAAGTAAAGGCAGCCAGCATGATGACAACACCTATCAAATGCTGGTTTGTTTATAACTATGGATCTAACATCATATACCATATACATCTCAGGCAAAAACAAGGATTCTTTGCTTATTTTTACTTATGGAGCACATACCTTTGAGCTCATAATTATCATTTTTTTACTAGGTCTTATTTGTTTTTCTTATCTTTTGTTTCTGTTTTGTCTTCTTCTTCTTCTTCTTCACTTCATCTTTTACTGCTTCGAGTGTCGAGGGAGAAATATGATTCTGCTTCTCGCCATTCTGACCATCTTGACCATAGACACATTGTGCTGTTGTAAAGTTTCTCTGATGTTATCTTTCTATATTATTCTTGGTCTACCTTATGCTCAACTCTCTTCTGCTCTTGTATGGTATTTTGCCATAAGACATTCTCTCTGAGTGGGCAAACCATTTAATTTGCTGTCTGTGAATATAATTTGAAACTGGTTCTGTGCAAACTTTTTCTCTTAAGACCACGTTTCTGATTTTATCTCTTTTGGTCACTCCTGCATCCCTTCTCAAACATCTCATTTCTGTGGCTACCAATTTTTCTTTTATTAGGAGCTGTTATATCTTATCTGCTGAAATTTGCAAGTGTCTTGTTGGCAAAATCTAGCTAATTGGTCTACAGAATTATAAGTATAGCATCATTTGCCTTATAAACCGCTAGAGGGAAAAGGGTGGATTGTCCACTTATTATTGTCTTGTTGATGTGTGCTTATTAGAAAATATGTCTAGTTGTCTTTAATTTTGATTTCTGCTGTCCCCTTGTTGTTGTCTTGTTGATGTGTGTCATATTAGAAAATATGTCTAGTTTGTCATTAATTTTGATTTCCTTTGTCCACTAGTTGCACTGGAAAAATGACAAACATCACTTTGATGATGAGGTACCAAACCACCTGAGTGACATTAGTACCATAGCTTTTTTTCTTTCTGTGGAATCTCTGCTGAGTCAATGTTTCCTCTAATACCTTTAATTTATTTTTGTGAAACTTTATGTGGTCTTTGTTGCTCTGGGATTAATCTGCACACTTTAAGTTTGTTGCATTCTAAAAACATTGATTCAGTAGAAATCTTTGGTGCTAACATGTGCTAATGACCATACAAATTTAGCATGTTGTGATAGTTTGGGTGACCTGATTTTTGCTCTTCGCTAATTAAATTAAGTATGTTTACTTGTTCAGTAAGTCTCTAATTGTCAGCATCGTTTGCATGGTAAATTCACTGCAGTTAGAGAAAGAATAAGTAGTGAAGTTAAAAGAGAAAAAGGTAGTAATGGTAGGAATTCATGTTGTATACAAATAAACAACCTTAACTTTCAACATGTCGCCGGGAAGGCTAACCCAAATAAGCAGTGCCTAAAGACGGTAGATGTATCAGCCAAAAGGTTCAAATATTGCAGCTATTTTGCAAACATACTAATGCTAATTCATCCTTAACAAAGGTTAGATAAATGAAGAATGGCTTATCAAAGACATCTTTGTATAGCTTCCGGGGCCTCATTTCGGGGTGGGGGAAGGAGGGGGTGGCGTTAGAACACTGTTCTGTCAGCATAGTCAACAAATTACCTGTAAAAATCAGATATCTTGGTCAAAATGTGCAAATATTGCAGCCATGCTGTAACAACATAGTTACATCTTCGGATAAATGCAGAAGAATACCACCCCCAAACTAAAGGCAACAGGTATTGATGATCTACCAGCTGAGGCCATCAAGGCAGCAGGAGAAACGGGAGCAATTTGGTTAAAGAGAATATTGCAAGTGGCAGGGGAGAATCAAGAAACGAAATCAGATTGGCAAACTCTTGTCATCGTCCCGCTATGGAAAAACAAAGGAATTAAGAGGGACTGTACTAATTACAGAGGAATAATGCTTCTCAGTCACACTGGGAAAATGTATGCTAAGATCATTAAAAGAAGGTTAAGACCATTGATAGAGTAACAACTTTCAGAAGCAGAAGAATAACACTGTTCCTAAACAAGCATGCCATGAAACAACTATTTAGAGATTTGCTGAAATCAAATGCATGGGGCCCAAAGGTGCAGATATCACAGCCTAGCTGTAACTCACAAAGATAATGTGCCAACCACACTTTTAAGGGTGAACACAGAAGTAGAAGTAAGGATGAGCTGTCAGTATCTGATCAAATTAATCTGTGGCATGCACAGACACTAGCCTCTGACAACAGAAGTCCAGTTTATAGTTTTTATTTCCCTGATGGCACTGTTTCAACTTGCCTGAGAAGGAATGAAAGATAAATTAATTTTTACAGAACAATTTTTAGAATACCGTTACCCAAAATAAGAAAAACATCGATATCCTACATGATCTCATGATCTGAACATCGAGGAGAACTGGCTCATAAACAGAATCCTTTCCAGAAAGTAGAGGTATTTTTACCATGTTTAACATCAGGATGGCATGGAAAAAAACAATGATGGAAAGTACAGGTTCCAAAAAATGAGGAAGAGGTTGACCTCCGCAAAGATGGATGCAAGAATTAAGATGCATTGGCTATGAAAGCACATAGGGCTGAAGAATTAACCAGAGAAAGTGACCCTTGCATGCCGTGACAAGAGCGACCTTCTGTAAAGAACCTGCTGATTGATCATGACAGTAATGTGAGGAAGAAAATGGATTGAAGGAGTCATGGTCTAAGACTTAACGTCACACAGCTTAGCAAGCAACTGAGCATGCCTTAGTTCAGCTACCTATCTGTTAAATCATGATGTCTAACAGCTCAGAGCAGATATTGACAGAGCTGAGTTGAGTTGATTCAAGGACCGTCATCACAGCACTCAGGGCATTCCCATAAGTGCTCTGTCCCCATCCTCAGCAGCCAGTGCAGTTCCGATACTAATGGTGCCAGTAGCATTCTGATTAAACGTCCATCTTGCCTTTCCTCTGCGCATTGAGCATCTGCCAGAACCTCTCGTCACTCCCCGCTGCATCAGTCTCACCAAACTGTGGGGATCCATCTGCTTCTCTGAACTGTACATGCTCTCCCACAAGGCACTAACCACGTCTGCCTTATCATGCATCAGTATTCCACCAAGTTGTGTAGATATTGACAGAAGACAGTGATATTTTATTGCCAGTGAATCATGGCAGGTTTACAGCTAGTGAATAATTAAGTGCTGTTCAAGGTAACCGTGATGTTGACCTTTCATTCATAGCTTCTTGGACTCTTCTGGGTCACAGGGGTGTGAGTAAGTCTATTCCGGGACATCTGTCAGTGTCAAGCAAGCAAACTGCGACTCAATGTGTTGCTCACAGAATGGTGCCGCAATGAACAGTGACACGCTGCATCACCGCACAAAGTCGGTGGTGTTGCTAAAAAAACCTACAGATAGCTCACACCCCTATGCCTCAGAACAGTACAATGATTTAAGAATAAAATGGCGCGCAGTGCCTAAACTAATTTAAACATCACGGTTATCGTGAACAGCACCAACAATTATTTGAAAGCTGCGGAGATGTGGCTTTATAGATAAATTATGAGAACACTCTGAACAGATAAAAAAGGAGTCATGAAGATGTCTTTAAAGAACTGACTGACAAAGATAACTGACTGCCCACAGCAGAAGGAGAATCTACATTCTTTAGTCATATCATGAAAAGGAGAATCTACATTCTTTAGTCATGTCATGAAAAGGAGAATCTACATTCTTTAGTCATGTCATGAAAAGGAGAATCTACATTCTTTAGTCATGTCATGAAAAGGAGAATCTATATTCTTTAGTCATGTCATGAAAAGGAGAATCTACATTCTTTAGTCATGTCATGAAAAGGAGAATCTACATTCTTTAGTCATGTCATAAGAAGGAGAATCTACATTCTTTAGTCATGTCATGAAAAGGAGAATCTACATTCTTTAGTCATGTCATGAAAAGGAGAATCTACATTCTTTAGTCATGTCATGAAAAGGAGAATCTACATTCTTTAGTCATGTCATAAGAAGGAGAATCTACATTCTTTAGTCATGTCATTTAGAATCGTTCTTTAGTCATGTCATGAAAAGGAGAATCTACATTCTTTAGTCATGTCATGAAAAGGAGAATCTACATTCTTTAGTCATGTCATGAAAAGGAGAATCTATATTCTTTAGTCATGTCATGAAAATGAGAATCTACATTCTTTAGTCATGTCATGAAAAGGAGAATCTATATTCTTTAGTCATGTCATAAGAAGGAAAAAACTGGAGTACCTCAACCTTCCCTTTGGGAAGTCGGAGGGAAAAAGAGGCAGAGGCAGACAAGAAGAGAAGATGCTGGGCAGTTTGACATCATGGCATGGAAGATCATCTGTGTCAGAATTGGATACAAGTAAACAAAATAGAAGGTTGTGGATGCACACAACTAACAACACCTACGGTTTAACTATAAGAAGAAAAAGAATGATATTTGGAAAAGAGATGCTGTGTAAACATTTTTGTGTCCACAGTGCTATGTTAGAAAATTAACTAAGCAAAATTCTGAACACTACAATAAATAGGGAGATGCTAGAATAGGTAACAAGTTTAACTTGTCTTGGAAAATGTCAATATCTGATGATGGCAGAAGTGAAACAGAAATAAAAAAAAAGATAATAGCAATGGAAAAATTAATTTCAACAACCTGAACAAAATTATTTTAACATCTAGAGCAGGGGCTCCCAACCTTCCTAATGCACGACCATTTAATACATTTCCCTCATGTTGTGGCGACCCCCAAACAATTATTTTCCTTCATAACTTCAGATGTTTTTTTCGATGGTCTTAGGTGACTCCTGTGAAAGGGTCATTCGACCCTAAAAAAAGGGTGGCGACCGGCAGGTTGAGAACCGCTGATCTTGATAGACAAACAAAATATTAAAAATTCAAGTTATGAATTGGTGTAAATGTAAATTACTGCAATCCCCTTATTAGTTCAGGGGCCCTGTTTGGGGTTGGGGAGAATAGACACTATGCCCCTCTAACAAAAATATTGTAAATTGCAACTAATTAGGGTTAGCTGAAATTTAATGTGTAAGGTCCAGAGGTGCAGATATCGCAGCCTAGCTGTTAACCACAACACATCATGCCAACCACTCATTTAAGGGTGACTGCAAAAGAAGAATAATAATCATAAAATAAGGTGCAGAAACCAGGACTTTGAATATATTGCATTTCTGCATTGTCTCTTTTACTTTCTCCACCCATCTGTTTTTTGGGATAGACCTCTTGACTTGTAGCCTGCAGTAGCCACTGGCTGATTTTGTTCCATTCTGGCCAGATGACCAAACAGTTTGATTCTTTGATGTCCTTTGAAATCATTTACCAGTATCCTGTGCCTACCTTTATGCTTAGTTCTTTGTTGGTGACCCCATCTCTTCTTGTTTTTCCCTTCACATTTCTTATACATTCTCATTTCACATATAATTTAATGAAATAAATTGTCACACCAAAAGTGAAGTTTGCAGATATTTGAAATTTGAAACAGTATGAATTTGACATTTCCACAGTGGGACGAACCCAAACGCTGTATAGACAGTGAGGTAGGGCATCGAGGAATGACACTTGAATATTGCTAGAAAAATGTCCGTAGAGGGCTGAAAAAACTTACTGCCTATAGTTGGCGGCATGTTTGCATTGAGACATAACCATAGATTTAAGTCATGATTTGTCATCTGATCCGTATGAGAACTAATATTTACCTGTCTCCTGTCTTCATCTTTGAATGAGCCTGTATTTATCCCAACAGTGCTGAATCAATCTAACACATGATTATTCTTCATTAATCACTGGGAATGATCAAATGTATACTAGCACTTACTTAATTAGGCATGGAAACATGATTTTGTTGATTATTATAAATGTGTTGTGTTTCATCACGGTGTTGTTGTTGTTGTTGTTGTATGTCAGTGTTTTTTCTATTTAAAAAACCCTGTCTGTTCATGTTCTTAAATTCTGATGTCTTCACCATCTTACTTGTTAGTTAATTTAGTAGTTAGTTACTTAGTTAATTAGTAGTTAATTGGCACATCTTTTTGCATGTCTCCACCTTGTTACTTGTACACATCGACATCTTATCACAACGGTCTGACCCATCTGTGTTCCATCTTCTGATGCAGCAGCCATCTCAGTGTCTCCAGGCTCAGCATACCCACCAGTTGATTGGCATAGTTTTCTGTTAGTTTTATGTGTGCACTGAGTTGACCTATTGTTGAAAGCACTTGCCCGGCAAGACTCATCTGCATTCAGTCCTCAGAAGAAGCAGGATTTCTTCTACTGGTTCAGCTGCAGAAAATAAATGCTGATATCCCTAAAGATCTGAACATCAAGGAAGATTGACTTGTACAGTATCTTATCTTCTTCTTCTTCAGCATTCCGAGCCTTTGAGGTTCATTGCTGCAGATATCACCTACCTCCATTCATCTCTCTAGTTGGCCTTCTCTTTCCAGTTGGTGACACCAAGTGTTTGCAGGTCTGTCTGGACATTATCTCTCCATCTTCTTTGTAGTATCTTATCTTAGAAAGTGAAATATTTGTGGATTAGAAAGAAAAAAAAATAGCAGAAAGCAGGTACCAGGAAAGAAGTGCAGAGGCCGACCAGCGTGAAGATGGACACAGGATGTAAGGGACACCGTGGGTAAAAGAAAGTGCACGAGATAGGGAGAGCGGGTGAAAAATAAAGTTTGTTTCAAGTGGACAGTGATGAAAGCATCCAGGAAACAATTTTCAGAATTTTCAAGGATCTGACTGTGAAGGAGAGGTTATGAAGAAGGCAGCTGACCTTACATTTTGTGACCTTGAATATGTGAAAGCTTGAAGTTTCAAACCCAAATGACAGTGCATACTGTGGGACAGCCGCATTTGCAGTGGAAATATATTTATAAAGTTGGTTACATGTCCTTTACAGGATGTTGCAGAACCAACCCCGGCAATTTGTTTGGCTGTTTATGATTTAACTAAGCATTTACATTCAGTAGGTCGCCATTGCTTCTGAACGGTTGGCTTTTGATACCATGTCAAAACCAAGAGAAGGTTGTCTGCTATCAAATCGACTGGAGCTGAGATCAAATCCGGCACGGCAGCATTGCAAATGGTGTTTGCCACACCTAGCAGCAGATGCATATTTTTATACTTGAGGAATTAGGGACTACCAGGATTATGATGGAGTGATAACGTCCAGAAAGACCTGCAAACACTTGATGTTATCAACTGGAAAGAGAAGGCCAACCAGAGAGATGAGTGGAGGTGGGTGATATCTGCAGCAATAAACCTCAAGGACTCGAAATGCCGAAGAAGAAGAAGAAGAAGACTTAGGACTAGTGAACACTTTTCCTATGGGCAAGCAAAACACTCATTCCCAGCATGCCCCTGTTCTCTTGAAGCAGTCAGTTGTTAAAGGTTAGAGTTGAGAGGATCGACTTCATTGCACCGGATTTTATCCCATATGGCTCGGTCTCTCTCCGCAGACCGGCTAGCTGTCTGCGAGAACATTGCACAGAGGATGAACTCCGTAGCTCCGGTTACTATCCCTAGGGATCTAGAAGCTGCACCCCTGAAAAGAACGACGCAGCCGTGAAAGGAACCCACAAACCTTCAGAGCACAAGACAAACGGCTTGACCACATCACCATGGAGACCCCCAGGCAGTGCATGCTAACTAAATGTCTACTGTCATGGGGAATTGCCATGATTCCTTGCTGACGCGTAGCATCCAAAGTTTAAGTCCACAACAGACTCCATCACAGTCGAGACAACAGTTCTTTCTTTGTTTGCTAGACAAGTGTCTGTTTTATTATTTGACCAAGTTTTGTCTTGTGCTTGTTACATTTTTTTTTATTTTTTTTACAGTGATTTATGGAGTCTTTAAAATATTCTTTTGAGTACAATCAATTGTGATGTACTGAAAACATTGCATATTTGTGCTGTTATTTATGATGTCCTGAAAGCATTACATTCTTGTTGCACAGTTGTTTATATTATTTTGTAAACATTATTTTATGTGTACAGGTGTCTTGCAACATTATATACTTTGTAGTCTTATTTTTTTTAATTCTTTGTTTGTTGTTATAACAGCAGCTTTTGCTATCAAGAAACACTGTGTATGCATGTATCTGGCAATTTATATCACACACTGCATGATATTATTCTTATCTTTTGAGTGATAAAGATTTTTTTTTTTTAAACTACTTCATGTATTTTTTGTGTAATATGCGCACTGAGCCATTCACTTTCTCCCTTGTAAATCTAGAATAGCTTTCAATTCATTTGTTTATAAATATAAAGCACAACAGTAATAACTTATTTTCTTCCTCTTCTTTATAGCGTTCACCAGCTGTTGTAAACTCCGGGGGTGGAAAGCTCTGGTTGTTTGTTCACTTCAGAACTTTGGTCTTGTTCTAGAACTTGAGTTTTTACATGTACATCTGTTTAAAAAATCTGGCTTGTTCGTATGCTGAGTTTTGATCTCTTGTCTCTCAGGCAGATGCACTCTGACTTTGAAGAAAACATCCCTTAATAGGAGTGTTTTTTATGACATGCTTGCTGGGGGGTCGGCTCTGTGGCTAAGTCGATGCGAACACTTCGCTTCGTAATGCCGGGATGCCAGGTTCGATCTCAGCTGCGGGCAATGCGCCTTGCGTTGGTTTCGACAGTGGTATCAAGAAAGCCGACCGTCCAGAAAGCAATGGCAAACTACTGGACGTAAATTTGCCTAGAGAAACCACACAACAGCCAGGGGCTGTTAGGGTTGGTTCAGCAACGTCCTCTAGAGGATACGCAACAACCTTTTTTTTGCTGGGGGGAGGAGGGGTCTATTTTTTTCCCTCCCAAAATAGGACCACTGATTATTACTATAAAAATGCACTCAATTTCAAGATTTCTTGGCACCCCCCCCCCCTTTTTTTTTTAAAAGCAATGGATTTCAACCTGGTGCCTCCTTCCCTTCCTTTCCAGTTAAAGTTTCTATGACCACAGCGGAAAAGGGGAAGGGGGGGGGGGTCAGAGGGGGTGAAGCCCACTGCTTTAAAGGGTTTTTACAAGTAATATAAAAAGGGAGTATATGGTGCTAGACATATTTTTATAAACCAACTGACACTCAATGGTTGATGTGGTGGAAATGATGTCAACTGCCTTTACTTCCCAGGAGT
The DNA here is from genome assembly GCA_905116865.2 of Candidula unifasciata. Taxonomy (NCBI): domain Eukaryota; kingdom Metazoa; phylum Mollusca; class Gastropoda; order Stylommatophora; family Geomitridae; genus Candidula; species Candidula unifasciata. The sequence continues at coordinate 69,441 of CAJHNH020000955.1, read as the reverse complement.
TTCCTGGTACCCATTTAAGCTTTTAGCCATCCTGATGCAGATTTGAACCCAAGACACTCACTGTGGTAGGCAAACATCTGGTCACTTCACATTTGCTGCATTCAGTTGTTGTTTTTTTGCTCCTGTTAAAATAATTTTCTGGCTCTCCACTGTTTTTTTTTGGCACCTTTCTGTCTTTCCAGATTATAGTGTTATTTTGTTTTATATAGAGGCATGGGACTCACAGCTCATGGTGATGGTGAGTGTGACTAGCAAGACACCCCCCCCCCCCCCCCCCCCCCTGTGTTAAGAAAGGTCTGCCACATTTAGAGTGTGGGATTTCAGAACTGTTGTTGCCACCATTGCATATATTTAGTCTACTTCTTCTCAATCAGCTCTCGGCCTATCTGCAATCATTTTTTTGGTTCCCTTTATTTCTGGTCCCTACTGGATTGTCCACCTCAATACAACATGGTCCTTGGTATTTTGTTCCCATAAATCTACCTCAGTACACTTGCTGATGTCTTTATATTGTTGTAGAGACCCATAGTCTCTATTATATTTTTGTTGATATGCACATTTTTATATTTTTTTAAATTGTGTTAAATAGCTTAGATAGTTGTCGCTTAAGAATTTTTTTTTTATTTCAAAAAACATTTTGCATTTCTTATGTCATTTTTAAAAAAATGTCATTAATTCTTCCTAACCAAGACATTTTTTTTTTTTTTGGATGCTTTGCTATTGATGTTTTGTGGTAGCTTTAAACTTTGATTTGTATTTATAGTAATTTTATAGATACAGTTGGTTGTCACAATTTCAATGTCATATTGTTGAAGTTTAAGATAAACATAGTTTTAATTACTGACAAAGCTAGCAATTTTTTTTTTTTTTGGGTTTGATTTGATTTGATTTGATTCAAGAACCAACATCACAGCACTCAGGGCATTCCCATAAGCACTCCGTCCCCATCTTCAGCAGCCAGCAAAGAGTTCCGATACCGTAACAACGTGTGTGAGGTTTCCTTTTAAAGGTAGACACTGTGTAGAACCATCATCAAGGAAGGCTCAACTTTGGGCCTATTGAACATCCATGACGTAAAACAGGTGGCAGCGAACTGTCAGACATGGAAAGCTGTGACCTCTGCCATTTGCGCCACCCTGGGCTCGAGAGGAAAGACTAACTTACTAACTAACAAAAGAAGAAGAAGATATCTGCTGCAATTCATTCCAGTTTTACATTTTCTTTTTTGATTATCATATCTCAATAGTATATAGCTACAACGGAATGGAAGAATGTAATGCAAGCCCTATGTGATGTATGTTGTCACAAAAGGAGGATATTGATGATGATGATGATGATACAGATACGTAACTGTGACTTGTTCCATGATGCACCAGCCGCTTTCCTCAACTGCATGTCTCTGTTTTTTGTCTTTGCTATGATGCCAATGTACTGATCTTCATTTTGTGGTGTTCTTCCTTTATTCAGACGGGGAGTATGGTATTTTCGGGATCCTTTATGGGAGATGATGAACCTGGCGAAGATGAGGTGAGATTTTTAGCATTGTTGCCTGGTAGTCCAAACAGGCATCTTCTGCTGGTCAGTTTTTTTTAAGCAGATTTGTTTAGCACAGAGTAGTGGCTTTATATTATCTGCATGTGTTATATTGTCTTTTTGTTGTTGAAGTTTCTTTGCACCATTTTGTTGTGTTGTTAAAGTTTTCAGTAATCTGATTTTAGTAGAATATATTTTGGCTTCAGGATATTTTCTTGTATATTTTTCTTATATTAGTATTTTTTTCTTGAAGAGTAAACCTCTCATTGAAGAATTTCATTCTCACTCTTGTGTGTGTGTGCGCGCTTAGATGTACACTTTGTTCTAACAGGGCCAGATGTTTGTTGTTGCCTATACTAACATCATGAGATGCTGAGAAGTTTTGGCTGTTTTTGATGTAAATAATTATATTTCTTTGTTTTAACTTTTGTAAAACACTGTAAAGGCTTTTGTAGTGAATGAATGAGGCTGAGAAAAGCTTCAGGAGGAGATGTATGCTTAGAAGTACACTTTGTTCTAACAGAGCCAGATGTTTTTTGTTGCCTATACTAATGTCCTGAGATGCAGAGTAGTATTTGCTGTTTTTTATGTGAAAAATTATATTTCTTTGTTTTAATTTTTGTAACACACTGTAAAGGATTTTGTAGTGAATGAATCAGTCTGAGAAAGGCTGCAGGAGTGACCGAAAGTAGATGGAATTAGGAATGAAGTCATAAGACAATAGGTTGGCAAAGACTGGGTTTTAAGTTACATACAAATTTAGAGAGAAAGCCTTGCCCATTCAGAGAGAAAGCTTTGACCATTAGAGAGAAAGCCTTGACCATTTAGAGAGAAAGCCTTGCCCGTTTAGAGAGAAAGCCTTGACCATTAGAGAGAAAGCCTTGACCATTAGAGAGAAAGCCTTGACCATTAGAGAGAAAGCCTTGACCATTTAGAGAGAAAGCCTTGACCATTAGAGAGAAAGCCTTGACCATTAGAGAGAAAGCCTTGACCATTTAGAGAGAAAGCCTTGTCCATACAGAGAGAAAACCTTGACCATTTAGAGAGAAAGCCTTGACCATTTAGAGAGAAAGCCTTGCCCTTTTAGAGAGAAAGCCTTGGCCATTAGAGAGAAAGCCTAGTCCATACAGAGAGAAAACCTTGACCATTAGAGAGAAAGCCTTGTCCATACAGAGAGAAAACCTTAACCATTAGAGAGAAAGCCTTTACCATTTAGAGAGAAAGCTTTGACCATTAGAGAGAAAGCCTTGTCCATACAGAGAGAAAACCTTGACCATTAGAGAGAAAGCCTTGTCCATACAGAGAGAAAACCTTGACCATTAGAGAGAAAGCCTTTACCATTTAGAGAGAAAGCTTTGACCATTTAGAGAGAAAGGCTTGTCCATACAGAGAGAAAACCTTGACCATTAGAGAGAAAGCCTTTACCATTTAGAGAGAAAGCTTTGACCATTAGAGAGAAAGCCTTGTCCATTAGAGAGAAAGCCTTGACCATTAGAGAGAAAGCCTTGACCATTTAGAGAGAAAGCCTTGACCATTAGAGAGAAAGCCTTGACCATTAGAGAGAAAGCCTAGACCATTTAGAGAGAAAGCCTTGTCCATACAGAGATAACCTTGACCATTTAGAGAGAAAGCCTTGACCATTTAGAGAGAAAGCCTTGCCCTTTTAGAGAGAAAGCCTTGGCCATTAGAGAGAAAGCCTAGTCCATACAGAGAGAAAACCTTGACCATTAGAGAGAAAGCCTTGTCCATACAGAGAGAAAACCTTGACCATTAGAGAGAAAGCCTTTACCATTTAGAGAGAAAGCTTTGACCGTTAGAGAGAAAGCCTTGTCCATACAGAGAGAAAACCTTGACCATTAGAGAGAAAGCCTTGTCCATACAGAGAGAAAACCTTGACCATTAGAGAGAAAGCCTTTACCATTTAGAGAGAAAGCTTTGACCATTTAGAGAGAAAGCCTTGTCCATACAGAGAGAAAACCTTGACCATTAGAAAGCCTTTACCATTTAGAGAGAAAGCTTTGACCATTAGAGAGAAAGCCTTGTCCATACAGAGAGAAAACCTTGACCATTAGAGAGAAAGCCTTGTCCATACAGAGAGAAACCTTGACCATTAGAGAGAAAGCCCTTACCATTTAGAGAGAAAGCCTTGTCCATACAGAGAGAAAACCTTGACCATTAGAGAGAAAGCCTTTACCATTTAGAGAGAAAGCTTTGACCATTAGAGAGAAAGCCTTGTCCATACAGAGAGAAAACCTTGACCATTAGAGAGAAAGCCTTGTCCATACAGAGAGAAAACCTTGACCATTAGAAAGCCTTTACCATTTAGAGAGAAAGCTTTGACCATTAGAGAGAAAGCCTTGTCCATACAGAGAGAAAACCTTGACCATTAGAGAGAAAGCCTTGACCATTAGAGAGAAAGCCTTGACCATTTAGAGAGAAAGCCTTGCCCTTTTAGAGAGAAAGCCTTGGCCATTAGAGAGAAAGCCTAGTCCATACAGAGAGAAAGCCTTGTCCATACAGAGAGAAAGCCTTGCCCTTTTAGAGAGAAAGTTTTGTGAGGCAAACACCAACAGAGAAGAGGAACATAGAGCACGAGGTGATAGACCAAGAACAAGATGGAAAGATTGCATCAGAAATACTCAACAGTATTATGTGTTTATAGTCGAGGCGGCCAAAAGAGCAAAAACTCAACCTTGAATCTTCTTTGACACTCAGAGCGGAACTGAAGAAGAAGAGGAAGAATGAAGAATTTACATCACTGCATTTAGGGCATTTCCACATGTGCTCTCTAGCCAGTGAAGTGTGCCCTTACTGATGATGCCATTCTGACCAGTGTTTTACTCGTGACTAAATGTTTTTTTTTAGTTTTTGCTAGAAGTCAGATTCATTTCAATCACTTTTTGTTGTCTGTCTGCTGCAGACAAAGAATGAAAGTGCAGTGAATGAGGCAAACAAATTTATAAAATGAGCTAAAGTTGAATGATAATGAATAAATAAATTGAATCAGATGAGACCAAGAGATGAAAAGGTAGAGCTGATCAAGGAAGGTGTTATCACTGAGAAAGACAGATAGGGAAATTAACAGGCAGGCTGGAGTGCATATGGGAATGTCCCAAATGCTGTGATATTGGCTCCTAACTCTACTAAATATTGAGAAAGACCTCTCTTTGATTTGAGTGAAAGTGTATGAGGGAGAGGAAGAAAGAGATTTAATATTGCTTATTTATTTGCTTATACACTCATACCTCATTTCAACGTTCAAAAGGGTGGGAATATTTGTCCAGTAATTCTGATCGACTGTAGTTACTAAAATTGGTCTCTAGTGATTAATATCAACAATGACTTCATGAAAAGAAGTGGAACAATATTTTTAATCAAGCACAAATATAAAATATGACAGTGTAAATAAACTGTACGCTGTAAATATGGTAACTGAAACTGTTTTTTTTTCAAGTTCCGCTTGATACAAAACATAAAACAACTGCATCTACGACTCACATTTTAAATGTTAAATCTGAAAATTATGAAATCACTTTCTCCAGATTTCATTAATCTTTTCTTTATTCATTAAATGGGGATCCATGAACTGAGTTATGAGGGATATTTGTCATGTATATGCTGAAATAAAAAGATTGTATTAACCTTTCTCAAATGTACATAACAAGCCATGGTAAAACAGCAGCACAGGCTTTATTTTTTAAATTTACCAGCACAAAAAGAAGTGTAGCATATTTACCTTCTTGTTTTATCTATTTCTGAATTTGTAATCCTTACTAGCCGGTGTGTATATGTGTAAATAAACTTGTGTTGGTTCTGTGTTGTAATCTGCAGCATATCCATAACATGTATTCATTCACAGATGTATACAAACACTGTAAGTGCACGTTGTATATTTCTACATTCTACCCGTCTGTTTGCAGTTAGCAGTACCTCCTTGACTCCTCTGTGGTAGATTGCTTATTCACCTGCCTGCTACCTTGGTTGTTTCATTTGTCTCCGTTGAAGCAAATAATGGCAGCATGTGTAGTTGTACTAAAATAACAACTCTATATGGTGTCTGTTCCTCCTGAGGTTCAAGAGTCTGCTGTGAGGTGAATGTTTAATCTTTCAGACTACAGTGTTATCCTGGGTATGGCATTACTGTGAACTAACATGTTTAACAATACTCTAGGGTAACTTTAGCTCCTGGGGTAGATAGAAAAGTCTTACAATGAGGTGAAAACTCAATCTTTTTGGAAGTGAGAATTTGCTATATTGTCGATTATACTAAAACAGTTAACAATGCTCTTTACAGTGATTCCCAGCTGGTTAAGGCATGTGGACCCCACTTATTTTTGAAGGTTTGCTATGAACCTCATTCCTTTTTAAAAATCATACTAAAGAATTAATAAATCTTAGAATTACTATAAATTATTAATATTAGAATTATAATAATTTATAAATATTAGAATCTCATCCTGAAGTTTTATTTATTTTTTTATTAAATATTTAAAAAAAATGATATCACAGACCCCTTAATTCTTCTAATTCCAGCCAGTTGCTTCTACCATAATGTCATAGTATTTTAGAGTATCAGTCACGGGTCTCAAGAAGTTAAAATATTGCAAGCTTGGGATAGAAGAGGTCAAGTAGCCGCCCAGGTAAAGTAATAGGACAGATGCACGGGATAGAAGGAGATAATGAACAGCTACTGTGTACAGAGTAAACAGTGAATGTGAGATAAGTTGGCTGGTGCCCAAAGAGTTTTTTAAAGATTTTTTCTGTAGACCACCAAATGGTAAAAACTGCTGTATAGTGACTTTACCTCATGGAATAGAATATGCTAGTCTTATAAAATGTGGAGTTTTCACATTTTTAGCCGTCATACTAAAATAATGAATAGTGCTCTACATCTTTGAGAGCCACAGTAGTACTGCAGCTAACCGCTGCACTGTGGATCTAAAGGTCATGGGTTCAAGTCTGTATGGTGCCTGTTTTTTTTTTTTTTTTCATACATGACCTAGGCTCCCAGATTGACCCAGCCTTAAATGGGTACAAGGTAAAGTCCTGGGAAGTAAAGGAGGCTGGCGCGATGTTGATCACATCATCCATTGAGAGGTCTATAAAAAATATGAGTCAAGCCTCAAATGTCAGATGCGTCATTAATGTGTAGAGATCTGTATCTTTAGAAATGTCTACAATGACATGAATATTTATTCTGATAAGATAACGGATTTCCCAGTTTAGGCATTATAGCACAATAACTGTTAAGAATGTGTTATCTTTAAGAATGTGTTATCTTTACTTCCTGTGGTAGAAAATTCTACGCAGAAATTAATATCATTAACCGTTTTAATATGAATTGTTTTCCTAAGTTTAGTGCCGATTTTATGTTTCTTTTAGTTTTCGTATTTAATGCAGGTTTTAAACTTATTTTATTGAGTTTTTACACCCGCCCCCACAAAAAAAAAAAAAAAAAAAACTATGCTTAGTTGCATTGGAAGCATATTAAAAGTGATAGCTAATAGCTGAGGTGCCATTCCTTTGATTTTATATAGGGAGTGGATTTTTGTTTTTTCCCCTTTTATTACAAATTATCATTTTTTATTAGTTTTTGTGTGTGGACATTTTCAGGATAGAATGAAGACTACATATTTTTTTTAAAGGGTTTTCTGCCATTATTAGTTCAATTAAGAAGGAATACAAAATATAAATTTTAAAAAAAACCTGGCAAAAGGAAAAACACACAGATGCAAGTGAGGATTTCAACTAAACTCTTTATTGGTCAGTAAAACAGCAGATATACTGAGGTATGAAACTAAAATACAGAAAAATAATCCACATGATAAATAACAAAGCAAAACACATTTTTAACGTAAAAGAAAAAAATAATGCCGGATCAAACAGTTTATTGTAAGGCATATTTCAGTATACCTCGTTAAATGAATACTACAGTGGTATTAATATGTATTTGTTCAGTACAGAGAAACTCATCACATGTTTATTTATAACCAAGTTAACTGTCTTTGAGAATTGCAATAGCTAAAATCAGGGAACTGCTTAAATTTTATCAAACACATTTTTTCATTTGTCAAACTGGACTCATTTTGTTCATTGGTAAAGATTTTGGTTGAAACATTTGATTGCATTTGTGTGTTTTCCTTCCACTGAACTTATGGTTATATATTTTGCAATAATTCAATTTTTGGTATCAAATCGACAGGTAGGAGTGACAGCATTTTTATTTTTTTTACTGCTAGGTCAGTTACGCTCCTTGACAGGTTTATTTATCAGTGAAAAAAGGATATGTTATTTTAAATAAAGACAAATATTAGTGTACAGTCGTGTACATGGTATTTAATTTGTTGTTCTCAGTATATATCCCATCAGATGTCTTTGTGAGGATCCAAATGGTCAAATCATTTGTCTCAGGCTCTGCAAGTCTCGCCTTCTTGTTTGGACTTGGCCATTCCATTCAAGAGTGTATTTATTTCAGAAATAACGGGAAATCATCACTGGCGCTCACAGTTCTTTCTGTGTGCTGTGATGCTGTTGATTAACAGTCATCCTTTCTGCAGAGTGGGGGCTGAGCCATATGGGTATGAACCACAATGCTATGAAGTTGACCCTCTCACCCTTACACATCGTAATTGTGACTGACTAAGAAAGCATGCTGAGGAAGGTGAGGACAGGCATGCTTCGGTTCTAAGGTCACGGATGACAAGCATTGCCTGGATCTTCTCTCTGAGCATGCCAGTGTTTTGGAAATTGAACAGGCGGAAATATTGGCTGGCTCTGCACAACTTAGGGGAATACTGATACACGATAAGGCAGGTGTGGTTAAGGCCTTATGGGAGAGCACATGCACAATTTGGAACAGCAAATTTATCCTCGCAGTCTTCTGAGAGTGATGCAGCGATAAGCGACGAGGGGATATGGCCGATACTCGATGCTCAGAGGAAAAGCCCTATGGACTTAAAATCAAACTGCTGCTGAAACCATTGGTATTGGAACTCTGCACTGGCTGCTGAAGATGGGGACAGAGCGATTATGTGAATGTCCCTGAGTGCCATGATGTCACAGCCTGTGAGGGCACAGCCTTAAAAATAATTGTATGGTATTCATCATTCAGAATTGTGTTACCTTATGGTAAATGTATATTACCACAAATTGACGGTCATAAGAACAGTATAATAGCCTTTTGATGTTAGAAAGTTATGAATTGTAATTAGTTAAAAAAAATATTAAAAAGTTTGGATGGTACTAGGTTCAGGAATTCTAACATATGTGAAGGATAGAAAGCTAATCTTTTATTAACAACCGGGAAAAAAAAAAATTTTAAATAATAAAAACAGCTTTATAGGTTTTTACGTATTAATTGAGAATTCACTTTTATCTCAAACAATTGTTCCTATAAAAGTATTATAAAGGTGAAAGATGAAATGGGAGAAAGCTCATGCTAGCCTCAAATGCTATCTTAACATGTTTGACTTTTTTTGCCTTTTTTGTTTTGTTTGTGTCTCAACTGATATCTAATGAATGTGCCAGTTTTTATTGCAGCTGCCTTTTGCTGATGATGGTTACTTGTGTAGTTTAGATTACAATGCATTTTAGATGATAATTTACTTGCACTGTAGCAGGTACTAGCACATAGAATGTAAACACGCATGAGCACAGTGATGTGGCAACTAGGATCACCAGTAAGTATGTACCGTAAACACTAGATCAGCGGTTCTCAACCTATGGGTCACGACCTCCTTTTTTGGGGGTCGAACAGCCCTTTCACACTGGTTGCCAAAGACCATCGCAAAACACATATTCATTGAAGTTATGAAGTAGCGACGAAAATAATGGTATGGTTGGGGGTCACCACAACTTGAGGAACTGTATTAAAGGGTCGCCACAGCATCAGGAACTGTTAAAAAAAAAAGGGTTGCGGCATTAAGAAGGTTGAGAGCTACTGCACCAGATGCATCTTTTCATTCAGCTCACAGATTCATTTATGAGCATGTTTAATCAATATGTTAACTCCTACTTTCTATCTACAAATATTATCTGTTTCTTACATGTATATGGAGATGACATTTAGATCATATCTTCTGCGCTGCTTCTTCATGATGCACTTATATCATTATCATCATCATCCTCCTCATCACCATTATCATCCTCCTCATCACCATTATCATCATCATCGTCCTCATCATCATCATTATCATCACCATTATCATCATCATCACCACTTATCATCATCTTCACCAATTATCATCATCATCACCATCATCATCCTCATCATCCTCATCATCATTGTCATCATCATTGTCATCATCATCATCATCACCACAATCATCATCATCACCACCATCATCACCATCATCATCCTCATCATTATTGTCATCATCATCACCACCATCATCATCATCATCACCACCATCATCATCATCCTCATCATCTTCATCATCATCACCACCATCATCACCATCATCATCCTCATCATTATTGTCATCATCATCACCACCACCATCATCATCATCATCACCACCATCATCATCATCCTCATCATCTTCATCATCATCACCATTATCATCATCATCATCACCAATCATCATCATCATCATCACCATTATCATCATCAAGCATCTTGTCAACTGACATGCACGGCGACCTAATGAATCAGTTCCTGATGGATACTTTTTCTGTTTAAAAATTTCACAATTGTCTTTCTCTGTGTCGCTTTCTATAATTATGTTCGGTTAATGCAATATGATTTAACTGTTCTCATTGTGTGGCCTAAAATGTTTGCCTCTTTCTGATGTTTTGTGTACTGACACGCTTCAATGTCATAACAAAAGCTGTCAAGAATCTTCTACAGTTGTCTTCCTCTAGCCTGTTTCCATAAATAAATGTTTCCAGTTATCACTTATTCCAGTTTGTCTCTTTTCATAATGTGGCCAAAATGTTTGCCCCTTTCTGATGTTTTTTGTAAATTGTTTTAGGTACTTTCCGAACGTTAGGATTGCCCATTTTGACTAACTAAAATATTTTCAGAATTCTTCCTTTTTCTTCGTCTTTTTAGCATTCACCAGCTGTAAACTGGCAGGAAATTCTGGTTGTTCATCCACTTTTGGACTTTGATCTTGTTCCAGAACTTGAGTTTTGCATTCACATCTGTTTTTTCAGATCCGGCATATTTGTATACAGACTGTTGGTTCCTCACCTCTTAGGCAGATACACTCTTTTGAAGGAAACACCCTTAATTAGCAGCCTTTTATGACATGCTTGTTAGTGTGCAATAGGCATATTTGCTCCCCCCCTCCCCCCAAATGGGGCCCCGAACATATATGGGGGATAATTTGTCCATAAAACTGCATTTCTCTATGCTTCAAATAAAAATTTTTTTTTTTTAAACACTCATTGACCAGTTGTCTGTGATTCATAGTCATGTTATAAAGGTAACTTATTGTTCTGTTTTTTAAATTCAGAACTGGGGTGTGCTCAGATATATTTCTTCCCCAGTCCGTCTATGAGTGTTGTCTAGTCACTTGTAATATTGCCTTCCTTTTGTTCACTTGTCCTTCATCTTTCTTCCAATACAGCAGTAAAATATTTTATTTTTTTCTAGAGGAACTGCTACAAGTGAGGTAGTATTCAGTCTTTGAAACATATGCCAAGTAAAACCATTCGTGGACATTATACTTTTTCTCAATGAAGTAGCAACTTTGTCTTAGAAATTCCAGTCAGGTTAAACCATAATTTCAAACTATATTTTTCTCAGAACACATACGGGTGACTTGTGCTCTGTAGAGACATTATCATGTAAGTCTTTTCTTTCAAACTATATTTCCCTATATTTTGTCTTAGTGGATACATTTCTTTCTTTCAGTTGAAACTTCAGTCATATTCTTTCTTTCAGTTGAAACTTCAGTCATGTTTTTTCTTTCAGTTGAAACTTCAGTTGTGTTCTTTCTTTCAGTTGAAACTTCTGTCATGTTCTTTCTGTCAGTTGAAACTTCAGTCATGTTCTTTCTTTCAGTCAAAACTCCAGTCATGTTAAACCATAATTCCAAACCTCCTCTGTTTCTATAAAGAATCTACTGTTTCACATGAGTTTCTGCTGTCTTTGAAACCATTAGTTTACACTATACTTTTTCCTTAAAGAAGCCCTACCAGAAGTGAATAGCATTTCCACCCGTCAAACCCTTGCATGATTAAACCACTAGCGTCATCAAGTGCATGTATCAACGTGTGTACTGACACCATTCCATGCCATACACACACAAAGACACACACAAATGTCAACAACCGTTTCACATGGTCTTCCTCCATATTTAGCATCTATCTGCATCTATCTTCAATTGTCCTAGAATGTTTCAGTTCTTGTCTCCTTTTAATATGATAAATAGGTTAGGGTTAAGCATTATTTTTACTGTTTTTTATTTCACATTCTACTTTAACCCCTCTTTTGTCTAGACAAGAATAATATTTTGAATGTTGAATTAAGAATCGACATCACAGCATTCGGAAAACTCCCATAATTACTCAGTCCACATCTTCAGCAGCAAGCAAGGAGTTCCAATTCTGATGGTACCAGTAACTGTCTCATTGTATATCTGTCTCATCCTTCCCCTGAGTGTTGAGCGTGACTTTTCGCAGCCCTATTCTCCTCAGACCGTAATGATCTATCTGCACCTCTGCACTGTTCACCCATTCTTAAAGGGCCCTTACAATATCTAACTTGTATAAGACAAGTATAAAATAAACGTAGTGAGTGTTTGATACAAAACAGTGGAACTACTGGTTTTTAACTAAACATTCTCCTCCGTAAAAAACCAGAACAGGTTAATAGCTGAAGCCACCTGTTACAGCAGCGCCCAATGTGTCACTTTGTTGTCTTAGTCACCACCATATAACCATTTTGTTGTTTTGTCTACAGCCTGGTCGTCCTTCAACTCCTGAGGTGAAATTGTTAGAGTGAATCTTGTTTGTAGTACCCCCTGTTGTGTGGTAATCGTGTTAACTAGTCCCATATGATGCACAGTGCAGAACTGCTGTGAAACTTAGCAGTTTACACAGTTGCAGCTTGTAAAGATGTTGCTGTTTATTCAGGGCTCAACTCTATTCAGTTCAGTGTTAACCCTTTCAACCCAGGAATGCTAAACAATTTTTTTAAAGAGGTCATAAACCCATGGGGATGTCCAAAAAATATCCCTAAGAAATAAAAACTATTTTACACACGTAACTAATAAATCTTTTATTTATTGTATGATATTTTTAAAATTGTGGTTTAAAAATAAATAAAGAGAATAATAGATAAACAATAACAGAGTAAAGCATAAATGGAACGTATTCCCCTTGCCCTAAAACAAATATGCATTAGAGGATTATGCTGTGACCATGTGACCTCTATCACTGAGGCTTACGGAACATGTTTAGTCAACCTGGATTTTTTAAAAAGCTATTGGATTTACAAGGAAACCCCTTTAAATGCTATATTTAGTGAATGTATCAAAATCTGGACCTTCTAAATACAATGCAAATGCACATAAAACCAGTAGCAATTAAGTATGCTTTTCAAAACAGGTCACTGCAGAAATGGCAATATATATATAGGCATTTAATGGACTGTGTCACGATGGGAAGTGAGTAGACTTAGGTGCAGTCACGTTAAATATTTTCAGATATTGCTAGATATATTACCCTTGCTGTAAAATGCAATGTACCAGCTGCCCTCTTAAGGATGAGTGCAGAAGCAGAAGGTGAGTGAACAAGGAGTATACAGTGAAACAAGTGGCAAGGTAAAATCGACATCATGGACAGCAGTTTCAGAGAGCATTCAACCTGGATGAGAAACAGAAGAGTGTTGAAATCCATGAAAGCAAGTTGTGACAGTTAACCTTTCTTTATAAAGATAGTTTGTAACTGTTAGTGCTGCAACTGTGACAACTGCTTGGTTTAGAGTATTTGTTACTGCACAGACTGACACACTACAGACACTGGATAATTTAAGCCGTGCTTAATCTCATGCTTTGTTGTGTTTGTTCTGTATACCATTATATTTCCTTGTCTGGCAGTCGCATGATGCTGATTATTGTCATGCATATTGCATGCTTAACTCAGAAGCCAGCTTTAAGGAGATAATGTAAATAGGAGGAATTGGAATGCAGCACATATTGGTTCTTTGTGGAGAAGTGATTAAGCCATTTGATTCGTGCTGTGAAGGGAGTGTTTTCAGACTCCACCCTTTGGTTTACGAGTGGATGGGTTTTAAAGATCCCCATATTTCATTGCTGTGACTCTCTTGGCAGACATACAATTTCCCTATGGAGACACCAAGCCATATGGAATAGTACTTGGTTCATTTGAAGTCACTCCTTTCATCTTTAAAGCAGTTGTTTAAATGGCAATGTAAAAATAAAGTAAAGGTTGTTATTCTGCAGAGAGTATGTGTAGTATATTTAATATACTCAATGAGGATTTGCAACTGTACCTTACAAAAGAAATGCATTATTTTTTAGTCAGTGTAGCACCACTAATTAAAATGCTATAGAAAGATTCTCAGAATACCATGGACAAAGAAGAGAAAAAATACTGACATTTTAAAAGATCTGAACATCAGGAAAGATTAGCTAATAAACAGCATAAAAAGTTGATATATTTTGGTCAAATCAAACGCCAAGGCAGACTAAACAAAATAAAATAAAACAGAAGGCATGGTATCAGTAAGGAGGGACAGGGAGCTGACCAACGTGAAGATGGGCACAGGATATAAGTGACTCCTTGAATATGAAAGTACATGAGGTGGAAGAGTTGGCGAGAGACTCCAGTTTCTTTCAGGAAGACAGCGATGAGAGCGACATTCTGCAAAGGACTTGATGAGCACCACTTATATAATAATGATATCTGCATTTGCTAAAGAATGGCTGAACTAAAAGAGAATCAGAATGATTGATATTTTGTTTAGTGTAGTCATTGATGATCAGCCTGCAATTACTTGTAAAGAAATGTTAGAATTACTGTAAACAAGTTTTGCTACAACTTTTGCTATATGTAGCAAGGCTTTTCAAGGCTTATTCTTGCTGACACCATACACCAGTGTTTCCCAAACATTTCTTAGCTGCAGCGCTTTTTTTTTTCCAATTAAAATCTGTCCACGGCGCCCTAACCTTAGTAAAAGTATGACTATTCGTATGCAGGAGATTAAAAAAAAAAAAAAAAAAATCAAATATTTTGCGGTGCACAGTTTGGGAATCACTGCTATACACTATGCAGGTCAGGTTTTTTGTATTTTACATTTGATCATTAAAAACCGTTGGGCATAAAATATGTGTATTTTGTCCTGTAGAAGAAGTAATAAAATAAAAATGACTACTTTAAAAAAATAAACACAGATGACAGAAGATTTCCTTTTCATGAATAAACATTTTCTTTACATCTGTTCTGACATGGACTCATAAACAGGATAGCGCACTACAATTCTTTACTGGCCCTCCCAAAACTGATAACTTAGGACATTAAAATACTATCCACATAACTAGTATCTCTTATCTTTGAGAATATTTTTTTTACCTTCCATCTGTATGAATATTTCTAGCATGAATTATAAAATTGTATTTAAGATGTTTCTGTCTCTAAAATCTCTAGTACTGTCTTAAGACCATATAAATAATAACTCTTATATCACTAAAAATATTAACATAATTTAATTATATTATATTATATAAGTATTTCATACATTGCTTACAAATAAGGAGTCTTTTACATGTTGAATGCAACACTTACATATGCTGACTGTAATATTTTCCTTATGTATGTTGAATGCATCACTTAAAGCTGTACGTATATTGTGTAAAAATGTTGAATGCATAACTTACACATATGTAGTAAAAAGCAGTGTATGATTGCTGACTGCACCACTGACATATATATAGTATAAACAATATATGAATGCTGATTGCCATCACTTACACATGTGTACAACATCACATAAAATTGTTGAATGCATCACTTACAAAGTGTATATCATATGTCATAAGTTTATGTTATCCACAAATGTTGAGCATACCACAGTTATCCTGTTCCATCTGCAGCTTTTGTTGATTTTAGTTATTACCACAACAGCCCTGCATGAGCCTCAGCATGTTTCTTGTCTTTTTTTTTTTTTTTTTTAACTAGAATGTCTTTAAATAAAATGAGCAGATATGCGTTTTTAACATGCTGTTTCCTATATCTGTGCCATGGCCCCATACTCATGTGTGTGTGTGTGGGGGGGGGGGGGGGATAGACCCCCTCCCCCATTTTCCCCCCCCCCACCCGACAAGCATGTCCTAGGAGGTGACTGATTAGGGGTGTTTTCTTCAAAGTTGGAGAGCCAGAAAGGCGATTTGCATACACATAAACTATCTGTAAAACTTAATTTCTGTAACAAGACCAAAGTCCAGAAGTGGATGAACAACCAGAACTTTCCAGTATAGTTTACAGTTGGGGAATGATAAGAAGAAGGACTACTAGAACCTGTTGTGAACTTCTGACATAAAATCTTCCATGAAATGCACTTTCCTTAATGGCAGCTCTGCATGTACATGTCAGTGAGATATACAAGATATTTATTTGATACCCAACAAATACCATTTCATTACAGTTAATTGTGGTTGTTGGTAAAATAAAATGCGTAGTTGGAAAATATCTGGAGACCTGACACAGTGCATCCAAGAAATACATTTTTGTATATAAATTATATAAGCAATGCCTCAATACGAAGTCCTACAAATATTAGCAAGCGTAATTTTTTTTACAGCTCATGCCATGTGACATTGATGATCATGCCCATTAGCAGCCTTCTGTCTCATAGTGTGAAAGTAAAGCAAAGGAACTTTGTGCACCCCTTCAGGCATATATAGCTAGACCTGTATCGTATAGACCAGCACTTGATGGGTGATGTGGTCAGCATCACAGCGGCCACCTTTATCTCCCAGGACTTTACCTGGTACCCATTTAAGGCTAGGTTGACTTGGGAGCCAAAATAATTTTATTTTTAAAATGTCCTGCTTTGCTTGGATTTGAACCTGTGACGTTCAGATCTGCAGGCAAGTGTTTAGCTGCTACACCATGATGGCTTCCTCTGTCTCATATACAGCCAGTAATTTTAAATATTGTGTTCTTCCATGCCATAACGCATGTTTAACATCCTCTCTCTCTTGGTTTCCCCCTTCATTTTTTTTTGTTAATTTTTCTTTCCTTATGACTTACACACAGAAAAATTGGGGTGTTTGTTATAAAGTATGAGTTATTTTATTATAAAGCCTGCAGTAGACTGACATAAAATATTATCAGTAAATAAATTCAAAGACTGATGGTAGTCACTGTTGATTATTCCTATTAAATTGGATGTGTTTCTGTCTTCCCCCAAAGTCTGTTCCATTAAGTTTTTAAACAATACGAGCAGCCAGAAAAAACTGGGTGCTGGTTCTGCGAACTTCCTGTAAAGGGTACACAGTTAACCTTTCTTCTTGCCATTGGCATCTGCTGCAAAACCATTTGAGGCAGAAATAGTTGAGATCAGCATTACATATTTTGCACTGAAAACCTGAATTTTTTTCTCTCACAATTAATTCTACTAGAAGTGCATAAATTTCTATTCCTTTTGAAATAAAAGGCAAGCATATTAACATAGACTAAATACCATTTGGGTGTAAATGATTTTAAATTTCACACCATGTACACTTTGTGTTATTTATTTTGAATGATTATATAATTTTTGCAGAAATAAATAAAATAGTTTGAATTCAAAATTTAAAAAGAAAAGGTGATCAGAATAAAACAGTGGATACTGTATATCCCTAATCTAAATCCAGAGAAGTGAAACAAGATACTGATGGCATGAAAATTATTACTGCAACATCCTTCTTGACACCTCTATAGCCTGATACAACTAATGTAGTTTTGTGTTGCTTAAGTATAGTCTTATTTGAATTCTGTTTGATTAGAGGCTTGTGGAGAATGAGGAGCCACCTGGTGGACACTATGGGGGTGTTAATGAATCTGCTGTGTCTGTTGGATCTGAAGTTGAAGTAACTGGAGAGCCGAGTCAACAGGAACCTGTGACTGGGGATAGCTTTGCATCTTTAAAGAGAAGGCCATGGATGTCCGTACTGTTCCTGATAATGAGGCAGAGCTATGTGCTGTCATTGATAGCCATGATGGTGAGTCGTTTAAGTTTGTTGTCATATCATCTTGTGAAACTCCCTGTGCAGGTTCTGGACCTCCATTATGGGGAAAGTAAGAATACGCCCACTGCCTTCCTGAAAAGCATGTTATAAAATATGACTAAATAGGGGTTTTCCCTCCAAAGTTGCACCGTATTTACCTGAGAGGCAAAGATCCAACAGTCTGCATACAAATAAGCCAGATCATAAAGTTCAAAGTCCATAGCAGGACTTTATGTCTGAAAGTGGAAGGACAGCCAAAACTTTCTGCCACACTGTACAGCCAGTGAATGTGAAGAAGAAGAAGAGATCTTTTGAGACAAAAACAGCTTACACAAAAGATCTGAAACGAAATAAACCATGAGGCAGACAAATAATCATGTGAACAGATAGTATAAACGCAGATCTACACATACTTGGAGTAATCAAACTATAATAAGGACTTGTTTCAATTTGTTTTGCTATCATCTTGTTAGACAAAACTGCTTACACAAAATAGCTAAATTTGTGTAGACCATGAGACAGACCAGAAGGAGGGTGGAGAGGTAATAAACAGACAGATCTATGAGACTGCTTCAGAATTTTCCTGAGTAGTCAATTCATGTTTGAATTAATAATTATCACATGTTGATTACAGTCTTGTAAGTTGATAGTGACCTTGATGAAATGACATGGAAGACGTGACCCTCACATTTGTTCAGGAACAGAAGTTATAAAAGTTTGTGTCTTGTGCACATAGTATCTTCAGAGTTGAAAATGCCTTGGTTGAATAATGTACTGATGTCACTAATGTGTTTTCCTAATCAGAGACAGTAAGTTTGCTTAATGAAGCATATGGTTAAATCGTTTTTGAGTGGCACAAGTGTTTCTGCACAATAAACAAATTCTAGGAAACCGTGATTGTAGCTGACTCACAGAGCATGTTGAGAAAGGTGAAAACAGAATTGCTTCGTGCAGAGTGGCAAGCATCACTTCAGAGGTCACAGGTGGTTAGCATCCTTTGGATATTTTCTCCAGGTTATGCCGTTGTGATGGGAAATGAGCAGGCAGATAGACTGGCTGGCTCTGCACCACTTGGTGTTGAATTGATGTAGGGCAAGTAAGATATTGTGAGGGCCCTTTGGGAGTGAGTGAACAGTGGAGAATGGCGCTGTGAGGAGTTATCAGGGGATCTGGCCGACGCTCAACGCTCAGGGAAAGGATGAGATGGATATACAACCAGATGGTTACTGGTACTGTCGGAATTGTTGCTGAAGTTGGCGACTGAACACTTATGGGGGTGTCCTGAGTGCTGTGATGTTGATTCTTAATTCAACTGACTAACTAGGAAACTTTTGAAGCTGCCTCATGCAAAAACTCGGAGTTGCCAACTGGAAAGGAAGCCTTATAATTGTAGCCACTCGACTGTTCCTCATAATTGATCTGTATAATTAATTTTTTTTTTTCCTCTGTGAGTTCTGGAGTCCTGTTGTGGGGGTAGGGTGGAGGGTTTGAAGTCCACTACCTCCTAACAAGCATGTCATAGTTAGTCTTTCCTCTTGTGTCGAGTGCGGCACATAGGGCAGAGGTCATGACTCTCCATGCATGGCGGTTCGTTGCAATCTGTTGTAGGTCTTGGATGTTTGAGTGGCCCATGAGCGAGCCTTCCCTGATGATAGTTCTGCGTAGAGTTTCCCTTGGTCTTCCACGAGATCTTTTCCCCTGTGGTGTCCAAATGAGGGCTTGGTAAGGAAGTCTTGATTTATCCATTCTAAGGGCGTGGCCGACATAGTTCCAGCGGCGTTTTCGTATAAAATTAGACACAAACTCTTGCCAAGCATGTCATGTCATATAGCGTCGACTAATTAGGGATGTTTCTATTGAGGTCGGAGTGCATTTGCCTGAGAGCCTAGGAACCAACAGTATAAATAGAAATAAGCCACATCTGTAAAACAGATGTGCACACAAACCTCAGGTTCTGGTACAAGATCAGAGTCCAAAAGTGTTTGAACAACCTGAACTTTCTGCTGGAGTTTAAAGCCGGTGAATCATGAAAACAAATAAGAGAATGTTTACTCCTAAAATAATTTCTTTCTCTAATGTCACAATTACAACTGATTATCCATTTTCTTCTTCAACAGGCTTGGAGCATTACTTACCACTCGTGGCTGACTTTCACATTCCTCCTGGCTGCCTGTATTTTATGGATGCTGCCTAATTCACGACAATGGTGCCTGCGAACATCCCCAGTTATTCTCATTTATGCAGAACTTCTTTTGCTGGGCCAGTACATTTTTGGCATGAATCTGGACAGCGAGCTTCCAAAGATGGCGGGCAACTATAAACTGGATGAGATAGGTCTGAAAAGGTTTACGGATCCGTGCCTGAACTTGGCCCTACAGGTCTGTAGTAGTTTTTATATTGTATTATTGTCATTAAGCCATCAAGCCAAAATAGGAGCTTTTTAGCTGAAATACTATAGAAAGATTCCTTTGCAGAACATCACAGTCTGCCTGAAAGAAACTCCGTCTCTCGCCAGTTCTCCCGCCTCATGAACTTTCACACTCAAGGAGTCACTTATATCCTGTGCCCATCTTTGTGTCGGTTGGCCCCTGCCCCTCCTTACTAGTACCATGCCTTCTGCTATAATTTTTTCCAATCCGTCGTGGCGCTTGATATGACCAAAATATTTCAGCTTTCGAGAAATGAGGCTGTTTATTAGCCAATCTTCCTCCATGTTCAGATCTTTTAAGATGTCAATATTTTTCATCTTCTTTATCCAAGATATTCTGAGAATCTTTCTATAGCATTTCAGCTCAAAAGCCTTATTCTCTTTCTTAAGGACTGGGAACTATTTGTTACAGTTAATGCATAATTCATGTAAAAAACCAAAATAAATTTATAAGCTAAAATATCCAATACTGAAATAGAAAAAAAAAAATCTTTCCACATTCCAGTTATAAACCAGATGGTTTGGTCAGAATATCATTATATACATGACTACATCAAGACAAAGTGAACAGTGGATAATTAGGGGAAGCCGCATGGAAACAGACCGTAGTACATTTGGATTCAAGATGTGATAGAAGATAGCATGTGACGGCAACAGAGGCAGGACATCTAGCTTATGATAAAGAGAAATGTCATAAAACTGTTATCAGAGAACATTTCTGTATAGAATAACCTCCTGGATAAGGGTTAACATACACTGACTGCCAAGATCGCAGATTATGCGATCAGCCTAAATTTTCACCTGGCTATCATGAATGCGCCCCCTGCGATCGTAACTTTGGATGATCACTACCATGTTAGAATTGCGACTTTTCCAATAAATGTCATTGAAACTAGTTCATTCATTTCTGTTATGGTTCTTTAAGAGAAACTGTTCGGTAGTGTTTAAAGTAAATTTTCCAAAAATTTATTTGGCAATCTCCTATGTCGATGGTGCATAAACACACGTTTTGATAATGGCGGCTGATTGTTAGGACAGGCATGGTGGAAGAGTTCGTGGAATCCCCAAAAATGTCAAGCACTTATATTTTGTGTTACACAATGTTTATTCTACTTAGGCATTCTTCACCCTGTTCATTGTTCTGACGATGCGTCAGTATCTTGGAGAACGCAGTATTTCTGCTTCCGGTACAACAGACATTAAGATGCAAACTCGGGCAAGAAAGATATCATTCCTGGACAGACTGCGTAAGTAATTCTTGTGAAATTGATTTGTTTTTGTATTCTCTTTTGCAGGGCAACTTTCATTCTGAATGTGGTCATCTTTAATGGTATTTCAGTTTATATTTACCATGTCACTGTAGCCTTTTTTTTAAAAAAAAATGAGTAATATATTTTTCTGTAAGAATATGTTATTCATTAGTGTGTAATATTAGTTTTATTCATAAGTTTCATGAATGACATTTTCATTTAATGGGATTTTATTTATATTTGTATTGCAGAAATAACTTTCATTTATTAATATAAAACCTATACCTGTTATTAAAATGGAGATATTATTACAAAGGACTTTTATTAATAAATAAATATTTTTGCCAGGGACTTCTGTTTATGGAATATAATAATGCAAAAAACCCATTTGGATTATGAGGAGATAGCAGCAGTAATTTTTTTTTAAATTAAAATTATAATTAATTACAACTCCAGTATATTCCTATATTT
This sequence comes from Candidula unifasciata, assembly GCA_905116865.2. Lineage (NCBI taxonomy): Eukaryota > Metazoa > Mollusca > Gastropoda > Stylommatophora > Geomitridae > Candidula > Candidula unifasciata. The sequence goes on along the minus strand of CAJHNH020000955.1, from coordinate 47,578 downwards.
GTTTACAGTATAATGGTGATTGTAATTTTTAAAAAATGTTTATACAGAATATCAGATTTTAGTGACTGAAAGTTATATCTGCATACATTTGTCTGCTCTGTATTTTTAAAAATATCTCTCATGTGGTGTTTATCTTTCAAATAAAAAAAAAATGATCATTGATAGCTGCCACACTTCTGCCTTTGAAATATTTTTTTTTAAATTGAACTTTCTGCACCTTTTGGACTTTTCTGTTGTGAGCTTTAAATGTCCGGACATTCACAATTATCAGCTTTTAGTTGCAGCCACACTACACATTTTACTAAGTGAAGGCTTTTTGTGCTTTTCATGTGTCCTGATATTTATGGAATTTTGTTCTTCTTAACCATTATCTGTTTGGGGTCTCCATGGCAGAGTGGTTAAGCTGTTTACCTCAAGCTGAAAAAGTTTTGGGATTGTTTCATGGGCCGACCCCATTGATATGTTCATCACTGGTTTTTATGTAGGTTCCTGTAAATAATCACTGGAGTTGTGCCGTATGTCCCTCTCTCAATTGACAGCTAGGCAATCTGTCGAGAAAGAGTTGTGGACAGTGCAGTGAAGTTATCCTCTCATTTGTAAACCTTTAACCCTTTGACTGTGTCTACACATTAATGGGATATGCATTTGTTGTTTGTATTTGTTATGTGGGATAACTTTCATTTTCTTTCTGGACGGTTATGAAAACAACTGTCATTATCATGTTTGTTGACATTTGTGGGAATACATTACAATTTACTTCTGTCTTTCATTTTTGGGATAATATTGTATACAGCTTTTGTTTCTTGATCAGCATTGTCTTGTTTCCTGAATGCAGTTAACTTGTTTCTTAATATTTATAATGTTCTTGTTTACTTTCTTGTCTTTTGACATTTGCGGGAAAAACTTCATGCTCTTATTTTGTCACATTTGTGGAATACTGAGTAAATCAGTTTCTCAGTTCTTGTCATTAATTTAAATTTTATTATATCTTTTATTTGTTCTTTCTTATTTATTGACATTATAGGCTATATGTTATTTTGTTTTAGAGTTTTGAGATGTATTGTTATACTTTGTTTTCATGTTACTTGTTGTCCGTATCAACATCCTAGCACATTGGTCCGATCCACATGTGACCTGTCCTATGATGCAGCAGCCTTATGTAAGGAAGGTGTTAATAAATTGTGTTTTCACAAATTGTTACCTTAAATATTCCCACTTTATGCTACCAGAGCCAGTCAAGAAGGTATGAAAAAAATTGTGTTTTCACAAATTGTTACTTTAAGTATTCCTGCTTGTGATGTCTGTGCCAAAAATGAACAGTGAGTACAACACAGGAACAGAAGATAATTTACTGTAACCAAATGTCACCAACACATGAAGGGACAAAGTAAATAATACAGCATTAGAGAGAAAGTTGGAACAAGACTGTGTCTGTCTTACATTGGCAGAGAATGAAGTGGTTTGGTCTTCTGAGATAAGTAATAAGGACATCACAGGAACAGAAAACTACGGTAACTGAAAGTCACCAGTAACACGAGAAGGGACAGGGTCATAAATACAGCATTAGAGAGAAAGTTGGAACAAGATTGCGCCTAACTTATATTGGCAGAGAATGAAATGGTTTGGTCTTTTAAGATGAGTAATAAGGACATCACAGGAACAGAAAACTACTGTAACTGAAAGTCACCAGTAACACGAGAAGGGACAGGGTCATAAATACAGCATTAGAGAGAATGTTGTAACAACCATGCCTGACTTGCATTGACAGACAGAGCATGAAGTGGTTTGGCCATCTAATACAAATGTAGCCTGACCAAGCTGGCCTTCAAAAGCAGAAAGAGAGAAGAAGATTGAAAAAGAGTTGGATATATGGCGTAGCTGTATCCTGCAAAATATATAAATATTTTTTTTTTTAGTTATGAAGGACGCTGTTTTAATACTTGACAGTCATACTATATCCTTTTTATTACTATTATTATTATTTTAATATTATTATAGTTGCTATTATTCTTATATAATTGTTATTAATAATATTAGTGTCATAAATGTTATGCATTTAATATTTTATTGTTGTTGTGGAGTGATGAGCGGTGGATATTCTGATCTTTATTTAAATCTGCATACTCCAGCACAAGACCATCGTAGGTACATTTTTAAAAAATTGTTTTTAAATGTGACACACTTGACTGTTGGAGTCATTGCTTTTCTTTGTCAACAGTTCCAGCAGACGTACATTTTGAAGGTAAACTAAAAGCCTGGTTCTGTAGCACATTCTGAGGTTACCACTAATCTTTTGTTTGCCCGACAGAGAATTTGATGAGCTAAACTTCAGCTCACCCCATGCTTGATCTTTCTTTGTAACAACATCGTTTTTTTCTCTGGCTGATTTGTATAACATGGAAGCTTTCTTCTTTTTTTTTTCCCCCACCAGAAAGAAAAACCCTTTTGTTTCAGTAGCTTTCTGTTATTTTGTTAGTTGAAGTTAAATAGTTGCTGTTTGTTTCCTTCAGTAGTTGCACGGAATTTAGTTATATTGTTAATTTGTTTTTTGAAAGTCATCAGTCACCTTTATTGACTGCATATGTCAGTTTTTTTTTACGGTCCGTGTGGATAATTTATTTGCTTGACAAGAGAGACATTTTGAGCTTAGAGATTTAAATACCAGTCATAGATGCATTTTAGGAGCTGATTGAAAAATATACAAGGCTATTTCCTTTTCATCCATATTTGATTCAGTGTGATTATTTATAAATAAATGAAAATTTTTTTTTTCTATCTGTTAGTTTTTGCCAACCTTTATAATAAATAGTCATAATCATTTAATCATTACTTATCTTTTCTGTTTATATTATTTTGTGGGATTTCTCTCAGTTCTAGGGAAAATATATCTCAGATGGGCTATTTTCCATGTCACATAAAAGATTATTTGGAATATTATTGGGTTTTAACTGTAGGGAAAATGTATTTATTTATACTGAGTTGTGTTTTCCGAGTTATGGAGAAGTTTATTTTTAATTAGCTTTTCTCACTTAAGTAGAACACATTTATTTTATGATGTTTTCTCAGTTTCAAAGCAGTTTTATTTTATATTTACGTAATTTTTTCAGTTATGACAGAAGTGAGGTTCTCAGTTAATTATACATTATTTATAGAAAAAATGTATTCGGACTTGGTTTTATTTTCTCAGTTACAGGACAGTGTTCTTTGACTTGAATTGTGTGAAATGCATAATGTAGCAATTACCTCGTAGTAACACTCTTCCAGAAATGTGTGGTCTGGCCTCTTACATTATTTGTTCATGTGATGCATTATGTAGCTCAATAAGTGGAGATTTAATAGGCAAATTCAAAGTTTAAATTAGAACTAAAGTGGCTTTAATTTGTAAGGCAATAACTCACAGCTTAGAAGAAAAAAATGCTCCTAAAATAATTTTTCCTCGAGTAAAAGATAACCTGCTATTAACCTTCAGCTTGTTAATGTTTTTTTTAAACTTGATAGGATACTAAATTTTACTTACATGATTATTTTTTGTTATTATAGTTCATAAGGCTAAATGTTATCTAATCTAAGTAGGAGCCATTGCAAATGTGTCTTGATTCATCTGTCACAAGTAATGAAGACCATTCCTTTAATCCGCTAAGTGGACTAACATTTAGGAGCATATGAGTGACTAATAAGGCCTCTTTCCACTGAATGTCCTTGCACAGTGTGGAGTTTGGTCACATTAGTTTGGGGGATTTAGTTCACAGTCTTTTCCTATTGGGCTTTTTTTTTAAAAACTGCTGTTAACTACCTCATGCTTAGGGATCCGTGTTAGTACAGTCGATAGGAGACTCGCTTTCAAATTCAGCTGTGACTCGCTGCAGCCCACGGCCGGTGTTTGAAACTGGATGATTCCCGGGGTTCACCCAGTCTCTAGGATATGGGTATCAGAGTTAACACTCCTGGGTAAATTGAGGAACACCGCTGTAGCTTTGGAGTTTCCTGTGGACGGCGACACAGGCGGACAGTTTCTTTTCAGCTGTCCGTACTGGTGGCAGAGCACTTATGGTTTATAACTCTGTGCAATGACGCTGGTTCATATCTCCTGACTTTACCCCATGTGATGCCGCTCCCTAATAAAGTGATGAGTGAGTGGATGAATGGTTCTGACTTTACCTCATGTGATGCCGCTCCAAAATAAAGAGATGAGTGAGTGGATGAATGGTTCTGACTTTACCTCATGTGATGCCGCTCCCCAATAAAGAGATGAGTGAGTGGATGAATTTGGAAACTGAGTTTTAAGTGAAAAAACAGTTGCACAGTTTGTTGACTTTAGTCTGTCACTTGAATCCATCTGAGGCTAGTGGCAAAATAAATCAAGATGTTTATAAAATTCTTCTTCTTCTTCTTCACGTTCACCAGCTGTACACTCTGGCGGAAAGTTCTGGTTGTTCGTCCACTACTGAACTGCAGTCCTGCTCCAGAACCTGAGTGTTGCGTGTGCATCAGTTTTACAGATCTCTTTCTCTTGAATACAGACTGTTGGTTCCTTGCCTCTCCGGCAGATGCACTCCGACTTCAAAGGAAGCTCCCCAATTAGTCGACTCTTACGACATGCTTTTGGGTAGGCAGTGGGTCTATTCTTGTTTTCCCCTACAATGGGGCCCCGGAACCCACACGGGGGGTTTATAAAATTGAGTCCAGGTTTAGAGCAAATTTTTCTTTGTCTCTCTGTGCTGAGGCTGTCCCCTTCTTTGAGTAGAAGTTCTGTAAGCATAGGCTGGGGGAGTCTGGTCTTATCCATTCTGAAGTTCCAGCAGCCCTTTCTTATAAAATTGGATACATTCTCTTGCTTGGTCTCTTGTCCTGTTTGCGTATTGGATCTGAAATCTGTCCAGTGGAGACGTAGTATTCTTCTAAGACATCTGTTCTCAAAATTGTCTAATTTTTTGTTTTTAAATCTAGAGCTACAGTTGTTTTCCAGTTCTCGCATCCATAAATTAGAACCAGAATCACACAAGAGTTGAAGATCTTGAGTTTTTTGTGTCTTCTGAATGTCTTTGACTGCCAGATGTTTGACAATTTGTTAAAGGCACTAGATGTCAGTGCAATTCTAGAGGATATTTCTGGCGCTTATTTGTGAATGCATTATATTTAATTAATTACATGAAGAATACAATAAGAACTTATTTGTGGCATTTGTAGACCAGGAGAAGGCATTTGACAGAGTCGACAGACAATTATTATGTAAAGTAATGGCAAGATATGGAGTAAGCGAACACCTCATCAAAGTGTTCAAAAGTTTATACAGGGATTGTAGAAGTGTAGTTAGAATAAATCAGGGAACATCTCATCAATTCACAGTAACATCTGGAGTAAGACAGGGGTGTGTCTTATCACCACTGCTGTTTATCACCTACATTGACAGTATATGCAAGAATGGCAAGCCCACGAATGAAAATGTTAGTAAGATCAACGAATTACTCTTTGCATATGACCAGGCCTTGATAGCAGATACAGCCATGAAATTGCAACTACATCTAACATCCATGAATGAAGAATGTAAAGCAAATAATATGAGAATCAACACTGAAAAGACAGAAGTAACGTCAATAGGAAAAAAGAAGACAGATCTAAACATAGCAATAGAGTGCAAAGGCAATAAACAAGCATCTGATTTTAAATATCTGGGAACTACATTTACCGAAGATGGGAAATTGGATAAAAAAATTAACATTAGATGCAGTAAAGCAAACCAAGTATTGGGACAGCTAGCCCTCCTCTTACAGCATAAGACAATCCCAATCAGCACAAAGAGACATCTTATTCAAAGCATATTTATTCCAACTCTGTGCTACCAGTGCCAGACATGGTCACTCACAACAAACCATAAAAGAAAATTAGTAACCATGGAAATGAGATGTCTGAGAAGGGCTGTGGGAGTGACCATAAGAGATAAGATCAGGAATTAGATCATAAGAGAAAAAGTTGGCACAGAACCAATTCTAAATTACATATGAAGACAGCAAGTGAAATGGTTTGCCTACTTAGAGAGAATGCCTTGTGACACCATACCATACAAAGCATACATGGAAAGAGAAGAAGGACGTAGAGCACGAGGTAGACCAAGAACAAGATGGAAGGATAACATTAGAGAAACTCTACAACAGCTTGATGTGCCTATGGTCGAGGTGGCCAGAAGAGCTAGAGACAGAACCTTATATCTCCCTCGACACCCACAGCGGTAAAAGAGGAAGTGAAGAAGAAGAAGACATGAAGATATAAAACTAAAAAATAAAAATAAAATTTTTTTAAAGCAAAGGTCCCTTTACATCAGACTTATAAGGCTAGACTTGTAGTTTATCAATCAGCCCTGTGTGGGTGAGTGGTCAGCATCCCGCCAGCAACCTTTACTTCTCAGGACTTTACCTGGTACCTATTTAAGGCTGGGTCCACCTGCAAAGCAATCTTTGAAAAAAAAAAAATCAAGCACCACATTTTTTTGAACCCATGACCTTCAGATCAGCAGGTGAGCATCTGGCCACTACACCAAGGCAGCTCCAGATATAGATAGCATTAATCTTCCTACCTGTTCACACCAAGCTGTAAAGATTCTCTTCCTATAAGAGAATTAGGCTATCCTCCGAAAAATGGTTCCAAATTATCGAGGCCGTAAATATACCCTAAGAGGGCCTCAGTCACATGTATATTGCGGACTTCCAGCAACTTAAATTGCACATTTCCGGTGACTACCGCCACCGCCGAGAGTATGTTCATGCATTCAACATTTTGCCAATCACGCAATTTAAAAATCAGCTTTTCCTTCCAAGTAACTAACCCCCCCCCCCCCCCCCCCCTTTTTAAAACTTTTTTTTATTTTAAAGTGCCTTTTTAATTCCTTAGAATAACAGTAACATTTCGGCTTTGACAATTATTTTTTTCTGAACATAATTTTAGTTGCAAGAAAATAGTTTACTTTATTTTATTTTTCTCTTGGCTTAGCCTAACAACTTTTCTGTGGATAAAATTAGTGTATTTAGATTGTTATTGTGTTCAAGATGTGTTTGAAATTGAGCTTTACTTTTAAATGAATAATATTCTTGACTCTGATTTAGATTGTTATTGTGTTCAAGATGTGTTTGAAATTGAGCTTTACTTTTGAATGAATAATATTCTTGACTCTGAAAGTCTTGTCTAACCACAAATTTCTGTCTCTTGTACTTTCAGTAATTTCTGATGCAGATGGTCTTTCATGTCATGATCTCAGACTGTCCAGCATCCTTTATCTCTGTCTCCCTCTGCTTCTTTTCTTCTCGGACTTTCCCACGTCACTCTGTTCCTTCTCGTTGTGACTAAGGAATGTAGACCGTCTCCTTCTGAAATTGTTTAAATCAGTATGTTTTATTAAAGGTGCAGGGATCATGTAATGATAATAACAACAAAACAAATATCCTGTCACTACATTTATTAGGATCTGGTTGTAGTAGATCAGTTTGTGACTGAAAAGCTGCTGAAAAATATTCAGAACCTGTCTTTTGTATAAAAAATAAATCCTTTCCCTTCTGTTTTATTTTGATTGCTTTTCCACAGATATTTTTTTGTTTCAAAACACAATAGAAAACACATATCCTACCACTGAATTCATTTTACTCTACTCACAGAAGATCAGTTTTTGACTGAAAAGCTACTGGAATATATTCAAAACATAACCTGTTTTTATTGTTCAGTTTTTTTAATGGACACTCCTTTCCCTTCTGTTTTATTTTGACTGGTTTTTCTTAGATTTTTGTTATATGTAAATACAGTATAAAACAAACTGCTGTAGTTACAGTAGATCAGTTTGTGACTGAGAAGCTACTCAAAAATATTCAGAACATAAACTCTTTTTAATTTTCTTCTTTTCTTACCCCTTTCCCTTTTATTTTGATTGGTTCCCCAAGATATTTTTACTTATATAATGAAAATAATGTTTGTGTTTGCATATGTCAGTGAGGGGGGAAGAGAGATTGAGAGAGAGAGAGAGAGAGAGAGAGAGAGAGAGAGAGAGTGGTTGTCTTAATTATTTCTACCGTTAAATTAGGTCACAAAAATGAAGAATCAGTTGAAAAATAGCAAAGTCTAATGCTATCTATAAGCAATGTAGAATGTGTAGCATCAGCTCAGATGTTTCAGACTAACTGGCCCAAGATGGGTTATGTGGTCTGTATCATGATGGGCACCGTGACTACCTAGAAAATTTCCTGGTACCCATTTTAAACTCAGCATTTTAGGCTGAGTTGACCTGGAGACAATCCTGAGTGGGAAACAATTGTGTCTATCTACACAACACGACATAACCTTTGACCCGTCAGGGTCAGAAATGTGTACCTAGCACACATAAACCACCACCTTTCTTTGTCTTTCACTTTATGAACAAGTGTATAATGATTTATTCCTGTCCATTTCTCAATGTTGTCATTCAAGGTTTCCCTCCCCCCCCCCCCCCCAACTTTTCCCCTCCTCTTTGACTGCACCCCCCCCCCCCCCCCCTTTCCATGTTCCTTGTAGTATAGTCTTTGCAATCGAATCCTGTCTCACCAGACTAGCTTGTGACTTTCACCTCTGCCATAAAAGCTCCTGGCGGCATCCGTGGCTTAGGCATTGCGAGTCCGACTCGTAATTCCAACCTACTGCGATCGAAACCCACTGCCGGCTGCGTGGATTATCATCATGGAATGGGGGCATCGCAGGTCGACCCAACCTAAAATGGGTACAAAGATGGCGGTCCTAGGGGAAGTAAAGATGGCCGGCGTAATGCTGACCACATTAACCCCCCCGATGCGCCTTAATGCGTGAAAAGGGATCTCTCCTTTTTTTTTTAAAACTATTGAAAACTCCTAATGTTCTGTAGATGTGTTTAATATGACCATCTGATTAGTTGGCAAGCAAATTGGTCTCTGCTTTTTTGAGATTCTCTTAGTATATTCTCTGGTACTATGAGATTAACTCAAGTACTTATGTAAGAGTATGTGAGTACTGGCAACAGCCATGTGCATACAAAAACAAAATCATTTTATAATGTGTCGTAAATTCTTATCATCTCATATCTCTAAACATTTATTCTTGGATATATTTATATACAAGTAAACGTACATTAACATTAATTCACTTAAGAAGAACATTTGATAAGCATGAATACAAGTTTGTCCCAGTATATGTATTTTAATTTGAGTCTCTGGTTAGTGGAAAAGTTTTGTTTTTTTAAATGACCGAGTCACATTTCTCTGCAAAGAGATTTTGAAGGATCTAAATGTATATTTTTGTGTTGCTGTGCTTGTTTTCTGTTGTAGTAGCTAGTTATTTGCATTATGAAGTCCATGGCCATAATGAAAAATACTAAACAGAGTTTGTGTGTATCTTGGTGTATATTAAAACATTTGAACATATTGTGTTGTTGTAGTCTTTGCCTTTTTTAGACAGGGGTGAGGAACTTTTTTTTTTTTCAACGGTCGTTATGGATAATTATAACATCATACAAAATTCTAAAATGAAAAATCAGCTTGCTTTATTTGGTATGGGGAGAAAATCAAGAAGGGAATATTGAAAATCAAGAAGGGAATAGGAGAAAATGATTGCAGATAGGTTTAGAGCTGAGCGTAGATAAGTTTAGAGCTAAGCATCTTAGAAGACAGATGTTAAATACATGTGATGGCAACAGTGGTCCTGAAATCACATACTGTAACTGTGGAAGACTTTCTTAAGGCAAGCACGTTCTGCAACTCACATTCGCCATCACCCCCTGCTGAGATTCTGATACCTCCCTACAGTACAATAGAACACTGTCATCTGGAAAGACAAAAAGGTGCTAACAGTAATATTTGGTCAAACATTTCTTTTTCTGTGCTCACCCTCAAAATGATATTGACACCTTGTGTTATGGTTTACAGCTAGGCTGAAATATCCAAGCCTTTTTGTCCCGTCATCAGATTTCAGCAAACTCAGACTAAAAATTAGTTGCCTTTTATGACGTGCTTGTTGGGGTGTGGGGCCAGGGGGTGGGCCAATCTTTTTTTGTTTTTCTCTCTCTCCAAAATGGGTCCTGGCACCCATAGGTGAAGATAAAACATTTCATTGCAGTTGCCTTGGCAGAACCAGTCCAAATAACTTTGTAAACTATTATATGGCTTATAGGCCAGAGGTCCCTCACCCCTGGTTTAATATAAACATTTGTTTTTACTAATTTATTCATTCATTGTGTAAATGCATGTATATATTGATTGTGCTGTATGTTAGCCGTGTAGCTTCTGTGTGATCAGTGTTGCTTATGAGTACCTGTGTGGTTTCTTGCACCGTCCTCAGTTCCAATGGATATGCAGCACCAAAGCTATGACAGCAAGACCATGCTCTTCCTAGGTATGAAGTAGTTGTAGCTGTTGCTTCTCTTCTTATTTACCCAGTGAATGGGAGAATCTTTAACCCGCTTTTATTCAGCTTTAGCTTGTTTCCCCCCCCCAAGCAGACAGTCATAGCATCTGCATCGTGGTGCACTGTCAAATATTCCACATCCTTTGGCTCTTAGAAATTATATTCTAGAAAAATGTATATAAATAAATGCCAGTTAATATTCACATAAATTATCATACATGTCAAGCATTAGAGGAAGAGGTTAATTTTATTTAGTATCATCTGCTTATGTTTTCTTTTTTTTTTTTCTTTTTTTAAATCTTTACATTATTTTGTTTAACTATCATCATTGATTGTGGGCACAGCTTCTAGTACTTACTGAGTGATACCGGTTATAGCCATCACTGACTTGACTAATTGGCACAGGTTTTAGCCATCACTGACTAACTTATTGGCACCGGTTTTAGTCATCACTGACTGACTGATTGGCACAGGTTTTGGTCATCACTGACTGATTGGCATAGGTTTTGGTCATCACTGACTAATTGGCATAGGTTTTAGTCATCACTGACTGATTGGCATAGGTTTTGGTCATCACTGACTGATTGGCATAGGTTTTAGTCATCACTGACTGACTGATTGGCATAGGTTTTAGTCATCACTGACTGATTGGCATAGGTTTTAGTCATCACTGACTGACTCATTGGCACAGGTTTTAGTCATCACTGACTGACTCATTGGCACAGGTTTTAGTCATCACTGACTGACTGATTGGCATAGGTTTTGGTCATCACTGACTAATTGGCACAGGTTTTAGTCATCACTGACTGACTAATTGGCACATGTTTTAGTCATCACTGACTGACTAATTGGCACAGGTTTTTTTCATCACTGACTGACTAATTGGAACTTTATATAATTATCACTGGCCAACTAATTGGTAGCGGTTATAATCAGTCACCACTCACTGACTGCTAGGCACAGGTTACAGTCATCACTGACTAACTGACTAATTTAACCTTGACATTATTATCACTGACTGTCTAATTGGCAGAAGTTATATAAGTATCACTGACTAACTAATTGGCACAGGTGTTAGTCATCACTGAGTGACTGATTGGTACAGGTTTTAGTCACTACTGACTAGCTGGCTAAATGACACTGGTTCTAATCAGTCACAACTCACTGACCGAGGCACAGGTTACAGTTTTTTTTTAACAGGTTTAAGCCATCACTGACTAACTAATTGGCACAGGTTTAAACCATCACTGACTAACTAATTGGCACAGGTTTAAGCCATCACTAACTAATTGGCACAGGTTTTAGTCATCACTGACAATTGGCACAGGTTACAGTCATTATTGACTGAGTAAGACATTTTAATATCAATCTTTAACTAATTGGCACAGATTATAGTCATCATAGCTAAATGGCATCAGGTATAGTCATCACTGACCGATTGGCACGGGTTATAATCATCACTCTTGTAAAATCTCAGTCGTTTTGATCGTTTTGATAAATGAAACTTTTGCTTCAAAGTTCCTGATTTTCTTCTTGCCCATGGAGCCTTTATTTTAGCTCTTTAGATCTTTCTCAAGGTTGTGTTTTTATTTATCTGACCAGCTAATTCAGTAAATTTGATGGATGTCAATGCTGGAAAATATTTTTTTGGGCTTTCATTTTGTAAACATAATTTTACCTGGCAGTAAAACATTTTCATTTTGATTTAAAGTTGTTGAAAGAAATCTAAACCTATTTGTGAAAAGCTATTATCGTGGTCTTTTATTTTTTAATCACTCTTGTTTGTGAATAAGTAAAATAATTCTCCTGGTCATCTGAATCATTTAGCTATTGTTCCTTATTGCATCTCTCATCCAGTTATTTAAACTATTTTTATGCTATTTTATCTTCATTTTGATTTCTTCTGTGAATTTTTCTTTTAATACCATGTCTCTGGTTTTTTTAAATTTTTTTTAAATGTTATTGTTTGCTGAGCTTTCATAAACAATTTTGACCTCTAGAATGTACATACAGTTAATTATAATTGCTTGCTTTATCCTCTCCTAGCAATAGCAATTATCTTTTATCATTTCCAAAATATACACATAAAGAGTAGAATGGAAGCTAGCCAATGTTTGCATGTTTACTCTTAGCCTGCAGTAAAAGCTATATATACTTAAGTAAAGGACCCTTTTCATGCATTGGACACTCAATGCCAGATCTATATTTGTATAGACCGATGGCACTTGATTGACAATGTGGTCAACATCATGTCGGCCACCTTTACTTTCCCGCGCATTATCTGGAACCCATTTTAGGTCGGGCTGACCTGGGAGACAAGATCAAGGATAACTCCTCTCTGTGATGCTTAACAGCGTAAGCAGTAGGACAAAAGAAGATTATATATATAATATATATAATATAATACATAGGCCAGGCGTATGGACCGTATAAGGACATCCATTGCCTCTTCCCTAGCAGGCAGGCTCTACCAGGGTGACCGGTTACTTCCTGCTCCATACACACACACCCACCCACATCCACACCCACCCACCCAATCACCCACATCCACACCCACCCAATCACCCACATCCACACCCACCCACCCAATCACCCACATCCACACCACCCACACCACACACACACATGTTTATATATATATGTATGTATGTATGTAGTATATATATATATATATATATATATATATATATATATATATATATATATATATATATATATATATATGTATGTATGTATGTAGTATATATACATGAATAATAGTAAGTGATAAAGAAATTTAATATATTACAAACTTAGAATATCTAGGTTCCATAATAAACAGCAATGGAGACTCTTAAATAGAATCAAAAATTGGATGGTCATAGCAATGCAAAGATTAAACCGCATCTAAAGCAACATACACTTGTGAGTTGTTTACTGTCTTGCAGTAATTAGGGATGAAAATAGAGGCTTTTGAGCTGAAATGCTAGAGAAATATTCTCAGTATACCATAGACAAAGAAGAAAAGAATGCTGACATCCTAAAAGATCTGAACATCAAGGAAGATTGCCTAGTAAACAGCATCTTGTCTTGGAAGCTGAAATATGTTGGTAATACCAAGCGGCATGACAGATTGGGGGGAAACAAAATTAGCAGAAGGCATGGTACCGGGAATGAGGGGCAAGGACTGACCAGCATGAAGGTTGTAACAGGATATAAGTGACACCTTGGTAGGAAAGTACACCACACACCGGGAGAGCTGTGATTCAGGCAGACCGTGATGAGAGTGACACCTTGAAAGGAAAGTACACAACACACTGGGAGAGCTGTGTTTCAGGCAGACTGTGATGAGAGAGACACATTGGTAGGAAAGTACACCACACACCGGGAGAGCTGTGTTTCTTTCAGGCAGACCCTGATGAGAGTGACACCTTGGTAGGAAAGTACACCACACACTGGGAGAACTGTTTCAGGCAGACCGTGATGAGAGTGACACCTTGGTAGGAAAGTACACTACACACTGGGAGAACTGTGTTTCAGGCAGACCGTGATGAGAGTGACACCTTGGTAGGAAAGTACACAACACACCGGGAGAGCTGTGTTTCTTTCAGGCAGACCGTGATGAGAGTGACACCTTGGTAGGAAAGTACACCACACACTGGGAGAACTGTGTTTCAGGCAGACCGTGATGGGAGTGACACCTTGGTAGGAAAGTACACCACACACTGGGAGAGCTGTGTTTCAGGCAGACCGTGATGAGAGTGACACCTTGGTAGGAAAGTACACCACACACTGGGAGAACTGTGTTTCAGGCAGACCGTGATGGGAGTGACACCTTGGTAGGAAAGTACACCACACACTGGGAGAGCTGTGTTTCAGGCAGACCGTGATGAGAGTGACACCTTGGTAGGAAAGTACACCACACACCGGGAGAGCTGTGTTTCTTTCAGGCAGACCCTAATGAGAGTGACACCTTGGTAGGAAAGTACACCACACACTGGGAGAGCTGTGTTTCAGGCAGACTGTGATGAGAGTGACACCTTGGTAGGAAAGTACACCACTCACCGGGAGAGCTGTGTTTCTTTCAGGCAGACCCTGATGAGAGTGACACCTTGGTAGGAAAGTACACCACACACTGGGAGAGCTGTGTTTCAGGCAGACTGTGATAAGAGTGACACCTTGGTAGGCAAGTACACCACACACCGAGAGAGCTGTGTTTCTTTCAGGCAGACCCTGATGAGAGTGACACCTTGGTAGGAAAGTACACAACACACCGGGAGAGCTGTGTTTCTTTCAGGCTGACCCTGATGAGAGTGACATTCTGCAAAGGACCTGCTTCATATTGATGATGATATACATAGTGGGTGTATGATTCTAGTGCCCTATTTTGCTGGATCAGTCAGCTCTGAGTCAGGGGTATATGCCTGGGAAGAGAGGAAGAGGAAGGCCAAGGAGAAGATGGGTGCAGGATGTGGCAGATGATCTCCAGATGGGTGTATCAGACGCAGGACATCTTGCTCAGGAACGAATTCTGCAAGAGCGTTTGCTCCGAGGGATCTCTTGTGACATTCTGGCGCCTTCAACGGAGCATGCACGGCGCCGCACGACCAAGGGGTATCCCTGATTTTCAGGGTACAGACCTGATATGGCAGAGAACTGATGCTGATAAAGGAAAAACCCTCCTTGCGCGCTACTTGGAGCAAACTGACCAAAAAGACGAAGCTGCAAGAATAGGGGTTAAGATGAAACTGTCGATGCTGTGCGAGAACACTGAGCTAGGCACTGATTTCACAATCACTGCAGACACCTTAAGAACTTGCCTCAAGAAATCGCGCAGCACTGCTCCAGGTCCTGACGGCATCCGATACAATGACATGCTGATGATGTCGAATGCTGATTTGAAAAGCGTGGCAAAGGAATTCAATATCAGCATCCAGAATGGCCAGATACAAGAGGAATGGCTCCATAGTTATTTGTTTCCACTACCAAAGCCTAATAAAGACCACTCAAAGATCTGCGGCTACAGAATCATCTCGATGCAGAATACTGTTGGCAAACTTTTGGAAAAAATTGTCGCACAAAGATTGACCACCTACTTGGAACTACATGATAAGTTCCCATCAACACTTGGAGGGTACAGATTGAAGAAAGAGACATGCTCCAATGCTGCTGTTTTCGCCTACGATGTGTACGAGGGATTTCAGATTAAAGAAGAGACATGTGCGGCAGTGTTGGACTTAGAAGATGCCTACAATAAAGTACCATATGATTATTTAATGCAATTACTGCTTAAACTAGAAGTCAATCCTATTCTGATCCGCTGGATTGCTGCGGTCCTGTTCCAGAGAAAGATTGTACTAAGATGTGGTAGCTGGTCCTCAGAACCGCAAACGATATGTCCAGGCTTGCCACAGGGATCACCGCTATCACCAGTCTTATTCAATGTTTATACGGTGATGATCACTGAGCAGCAGTTGAATGGAAAGGGAAGGACTTTGTCATTTGCTGATGACATTTTGATTTATCGACGAGGGCGTGATAGACAGGAGATCGCCAGCACAATGCACAAAGAACTCTATCGAATTGCCGCCTGGTGTGATGGTTCCAATGCCTATGTCAATCCCTCGAAGGCATCAGTGTCATGGTTCTCTTTGAACAATCACATTGTCAAGTCGGACTTACCAGAAGTGAAAATGCGTGATACTGTATTGATCAGAACCAACGTTATGACGTTTCTCGGGGTGAGGTTCGATCGCAGCTTGTCATTCAGGGAACACGTTGACCATGCGATAACAAAAGCACGCAAAGGTCTATCTGCAATGAGGATTATGGCTGCTTCCAATATCGAGCAAAGACTGCTGGTGCTTCTATTCTATGGTCTGGTCCTTTCCCCCATTGAATACGCTCTGGCCATCCTCACTGTCAGTGCTACCCAGATTGAACGACTCGAGAAGGTGCAAAATGAAGCCATGCGTATTATTTTGGGATGTACAAGAGACACATCCTGTGGAGCAATGAGGTATCTACTTGACTTTCCAACAATGAACCAAAGGATCAGGATGTGGAGGGCTCGGGCATACCTCAAAATATGTGCTGATAAGAAACACCCACTGCATCAAGCGCTTTTTAGTGAAAAGCTCGACAGACTGAAGAGGGGAAAATCGTGGCTAGGTCGGGCAGAAGATGTTATTAGGCAAATATGCAGCCTAACCGACATCATACCTGGTGCAGAATGGATACCTGTGCCTCAGGCTTTTATTTGTACATTTTCCTGTATTGTCACACTCAACAGGCGATGTAGAGAAGATAATCCTGTTGCTGTTAATGCAGAGGTCAACGCTCTCATCGGTGAAAATTCAGACGAAGCAGATGCACTAATCTATACAGACGGATCAGTTATACGCCAAAGAAGAAGCGCATGGGCATTTACAGCACGCTCAGCGGGCAGAACAGTCAAAGAAGCCAACGGCGCCTTCTCTATGACAACCAGCAGCATGACGATGGAGGTGATGGCAGTGACGCAAGCGTTTGCCTGGCTTGAAACACAAAAATACACCCGCATATGTATACTCAGTGATTCAATGAGTATGATCCGGAGGGTTCAGGCAGGTTCAGTGCGAAGACAATGGCTTGAATCAATTCAGAAGTCCACTGTGCGAGGAGTCACCTTTATTTTTGTTCCGGGACACGCAGGCGTCGATGGAAATGAAAGAGCTGACAGGTTGGCTGGATCCGCTATCACTACCGACGGTCGGCCTATGGATCATGCTGATATTATCAATGCCCTCAGAGAAATGGGAAGGATAGAGGACTTTGGTGGCAGTGAATCCACATCACTCGCCAGAATGGCAGACTTGGGAATTAAGATCGGCACAGCAAAAAAGAGACGCACACCGGACACGTCAGAAGACTTGTTAATCAACATAGAACTGGTACTATTAGCCATCGGACGTTGGGATTCATACTGAGGGGAGGATCTGAGCACCTATGGACATGTCCGGAGTGCAATGATGATAACCCAACTAACTAACTAACTAACTAACTAAGGAAGGTTTTCCGGAGGGTTGTTATGGCAGCGAGGTTCCGCGAGGGACATGCTACTGAATGAATGAGTCAGTTTGGCAGCCAGCTTAAATATTTTGTAATTACCCATTTTGATGAGGATTTTGAATATAGGGGGACATGAATGATACAGGTATTGAGGTGAATTCATGTGAACAGGATGCCATGAACCACTTTACATATGAGGGAGGGTGGGCGGAAGAAATGGGGATAATGGGAAGACATGATTGCTCATAGGCTAAGCAAGTTAAATTCATTCTATGGTAAAAATGTCATGCTCTAATTGTGGAAGACTTTTCTTAACGTAAGCAGGTCTTGCTAGTCACACTCACCATCATAATGGGATGTGATTACCAATGCTACCAACAGCACAATATAACACTGTCCTCTGGAAAGACAGGAAGGTGCCAATAAATTTTGTGCTTCCCTAAAGAGCCCCAGTAAAGTACAGTTGCTTCTTTTGTCTTAGCCAGATAGAGGAAGACAATGAGAGAAGATTCTTGACAATCTTATTGCATGGAGGTGTGTCAGCACACGAACTGATTGTGGAGAGGCATGATTGTCCACGCCAGTCGGCAAGGCACCTGATGATAATGATTTAAAATCTCTACATGACACTCAATAGTTGAGTTAAGTTATCCCTGTGTGGGTTGCAGGGCTCCATTCTGGTGAAAACAAGAACAGACCCACCACCTCCCCATCGAGCATGTCATAAAAGTTGACTAATTAGAAGCTTCCTTTGAAGTCGAAGTGCATCTGCCTGAGGGGCAAGGAGCTAACGGTCTGCAAACAAATAAGTCGGATCTGTAAAATGGATGTTCACGCAACACGCAGGCTCTGGAAGAAGATTTAATGTCCAGAGGTGGACGTCGGAGTTTACAGCTAGTGCCTGTGAAAAAGAAACATTGAGTTAAAAAACTGTCATCACAGCTTGTGGGGCATTCCCTTAAGTGCTTCATAACCATCTTCAGCATCTAGCACAAAGTTCAAATTCTTATGGTGCCAGTATCAGTATTTCAGTATTTCAGTCTTGTGGACACTTAACAGTGGTATATAAAAAAGGCGTAGTGATATTTTAAGAATCATCATGTCTTTCTCTTCCTTATATTACATTTGTGATGTAGCCATGATAATATTTGTCAGAATTCGTGAGACTTTGAAATTATGTGAATAGTTCCATTGTATTTGCTCAGTTTTCCTATTTATTATGATGCATGTTGCATGTTCAGATTTTGCATTTTATAGAAGTTTAGTTCTTAGATAAAGTTGCAACATTATCAGTAGTCAATATTCTAATAAATTGTTCATATTGATATCTTTACACGAATTTATTTTCATATTAGATATATAAGTAAGATGTGAAGTTAAATTTTGATGTAGCATGTTTATAACTGTTGAGGGAGTTGGGGGTGGAAGACATGGTAGCATAGCAACTAGACCGTCACCTGCCAGTTCAAGATCGTGGGTTTGAATCCACATTGAGGTGGATTATTTTATTTTTGTAACTTGATCTTGGCTCCCACATCAACCCAGTCTAAAATGGATACCAGGTAACTTTCTGGGAAGTAAAGGCGGCTTGCTTGATATTGACCACATCACCTGCCAAGTGCTGATTGTTCTATAAACATATGGGTCTAGCATCATATGCTGAATGACATCACTGGCATTTAAAAGGAACAAAATTCCTTAGTGGTTAAATATGCTGTATAGTCGTCCCCTTGTGGTGTTATTTGAAGCCCCATCCTGGCTTCTGCCGGGGGCCCTGAATGAGGCCGGGGCGTAGATATGGCCTAGCCATAGATATGGCTAAATGGCTGAAAGGGGTTTCTGGGACCTCTTCGCGGGTGATCCGCATGGTGGCACTTTGTGTCACTGTGTGTTTATCGCTTGTGTGATGTCCTGGTGGGGTACAACTGCCTAAATACTTATCTAGTGGTTAAATAATGTTAATGAGTAGTAAGATTGTCTGGTATATGCTATTTATGTATGAGCTGTTCCGTTCACTTTTACTATTTGCAATCTGTTTGTAACAAATTGTAATTGCACTTAATTTCTGTTTTAATAATTATTTGTAATGCAATCTTTAGGGAGCTGACATGGTCTAGCGGCTAGACAACGCTTGCCTGCGGATCGGAAGGTCAGGGGTTCGGTTCCTGACGAGGGCCGGATTTCTTTCTTCAATAATGACCTTGATTGACACCTAGGTCGACCCAGCCTTGAGTGGGTACCAGGTACAGTCCTGGAAAGTAAAGGCAGCCAGCACGATGCTGACCACATCACCCAGCGAATGCTGCTTGGTCTATAAAATATAGGTCTAGCCCTATATACCCAGTGTGCATAAAAGGCGTGGAAAAGGGTCCTTTACTTTTAATGCACTCTTTAGTTCATATACTAATAAATTAACATTAGAATAAGGATGGGAAAGGAGTGGAAGGGGGGGGGGGGGAATAAAGTTAAGCATTAGTAAAGAAGAAGCACTAATTGTTATGATATCCAGTTTCGTCCTTTTTAGGATTAATTGAAGCCCCAATCTGGCTTTTGCCAGGGGCCGCAAAAAGGCAGGCCATACATATGGCCAATTGTCTGAACGCGGTTTCTGGGACCTCTCCACGGCGACCCTCATCCACATGGTGGCACTTTGTGTCATCGGGTGTTTATCGCTTTTGTGATGTCCTAGTGGGGTAGAAAGTCAGTCAGTCAGTCAGAAGAAGCACATATTTATATTCTGTTGCATTTTTAGCATTACTTTTGTTAATAAATTTTTGAGCCAGTTCTTTTTTTTATGTGTCTTTTGTTTGCTGTAAAAATCTGTTGGTAACCTGATAATATTTTATTTCTTCTCCAGAAATTTTTTTCTTGTGAAGATGTCTGCCTGTGTGTGCCGCACCTTGTTCTTGTTCATAATTGCACATTTGTTTCCTGCAGGTCACTTTTTGTGGTTGGTTCTCTGCAAGTACTGGATCTTCTTCTGCACGATTATGATGGCCGTCATTTCACTGCAGGATGTCGTCATCTACCGCATCATCTACATGATTCTCTTTCTTATATTTATAATCATCTTTCAGGTGGGTCGCCAAATCTTTAAAAGAGTGTCATTATGTTTGTGATTCTGTGATTTTCGGGTTTGAAATATATTTAGTTTATTTAAATTATAGCAAGATTGCAGTTGAAATAAATGGAACACCAAAAATTGAAAATTATAATTTTAACATAATAAGGAATCCCCATGAGGATTCGGGACCTCAGTTTATGTTGGAAAAAGAATATACCTATTTCCTTTTAACATGTATGCTATAGAAGGTGATTAATTAGGTTGACTGAAATCAGATGTGCATTTAATAAGTTAAAAAAAAAAAAAAAAATAAGTATTAACCCTACCAGACATGAGACCCTGAACCTAACTGCCCCCTATACCTGAGCACCTGGGCATCAAAACGAAAAACCAACATGATATACAAAAATATTAGTTACATGCAAACAAATGGTTAGAATAAGTTGAAGCTTGGAGACATTGTAGACAAATGGTTTACCTTTCATCTAGCGCCAATATTCCACCTTTGTGTGCCAGTCCACCTAGTAGGATCAGCCTTGTTTCACAAAGTGAGCACCAAATGTTGCTGTTTGAGGGACACGCTCCTTTCTCCTACTATCGATCTAGTTTTGAATCTAAATTTTCAAGATTCTCCTCATCACTCGAGCTCACACTGACTCTGTCACTTCAACTAGGAACGTATTCTTCACGAAATTCTGACTCCTCAGTCTAAATCAACCAAAGTATCGATCACCCGTTGGGCTGTTAAAAAGCCTAGACCTACTTTACTATCTTGTCGAAGTGCCGAGTTCATCGGCTGCTCATTTTATTGTGAATTTTCAGAATTTTTTCCATGTCAAACGACACAAGAAAATCCAGACACACGTGGGCAGCAATTCGCAATGACTAAACACGGGGTCTGACCACGATTGGTTAGCTTTTTTTAGTTTGTGGCGCATTGTTTTTACATAGTACACAAAGTAGCGATATTGAGGGACACCGGTTTAGCAGCAGATTAGGGAGTTCCTGTAATAGCAGCACATCAGTCTGGTAGAGTTAATATAACTGGACAGTTATTTTTCCAAGAAACTCATGAGTGTTAGGCTCTCTACTCCTCCATCCTATTCGATTGACTCTGTAAAGCTCTTCTGTTTTTTTTTGCTGTGTTTGCCTTTGAAAGGATATTTGGCACGTTGTATTGTGATATCTGATCCTCTCAGCCCCACACATTTGATTTCAGCAAACCCATGGTCAATCACCTTTTATGACATGTTTGTGGGGTGAGCAAAGGGGGGAGGGGGGATTGGCTCTATTTTTTTGTCTCCAGAATTAAACCCCAGAATCGACATGGGGAATATAGCTCTGACTGAAGAATCCTATTTCTCACCTCTGTAGGATTTATATCAGAACGTCAGATTTTAGACTAAAGTTTTGTTGTTGTTATTACTGCCTTATTTAGAATAATAATTTTTAGACAAGATTTTGTTCTTGTTGCTATTGCTGTCTTATTTACCACTTTTACCTTGTATGGTGGGGAAAGGGTTGGGGGGGGGGGGGGGGGGGTCTTTAACCTGAGGATTTAGGGCCGCATAAATAGTGTTGTCACCACAGACCGCACAGGTTAGAAGACTATAAAGAGTTAACTGTTTGATTTTGCAGGTGAATTTCACTCTGTGGAGAGCAATCAACTGTTTCTTCTGGTGGGTGGTGGTGCTATACTCCATGCTGGTTCTCTCTCTGATCTACACATATCAGTTTGAGGAGTTTCACAGTTACTGGAGCGAACTGACAGGTTTTGATGATACTGTGTAAGTCAATAGTCCATTTTTGTTTCTGTGGAGAGTTATTTCTATTTTCTGTCTCAGGTAATTGCAGTTCCAACTTCAGAGTAAATGAGTCACCCCGTAGTTGCTCCATTCCTGTGCCAGTGGACAACCACACAGAATATCCATGGCCGTCCCTTGTGAAAAGATTGACATGGACTGCAGTCTTCGAAAAACCAATAGCATACACAGGTATTAAATGCATAAGGCAGCCACCAGAAGTACCAAAACAAACAGTCTCAGACTAGAAATGCAGTTCATCATTGATGGAGAAAGCAGTTACAACAGATCAGTAGTTACACATGCAATTAATCACAAAAGGCACCATCAGTTATCTGGCAACAGGCCACTCACCATTTTCTGAGTGTGCTATTCACAACACAAACCACAATTGGCACAGTCAAAAGGCATTCCAAAGGAAATCCAGAGCTCACAGTTTCACACCATACACTCAGCTCAGTAGCTGAGTGATGGAACTATATCCTTTGAGTCTACATATGCAAGAAACTGCAGTGGCTAACTGAGTAGCTGAGTGATGGAACTATATCCTTTGAGTCTACATATGCAAGAAACTGCAGTGGCTAACTGTTGTCAGCAGCAAAATCTTACCTTAACTAAAAATAATAAACCTGCTGAACCACCATACTGACCGGGTGTGTCCCTATTCTTATTGATTGTAAAGTAAAAGTAAGTAAAGGACCCTTTTCCGCGCCTTTAGGCGTATAGGGCATATAGGGCTAGACCTATATTTTTATAGACCAATTGGCACAAGATAGGTGATGTGCTCAACATCACGCCAGCCGCCTTTACTTCCCGGGACTGCACCCGGTACCCACTCAAGGCTGGGTCGACCTGGGAGCCAAGGTCATTCTTATTGATTGGCTGCATCTTTATTTACATGAAATGTAGAGACAGAGATAGTAGAGATACCGTTCTTGCCTAACATACAAGTAGATATTGGTTTTGTGCTTCTTACTCCCTGTGTGGATTCCCAGACCCCATTGTGAGGAAAACAAGAATAGACCCACTGCCTCCCCAACAAGCATGTCCTAAGAGTGGATTAATTGGGGGCTTCCTTCAAAGTGGGAGTGCAACTGCTTGAAAGTCAAGGAGCCAACAATCTGTATACAGATAAGCCAGACTGGTCAAAAGATGTCCATGTAGCACTCAAGTTGTCAAACAAGACTAAAGTCCAGAAGTGGATGAACAACCAAAACTTTCTGCCAGACTTTATAGCTGGTGAACGTGAAGAAGAGGAGTTGAAGCTTCTTACAGCTGCTGTCCATGACTTTGATAATTGTTCATACAATTATGTTGCTGTATTTTCTAGCTTGAAAGACATTGGATTGGAAAGGTATGACACTGCAGGTCTTTTTGTCAAGCTGCTGACCCCAACAAGTTTCCTGGTGTTTGTTATTCTACAACTTCGCTACTTCCATCAGCCATTCCTGGAACTCAGTGCCATGGACAGATACAAGTAAGATAACACTTTGTCAGCTTCAAATGAGATTTTAGTTAACTTTTTCTCATTATTAATTTCTTTTGTTATTTCCACTAAGATCTGTCTCAAAGTGTAATTTTATTGACTATCTTATGCTTCATCTTCTGTAAGTTCACCAGCTGTAAACTTCAGCAAAAAGTTCTGGTTATTCATCAACCTCCAGATTTTAGTCCTGCTCCAAAACCTGAGTGTTGCATTCACATTCATTTTATAGACTTGACTTTTTTGTATGCAGACTGTTGGTTTCTTGCCTCTCAGGCAGATGCACTCCGACTTCGATAGAAGCCCGCAATTAGTCGACTTATGACATGCTTATTGGGGAGGCAGTGGGTCTGTTCTTGTTTGCCCCACAAAGGGGCCCAGAAACCCACACTGGAAATTCGCTGTCTAGAAAGTTTCTTTTCCCACATCTTGAGCCTAAATGGACATACTGAGTGATCATTACATTTGTATGGACGATTCGATACAATCAAAAGTGGAAACCAGGAAGTGTTATGAAAAGTTGAGATGGTCAGACAAGGAACAGAATCATATACCCAGTATGCCAGAATGTGTGAAAAAAGGTCTTTCAGTTTTTATTTTTATTTTTTTTAATTTTTTTTTTTTAATTTATTATATAAACTGTACATTCATTATCACCTTCAGCATCAGGTGCCATTTGTGTACTAAAAGTCAGTGGTAATATATAACCACTGCATCTGGTGTGTGGCTCAACATTGCTCAAGTCTAGTTTATCTTTTGATGTAGTTTACCAGCATAAAATATCACCTTTTTTTTTTTTTTTGCACCTGCCCCCCTCTACTTTGACTTTCTTTAAGCTCCAGTGTTTAAAATACTTGTCTGCATTACACTTATTAATTATTCATGTAGTGGAAACCATCGCTGTATTATTCATAGAAAATCATTGAGACCTCAGGGATGTGGTTTTACAGAAGATTGCTTAAAATACCTTAGACAGCCAAAAAGAGCAACCAAGAAGTTTTGAAAGAGGTGGGAGCCCGAAGACAACTTATCACAGACATCACAAGGAGACAGTCATCATTTTTCGGCCATGTTATAAGAAGAGGATAAAAGGACATGTTGTGATCACTGAAGCAATCTGTGGAAGGAGGGATAGAAGAAGATTCTTGACAGTCTGGTTGCATGGCATAGAGGTGTGTCAGCACACGAACTGATACATGCTGCAGGAGATCGCAGATTGTGGAGAGGCATGATCGCCCATGCCAGTCAGCAAGGCACCTGATGATGATGATGTAGCAGGTCCTTTGCAAGAACTCACTGTCACCGTAGCATGCCAGAAAGCCAGTGTGTCCCTTACCAACTCTCCCACTGTTTAAAATTTCATGCCCAGTGTGTCTTTTATATCCTGTGTCCACGGTCATGCTGGTCTACCCCTGCCCTTTCTTTCAGAAACCGAACTTTCCATATTATTCAGGCCACACCTATATCATCAGTTTATGTTCAATTAAAAGTTAAAGTCAGAAGAGCCAACTTATTTGCACTGGTTTTTATTCCAAATAGCTTGATCTCCCTTCATAGGATAGCTAGCCATCTGCAGAAAGTGCCACACAAACCACAGACACCATAGCTCCAATGATGAACACCAAGGGTGTCCCTAAAAATTGCACTAGTGAATCAAACGAAACAAATAAGAAACGAACACACAACCTGCACAACATGAGATAACCAGCTTGACCACTTCACCACGGAGACATCCCAGTGTATGTGTACTGCTTCACCTAACATTATTTTGTGAATGTTTCTTCCAAGGAATATTCCAGAGGGTTCCAGCACCGCCAGAAGTGATGATGAAAGAAATCTTCAAAATATCACTGAAGATGAAGAAGAAGCATTCTCCAGTGACCAAGAAGAACAATGCAAACGCCGTGGTATGTATTTCACATTTAACCCTATTGCCCCAAGAAGCTGCAAAACCAACACTTGCATTTGGGTCCACATTAAAGACACTTTACCAACTTTTCTAAGTGATGTGTTTACGAGATGAAGTTAACGCAGTTGGCTGTGTTTGCGCGTCAGTAGCATTAAGGAGGTCAAGATATGAAACATTTACTAAAAAAATAGATTAAAAAATTTTCTTCTTCTCCTTTTTTTTAAAAACCAGTTTGTTTTTTTCCCTTCAAAAACATATATATATATATATATATATATTCCATACAAAATTATTAATTTACGTTAAATTAGTAACACATTTATTAGTGATCTGGGTAAAATAAACTTTTTAAGCATTTTTAGAGAGGAATAATTGATTTATGTCCAGTAAAATATTTTTTATTTTCCTTTGGAGCTCTGATAACTATTCATCATTAGTAGTCTTTTTACACACCATTACTCTAGTCTTAATACACCTGAAGGCCTCTCTTTCTCTAGTCAGTTCTTCCGCCCTATATGTTTTCATAGCCAGTTCTTCCGCCCTATATGTTTTCATAGCCAGTTCTTCCGCCCTATATCACCCTATATGTTTTTATAGCCAGTTCTTCCGCCCTGTATGTTTTCATAGCCAGTTCTTCCGCCCTATATCACCCTATATGTTTTTATAGCCAGTTCTTCCGCCCTGTATGTTTTCATAGCCAGTTCTTCCGCCCTATATGTTTTCATAGCCAGTTCTTCTGCCCTATATGTTTTCATAGCCAGTTCTTCCGCCCTATATGTTTTCATAGCCAGTTCTTCCGCCCTATATGTTTTCATAGCCAGTACACCTTCAGTGTCTTGTATCTGCCTTCCCTGGGGTTGGCTCATTTTCCAGAAGTCCTAACTTCCATCAGCACTTTTTCCAGGTCACCATGACATTTAACATGGCAAAAATTTCTCAGCCTTCAGGACAGGATGCTGTTTATGAGTCAGTTCTCCTTCTCCAAAGTGTTCAGATCATGTCGGATGTTTATGTTTTCTTCTTCCTCTTGTATTCTATAAACTTTTCTGTAGTATTTGAATTTGAAAGCTCCAAATTTTTCTTTGTTGATTGAGCAAAAGTCTCATATCCTTAAGTAGACATTGAAACGTTTAATAATCACAAAATTATTGCTTTAGCTTGTTTGTTGATGCTGCATCATAGATTCTTCATGCTGTGATAGCTATTAATAACTGTAAATAAAGAAACCTGATTGTTAAGCCATGTGGATGTGGAAAGCAAGGGGAAATGACATTATTATTATCCCAAGAAACTCATTATGGAAGCCAAAAACAAAACTCAAAGGTCTGATGGTGAGACCTTCAAGCCAGGCAGATCAACAAACATTTTATCTCAGAAGCCAAAATATTCTGGTCATATCAAGCCCCATGGCAGATAGGAAAAAATAATAACAGAAGGCATGGTACCTGAAAGGAAGGGGTAAGGGCCAACCAATATAAAGATGGGCACAATATATAAGTGACCCCTTGAATATGAAACAGTACATGAGGCGGGAGAGACGGTGAGAGACTGAGTTTCTTTCAGGCAGACCATGATGGGAGCGACGTTCTGCAAAGGACCTGCTGCAGGATAATGATGATGTTATTTGCATGTTTCAAAGAGGTGAGGACCCAAATACAACTTATCACAAACTTCTGAAAGAGACGGTCATCATATTTCTTTTTACCATGCTATGAGAAGAAAGAAACTGGAACATATGACAGCTGGAAAGATTTGTAGAAACAGAAATTCCAGTGAACTGTGACTAAAAATCATAACCAAATGGGGAAGCAGAAAAACGTGCACAAAACAACACAAATAACGTTTCGGCCGGCAGCTAGTCACAGTTCACTGGAATTTCTTGTATTAGCTTGACTGCAGTCATCCCCATATTTTCACCATTTTGTGGAAACAGGGATAGAGAAAGACAATACGAGAAGGTTCTTGACAACATTCTCTTGGCAGAGAAGGATTTCATCCTATGAACATTTACATGCTGAGGGAGATTGCAAGTTCTGGGGAGGCATAATCACCCATACCAGATGGCGAGGTGCTAGTTTGATGATGATTATGTTGAGGAAGAAAAAGTACCATATGAAGATGTAGAATGTAAGTTCCCTATACACATAACTAAGGTTCAGTTGAAGGGAAGTATCTTAGAAATAAATAAAGGGACTTCAGTGTGTGGTTTCTGGGGCCCATGTGGGGGGGGGGGGGGAATGACCACTGCCCCCTTAACAAGCATTTGGTAAAAGTCGAATGATTAGTGTTATTTCCCTCATAGTGGGGTACATCTGCCAAGAAACAATGAACCAACAGTCTGCATGCAGATAATTCAGATCTGTAAAATGGATTGCACCAAAACTCTGGAGGAGAAAAAAAAAAACGGAAAGAAAAAAACTAAAGTCCAGAAGTGGACGAACAACCAGAACTTCTGTTTAAGTTTACAGCTGGTGAGCGTAACAGGAACCATTCTTTTTTTTTTTTTAACTACAGGTGGCTCATGGCGGAACTTCCTGAAAAAGAAGGTGCTTTATGTTACTGAACTATGGAATAAATTTACTATCTTTCTTTGGAGATTGGGCGAGATACACATCTTCAAGCTTGTGACTTTGTTCATCATTATTGTCTCTGTCAATGAGGTGAGTGTTCATGTTTTATGTGTAGCTAAAGTTTACTCCTTATTCTTCTTCTTAGCATTCACCAACTGGAAACTCTAGCTAAAAGTTCTGGTTGTTCATCCACTTCTGGATTTTGGTCTTATTTCAGAACCCTAGTTTTGCATACCTATCCATTTCCCAAATTTGGCTTTTTTTTTTCTTTTCTTTTTTGGTTCCTTGCCTCTCGGGCAGATGTACTCAGACTTCGAAGGAAATCCCTAAATAGTTGACTCTTACAACATGCTTGTTGGGTGAAGTAATTGGTCTTTTCTTCCCCCCACCATGATGGGACCCTGGAACCACTCAGGGAGAGCTAAATCAACAACACAGCACCTGGGATTGTCCTATATGTGCACTGTCCTCATCTTCAGCAGTTGACAGTTTCAGTTCCAATGGAAACACCCCTAATTAGTCGCACTGAGGGACATGCTTGTTAAGAGCGCATTGAGTGTATTCTTTTTCCCCTCTTAAATGGGCACCAGCAGTTCAAATATCTGAATATCAATGGGCAAACTGGCTCATAAACCTTATTGAGTGATGTTCAACCGCACAACAAGCAGCAAAGACCTGGTGACACAAAGTGGCACCATTCAGATTAGAATCACCCGGGTACAAGTTCCAAAAACCCCATTCAACCATTAGGTTATATTAGGGCCCCTGACTACAGCCAGGGTGGGGCTTTAAGGTAACAAAAAAAAATTGTCCTTCACCGTATAGGAAAACAAGCTTTGATAAACCTTGTCATTTCTCATGAACTTAAATACTTAGGCCACTCAGTAAATACCATAATGGCTTGGATAGAACAGTTTTAGAGGGTATTGTTCATGGAATTAGAGGCAGTGGATGGCCAGCCCCACTGTGGATCCCGGATATCAAGAACACCCGTCACATCTGAAAACCACTGACAGGGACAATAAAAAGAAGAAGAAGAAAACGAAGAAGAAGAAGAAGAAGAAGAGGTAGAAGAAGAAAGAAGAAGAAGAAGAAATGATGAAAGAATGCAGTGTATATTATGTTTGTGGTTATTACAATGTTACAATGTAAGATTGTATAAAATGAAGTTTTTGCTTGCCGTACTCTGTTCTGTGAGACTGCTTGCTTAACTTTTCTTGGGCAGCAAGATGAGTAACACAGATGGTTTGAAAGAGGTGAGAATCCAAAGACACCTTATCATAAACATCAGAAGGAGACAGCCATTTTGTCTTGGCAGTGTAATGTTAAGGGACTACGAGACAGAACAGCGAAATACAAGATTGCAACACTTAACACCGCTGGCCTGGGAAATAAAACAGAAGAGATTATTGAAATGATGGAAAAAAGGAAAATCAAGTTAATGGGGCTAGCTGACATAAGACGCAAGGGAAATATTAATAAGAAAATACACAGAGGCTACTTACTAACATATGCAGGAGGA
This sequence comes from Candidula unifasciata, assembly GCA_905116865.2. NCBI lineage: Eukaryota > Metazoa > Mollusca > Gastropoda > Stylommatophora > Geomitridae > Candidula > Candidula unifasciata. Next base: position 17,813 of record CAJHNH020000955.1, on the reverse strand, counting down.
GAAACATCGAAGAATGGAGTGGGTTTCCTGGTACATCCAGACATATCTAACTACATATTAGACATACATTATCACTCAGATAGAATTATTACTTTGAAAATTAAAAGAGGAGAACAAGCTGAAACATATATACAGATATATGCACCATGCAATGATAATTATACAGAAGAGCAGAAAGATGAATTCTTTGATGATCTGTCTGATGAGATAAAGAACTTTGAGGGAAACAGCATACTATATGTAATGGGTGACTTCAACGGGAGGGTAGGAAATAACAGAAGAGAATACGAACAATTTTTAGGTCCATATGCAGCTAAGAACAGTGCTAGAAATGGAAATGGTCAAAGAATATTGGATCTATGCAGCCAGCACAATCTTTTTATTACGAACACATTCTTTGACCATAGAGATTCACAACTTTACACTTGGTACAAATGGAATGATATCTCCATCAAGAGCCAGATTGACTTTATACTTACCAGAGTTCAAGGAAGAAGGAGAATTCTTGATTCAAGAGCAATCCCTAATGGTCTATGTGACACTGACCATAAAATAGTTGTGTTAACAGCAAAACATCTTACATTAAAGAAACACAGAAAGAAATTAAACAAAAACAAGGATCTCATCAAGATAGCAAATCTGAAACAGGAAGGAGTAAAAGAACAGTTAAACAGAAAGTAGAGACAGCATTCAAACAACTTCCACATGTAGTTGGCAATATTGAGGAAGAATGGAGTATATATAAAAACACTATGCTTAGTATTGCAGAAGAATTATGTGGAAAACGGAAGAGTGGAAACAGACGGGGAAATAACAAATATTCACCTTGGTGGTGCGAGGAAGTAAAAGAAGCAATTAAAAAGAAAAAAGACTTATATAAACAGTGGATAAAATCAAAGAAAGAAGAAGATTATATAAACTATAGACTGCAAAGGAGAGAAACCAACAGGAGTGTCAAGAAAGCAAAACAAGCATCCTGGGAACGTTTCGGTGAGTCACTAGCAGAAAATGAGAAAACAGCCAGCAGAAATTTTTTCAAAGTGGTTAAAAATATGCGGAAAAGAGATGAGAGCTACAACCCCACCGAAATAATTAATGATAAGACAGGAAGGCCATTGATAGATCCACCCGAGATTGCAGAAAGATGGAGGGAATACTTCAATGAGCTCTTTAATCCTCTAGGAGATCAGCAGGAAAGAACAACTGAAGAGCACAGAGCAACAGTGTTAGAACCACACATACTAATGGATGAAATAGAAAAAGTCATTAAACAGTCTCCCAAATATAAAGCACCAGGAGCTGATAGATTACCAACAGAAATAATTCAAGCAGCAGGTGAAAGCAGCATCAGATGGCTTCACAGAATATTCAATGCAGCATGGGTACAACAAACGGCCCCTATTGATTGGCAACATGCAATAGTTATACCATTGTGGAAGAACAAAGGAAGCAAACGAGAATGCGGTCAATATCGAGGCGTCTCTCTTTTAAGCCAAGTTGGCAAAATGTATGCCAAGATAATAGAAACAAGACTGAGACCAGTGATAGAACCACAGCTGGCAGAAGAACAGATGGGATTTAGGAGAAATAGAAGCTGCACAGATGCAATCTTCACACTTAAACAGTTAATAGAAAAGAACATTGAATACAATAAGAACTTATTTGTGGCTTTCGTAGACCAGGAGAAGGCATTTGACAGAGTCGACAGACAATTATTATGGAAAATAATGGCAAGATATGGAGTAAGCAAACACCTCATTGAAGTGTGCAAAAGTTTATACAGGGATTGTAGAAGTGTAGTTAGAATAAATCAGGGAACGTCTCATCCTTTCACAGTGACATCTGGAGTAAGACAGGGGTGTGTCTTATCACCACTGCTGTTTATCACCTACATCGACAGTATATGCAAGAATGCCAAGCCCATGAATGAAGATCTTAGTAAGATCAACGAATTACTCTTTGCAGATGACCAGGCCTTGATAGCAGATACAGCCATGAAATTGCAACAACATCTAACATCCATGAATGAAGAATGTAAAACAAATAATATGAGAATCAACACTGAAAAGACAGAAGTAATGTCAATAGGAAAAAAAGAAGACAGATCTAAACATAACAATAGAATACAAAGGCATTAAACAGGCATCTGAGTTTAAATATCTGGGAACTACATTTACCGAAGATGGGAAATTGGATAAAGAAATTGCCATTAGATGCAGTAAAGCAAACCAAGTATTGGGACAGCTAGCCCCCCTCTTACAGCATAAGACAATCCCAATCAGCACAAAGAGACATCTTATTCAAAGCATATTTATTCCAACTCTGTCCTACCAGTGCCAGACATGGTCACTCACAAGAAACCATAAAAGAAAATTAGTAACCACGGAAATGAGATGTCTGAGAAGGGCTGTAGGAGTGACCATAAGAGATAAGATCAGAAATGAGATCATAAGAGAACAAGTCGGCACATAACCAATTCTGGATTACATACAAAGACAGCAAGTGAAATGGTTTGCCCACTTAGAGAGAATGCCTTGTGACACCATACCATACAAAGCATACATGGGAAGACAAGAAGGACGTAGAGCACGGGGTAGACCAAGAACAAGATGGAAGGATAACATCAGAGAAACTCTACAACAGCACGATGTGCCTATGGTCGAGGCAGCCAGAAGAGCTAGAAACAGAACCTTATATCTCCCTCGACACCCACAGGGGTAAAAGAGGAAGTGAAGAAGAAGAAGAAGAAATGTAATTAGAAGGGGGAAACTGGAGCATGTTATGACCACTGGAAAGATTTTGTGGAAAAAGAGATAGAGGAAGACAAAAGGAGATGATTCTTGACAGTCTTTCATCATGGCAGGGGCAGTGATAATGGTCAACACATGAGGTGAAAAATACTGTTGGAGATAGAAGGTTGTGAAAAGGCATGACCGCCCACATCAGGCGTGTTGGCAACGCCTAAGCCACAGATGCTGTTATCCTTGTACCTAGATACTTTAAAAAAAACATTGTATACAATTTTCACCTAGGTAAAAGCAACATCATATCCAGTGTTCACCTGTGTAAAAGTAGCCTATCAAATGTTCACCTGTGGTTATTTTGTGAACAGGTGTCGGCTCTGACTGCCATCTATGTCCTGCTAGTCGCTGTCCTGTTACCACTATCAAAGGCCAGCCTGTTGCTGTCCCACGTGACTCTTGTGTGGACGACAGTGATCATCCTGGCCAAGATGATCTTCCAGCTGAGCCTGGTGGAGACCCATTACTGGATCACCGGATGTGAGGTAAGTATTGATGATCGCACTGTGTGTTCATGATTGAAGGTCAGAGGATAATTGGGTTCTGAGATATGTGTTGATGATCTCACTGTGTGTTCATGATTAAAGGTCAGAGGATAACTGGTTCTGAGATATGTGTTGATGATTTCAATATGTTCATGACTGAATTTCAAAGGATAACTGGTTCTGAGGTATTTATTGATGATCTAACTATGTTAATAATTAAAGGGCAGAGGATAACTGGTTCAGAATTATGTATTGATGATCTAACTAGTTAATGATTAAAGGTCAGAGGATAACTGGTTCTGAATTATGTATTGATGATCTAACTAGTTAATGATTAAAGGTCAGAGGATAATTGGTTCTGAATTATGTATTGATGATCTAACTAGTTAATGATTAAAGGTCAGAGGATAATTGGTTTTTGAATTATGTATTGATGATCTAACTATGTTAATGATTAAAGGTCAGAGGATAACTGGTTCTGAGGTATGTATTGATGATCTGACTGTGTATTTACGATTAAAGGTCAGAGGATAACTGGTTCTGAGGTATGTATTGATGATCTAAGTTAATGATTAAAGGTCAGAGGATAACTGGTCCTGAAATATTTGTTGATACTCTCACTATGTGTTTAAGATTAAAGGTCAGAGGATAACTATTCCAGAAGTATTTGTTGATACCCTCACTATGTGTTCAAGATTAAAGGTCAGAGGATAACTATTCCAGAAATATTTGTTGATATCCTCACTATGTGTTCAAGATTAAAGGTCAGAGGATAACTGGTATAGAAGTATTTGTTGATGTGCTCACTATATGTTCAGGATTAAAGGTCTGAGGATAACTGGTCCAGAAGTATTTGTTAATATCCTCACTATGTGTTCAAGATTAAAGGTCAGAGGATAACTGGTTCCTCGAAGGTATGTGCTGAGGGTCTATACCAGTGGTTTTCAACTCTGGAGGGCATGCCCCTTCCCCCTTTCCCCATGTGTGCACAAGTAAGTTTAAAAGGAGAGTGTCAAGCAGTTTTAGAATTGAGTGCTTTTCTACTCAGAACAAAACAGCACTTCCAGCATGATGTGGAGTGTGATCTCTGTTGTGTCATCCAACCAACATCAGACCACACAAAAAGCAGATATAATCAAAACAAAGCTGTGTTACCATCAAATTGATATTTTGGACACTAAATTGCCAGTTGTTTTGATTGTTTCTTTTATATTATTTGACATTTGATTTATGTGGATGTTTTTCTCCAAGCTCTTGTTAATAATGTTTGGGATTCTTCTCTTTGTCCTCCTTTTTAATCACATTTGTTATGGAAGGAGGGTCCATACATTCAATGAGACTTACCTGAAAAGATTAAAAACCTCTGGGCCATACTAGTAATTAAATCAAAAAATTTCTTCTTGTATTTACCTGGTTTAGGTAGAGATTTGAGGTAACTGTCCTGTCAGTTCCTGCCAGTCAGCAGGAACTGATCCATTCCTGATGCTGTCATTAGTTCTTAGTACTGAAAGAGTCAGTGGACACAACACAACAAACATCATTTTGATGATAAATAAGAAAGATGAGGGCCATGTATATTGCTTTCATTGGACTAATATTAATTATTCATTGTTCATTTAAACATCATCTTCATTAGACATGACCATAAGTTCTCCAGTCTCCTCCTGAGTATGTCTCCAAGTGTTTTAGGCTAACAACTCCCATTCTGTTCTGGTTTATATAATTGTTGCATAAGGCACCACCAGTTCTCTGGCAACATACCACTCACCATTTTCTGGATCTGCAGTTCCAAACACAAACCATATTGGGTAAGCATGGATGACAAGCCAGACAAGCCGTTGTGCTGCAGTTCCCAAACAGTTATAAAGTTAGTTAGTTGTGGATCCTTTAAGGACATTGCAGAACCAACCCCAGCGTTTTTTTTTTTTTGGGGGGGGGGGGGGGGGGGTGGCTGTTGTGGTTTTTTAAAGACAAATTTACATCCAGTAGTTTGTCATTGCTTTCTGGGCGGTCAGCTTCTCGATACCACTGTCGAAACCAATGTAAGACACAAGGCCCACAGCTGGGATCGAACCTGGCATTACGAAGCACATTCCCAAATGCCTAAACAGTTATATGCTCTGTTTTTAACGTTTGTTTTGGAGGTCCAGAACTGACAACATTGGCTCCAGTGGCACCCCTCGTAGTTTTCTTGTCTCATTGCTCCAGTTGGTACACCCAGGTTGTGCAGTCTGTTCAGTGAAGAATTATTTTCAAGGAAATTGAAAGCCTCACAATGTTTACTCTCTCTTATGATATTGGTGATGTTTTTCCTGTCCATAGATGGCCCATTCTTGATAGTCACACTGCCATCCAGGGCATCTGCTCTTTCATCTTCTTTCACACCAGCATATGACATGAACTAATATTAATGAAATTATCTGTCTATTTTGCAGGATCATAATATCAGCACTTCTGAGGGGAATGAAACTGACAATGCCATTTGGTTTGGCTTACAGAAGATTTGGTCACCAAGTATTAACAGCACCATCTCTCACTATCTGCGGGTAGGAATCTCTTGTGTTTGACAACTTATTTTGTTTGAAGGACTGATGCTGCAATATGATTTTGCTTAAGAAAATGTCACCATAAAGTCATTTGAATGCTTTATTGATGTCTTCTTCTTCTTTTTCTTAGTGTTGGCCAGCTGTCAACTCTAGCAGAAAGTTTTGGTTGTTCATCCATTTCTGGACTTAAGTCTTGTTCCAGAACTTGATGTCTGTGTGCACTTCCATTTTACAGATCTGCCTATTTGTATGCAGACTGTTGTTCCTCACCTCTCAGGTAGATGTGCTTTGACTTCAGAAGAAAAATCCCTAATTAGTTGCCTTTTATGACATGCTTGATAGGGAAAGCAGTGGTTTATCCCTTTTCACCCCCCTCCCCCCAGAATGCTGCCCTGGAAACCTCATGATGAGTGATTGATTATTGGCACCTTTCCGTCTTTCCAGACAGCAGTGTTATATTGCACTGTGAGAAGGCATGGGACTCACAGCCCATGGCGATGGCGAGTGTGACTAGCAAGACCTGCCAGCTTTAAGAAATGTCTTCCACAGTTATAGATTGGGATTTCAGGACCGTTGTTGTGAATGTTTGTGTTTAGTCTGTTTCTTCTCAGACGCTCAGCTCTCATCCTTTCTGCAATCATTTCTTCCTTCATTCTCATTCCCTCCCTGATGTGCCCCTCCACACAACACGGTCCATGGCATTTTGTTCCTACGAGCCCACCTCAATGACTGTATCATTCATGTCCCACTTACACACGTCTTTATATCGTAGTAGAGGTCGGCCTCAACATCTTCTATCCGTCTTTAGTTCATCATAAAGGATGCCCTTAAGGACTTTGCCATCCTCCATTCTCCATGTGTACAAGTCACCTGAGCCTTCATAGACTGAGCATTGTATCACACATGAAAGCTATTTAGCCGCCTCTCTTGGTGCGAATAAGTTAATTAAGTTTCACTGCCATAAAGCAGAGTGCTGAGAATACAAGCCTGATAGACAAGAGGTTTTGTTTTAATCCTGAGCTTTTTGCTCTCCCAAACTCTTTTTGTTGATCTGCTCATTGTTGTTGCTGCCTTACCTATCCTGATGTTGATTTTTAGGTTCGGCTAGTTTGTTGTTCACTGTGGAACTCAGATAGGTAAAATGGTCAACTCTCTTCAGTTCTTCATCCTCAATGTAGACTGCAGGTCTATCATTAACACCTTGCACCATAACTTTTATCTTTTTTTTTTACTGATTGTTAGTCCAAATTCACAGCATGCATCAGCATGTGCAAACAGTAAACATTGCAGCTTCTTTCCTGAGTGGGTGGTTATTGCTGTTTCACCTGTAAACAGCAGCTACCATCAGTTTGAGAAGGATGAATATACCACCTTCCTGACCTCAAAAGTCATGTTTTGAAAGAAGTGAGAAGTATATTCCAAAGAGGGTAGGAGCAAGTACGCATCCCTTCTTCACTTCATTGTTGATTACGAACTCCTCCTCTGTTACACCATCGAAGGTGATTGTACCTTTCATACCTGTGTGAAACGACTCAATAATGCTTACTTGGGTAGGTGAACACCCAGTCATTTTCAGTGTATTGAGCAGACTTTTAACTAACCTAATCAAATGCCTTGATAAGATCAATAAAAGCAACATTCAATGATTGATTTTCACATGGTCAGTAATGTCTCCTTAAAGCTAAGTGATTTTCCCATCATCATCCTGCTATGCTGTTGATGCATGACATAAGGCTTGCAGTCTGTTTCTCAGTTTTGTTTAACCCTGTCGAATCCAGGCCAGCACCTTTGCCTTGTCTCTCCCAGGCTACCACAAAGAGCCTAAACAATAATGATGATTGTTATAGTGAACTGAGTCGTGAGTGTGGTAGCTTGTAGACATTTTCTTGTTTAAGTATAAATTGTTGAAATAAGAGCTGTTGAAAAAGTATCCAGTCTTAATGTCCCGCAATTTTATTGTTCTTATTGTTCACTGGTTATAAACTGCAGAAAGTTCTGGTTTTTCATCCACTCCAGGACTTAGATTTTGATCCAGAGCTTCAATTTTACTGATCCGGCTTTTTTATATGCAGACTGTTTTTCGCTTGCCTCTCAAGCATATGCACTCTGACTTCGAAGGAAAACCTCTTATTAGTTGACTCTTACACCATTCTTGTTAAGGAGGAGGCAAGTCTTTTTTTTTTTTTTTCATTCCCTCCCCTACATTGGGGCCCCAGAACCCACACAAGGATGCTTACTTATTAAAATATACAAGTTTGTTTTTCTTTCAGTGACTAACATTTAGGTATTTATGTTTTTCTCCAGTTCTATGTCCTGGTGTTGGTTCTGATTGTGTTTGAGAGCATCATCCGCTACCATCAGAGACAGTACTATAGGAATCCACTGATCCACAAACCTGATCGGGGCATACTGTTCTCCAGCATCACCAGGGCTGATGCCGACAAGGGGATTGTCTCGTGCATCAAGTTCTTTGCAAACTACTTTTTCTACAAGTTTGGCCTTGAGGTAAGTACCCCTTGGAAAGGACTTGGGAATTCTCAGATTCTTTGAGTAATGTCAAAATCTAGTGAGAAATATATGTCTTTAACTCTTTGAGTCCCAAGACACGCATCATAAGTTTATAGATTCTTACCTAGAGGCCCAGTGAACGCATGATGCGCCTATTTTATGTCTCTCTTGACTACCCCTTATGCCTGTGAAGCTAAACTCCCTGGGACAAAGAGTTAAATGTCTTTTTCTGCATAATTAGCCACCTACTCCAACAGGCTTGTTAGGGTGACAGTTAGCCTTCCCCACCCCATTTGGGCACTAGAAACCACAGAGGAAGTTGACTACAGTAAGGCTATAAAACTGAAGAAAAAAAATATGTGAAAAACAAAATGTGTGTCAACTTTTCAGAATGTCAGTACAATAAATATATGGAAGACATTGCAGTGACAATTCTTTTTGATTAGAAAACCCAGAAATTAGAACACTGATCAACGAGATATACAAGGAAACATGGAGAGAACAAACTAACAGTAAACATCCACAAGACCCATCAGCAGACTCAACAGAAAGCTTCATACAACAATATTCCGTTTACGAACAGGACACTGCAGGCTCAACTACCACATGCATAAAATAAAGATTGTACAGTCCCCATGGTGTGCCTGTCAAACAAGACCACAAACACCTGCCCACTCTGCATATAACTTCAAAAAGACACCTGGCCTCAAGAGCAAAGTATGCAGAGCATGCTATGGGGAACCATAAAGGACCTGCAGCTGACATGCGAGTTCATAGAGGCAACCCACCTGATGGCCTGACCTGTGATTAAGAAACCAAACGCAAAGAAGAGAAGAAGATTAGAAAACAACCAGAAACAAAACAGCATACAAAAAAAGGAAATGACGATGGAGTAGTTGTATAACATTTACAGATATTAGGCGAAGAAATAAAACACAATTTTATTTTAAATGGCTTGGAAAAAAAATAAGTTTGTAATACTTCCGTGGACCACTCCAGATTTTATAAAGTTAGAACGTGTTTTTCCAAATGTTTTTACAGAATAAAATGTAAACTTTTCTAGTTAAAATGCTATCGTTACGATATTTTCATGTCTTATTCTAAAGTGCACTATTTGAATGATGATGTACATTTCAACTTTCAGTGCTGCTACATCATGACTGCGGTGACTGTTTGTCTGCGGGTGGATGCTGTGGCCCTGGTATATATTGTGTTAGTTGCTGCCATCATGATGATGTCTCGGAGAACCATAGCCAACCTGTGGCCCATCTACAAGCTGGTGTTGGCCATTTTGCTAGCTGTTCAGTTTATTGTTGTTCTTGGCTTCCCCCCGGGTGTTTGCATACGTGAGTATATTGTGGTGATCTTTACTCCCAGCTCTTGAAATCTTAGCAGCAGCGTTGATATGCTGCCCCAAAAACTTCTGTTCATTCTCTGTCTCTAAGAGCATTAATAATATCTGTGTTATCTGCAGACTGACCATCTGCAACTAAGGCAGAGCTAGTCAGTCTGTGAGTTCTTTCATTTCCAACAACACCCACATACCTGGAGGAAAATATAAAGTTAACTCCATGCACAGTGGATCTTTGAAGTGACTCAGTACGCTTTCAGCATGCAGACCCTGCTACAACCCAGTGGAGCTTTCTCATAGAAACAATCAGTAGACAAAACTTGGAACAGCTCTGGATTCCAACTGCACATCTTTAACTCATTGAGTTGCTGGGAAAGACTAAGCATTTTTGGCTTGTCCAAAGAGCAATGATATCATTTGTTCTGCATAAATCTTTAATAAATCCTTAAAGCATTTTTTGTGGGAGTACTTTGTAAGTAACAGTCAGTGCTTAAATATATTTCTATTGAAGAAATTTGTGTTTGTTAAAAGAAGGAAATACTTGCAAATTGTGGCAATAGTTTACTTGTGATAATGTGTTCTACAGAATACCCGTGGGCAGAAAACAAGAACTTGACACCAAACCTGAAGCAGTGGTTGTATTTACCAGACTATATCAAACCTCCACACTCTCTTGTGCTCATAGGTAAGTTTCTGAAGGTCATGGGTTCATTTCACGGTGGCGCTATTCAGTTCACAAGTGCAGTTTTATACAGAGATCCCTGGGGATCGTCACTAGAGCTATAGAGGTTGTGCTCTGTGGAGAGAGACTGAGCCATATGGGATAAAACCTAGTGCAGTGAAGTCGATCTTATCATCTTTACCTTTAATAAAATTGCAACTTATAGGTATGGTGTCTCATTGATTCTATGATAATTATTATCAGTTTCTTTTGTAATACATGTCTTTTGATGTAACAGATATCATTTTGTAGAACTGTGGAAAATACCCTTGTTAGGTAATAATATACTAAGGATTTCTCAAAAGAAATTAACTAAAAAAAATTAAACAGCTTACGAGACGTTGTGATATCATATGCTAGGCTTTGCTGTAACAAGAGACATCCATTCGCTTTTGCTATGAAACCATATGCACTTCGTCTGTCCCTCAACACAGAGCCATCTGTATAGTAAATCATGTGTTGAACTTCTGATTCTGCTGCGCCAGCTAGCCAGTCCCTGCTCTCACGACTCTAAGTGAAAAGAACCCTACACAAGTCTGAAACTTAGTTTGGATACCTTGACCCACTCCTCTCCTCGCACAAAATTATCAAGCTTGCACACATGTCCAATCGTGTCTTCAACTTGCACTATCTAAGACCTTCCTCTTTTCAGTCTGTGACCCTTAGCTCTACCCAGGGTTTAATGCAGGAGGTGCTTCTTGTCTGCAGCTACTCTGAGATATGACTTTGATTGCAGTACTTTGAGCTTATTAGCAATAGTAGGCAGTTAAAATATAATTCTCATTCATACTACTGGACTATCTCTTGTACATCCCAGAATTACCCCCATGGCTTCATTCTGTATGCGTTCGTTACATCAGCTGACTCTTTGATATGGTAAACATTCCATGTCCATAATCTATCACTGACAGGATCACATGCTGAAACATCGTGAACAGCATTCTTTGTTCCATGTCCATTACTGCCATAATCTCAAGGCTTGACACAAAATGATGTCTGCCTATGCTTCATTGATAGAATAATAGACAGAAACAGAAGAATAGTAAAAAACATGGACAGATTCCAAATAACAGATTTTGACATACACTTTTCCACTACCTTTTGTTTAGAATGTTTCAGAGCCATGTTTAATCATGGTGTTTTATTACACAGCCGACTTTCTTCAGCTGCTGTTTGTCAGTCTACAAGCGTTTGTCTTCAGCATTGAAGGTAACCGTGAAAGGATGGAACGTTATGGTGGAGGGGACAACGCAGACATCTTGGATGACGTGGAGCAGAATAAACCTATCCCTTGCAAAGACTTTACTCTAGAGCAAACGTAAGATTAATTATTTGGCTAAGAAAAGTCTATTCTATTATTGTTTCATTTTTTTATAGAGAAAATATTAGAATAGAGTATTGGATCCATTGAAACACTTCTCATCCAGGACAAATTCTGCAGACCCATAGTTCATAGTTTATATTAGAGATCATCTTTATGGCACATCAGACATGACCATAAGTGCACCCATCTATGTCTCTAAGTATTTCTGGGCTAACAACTCCCATTCTGTTCTGGCTGATGTAAAAAGGTAAAAGGTAAAGTCAGGAGATGTGAACCAGCCTTACTGCACACAGTTATAAACCATAAGTGCTCTGCCACCAGTATGGACAGCTGATAAGAAACTGTCCGTCTGTGTCGCCGTTCGCATGTAAGTCCGTCACTGCAGCGACATTCCTTCATTCACCCCAGAGTGTCATTTCTGGTACCCATTTCCTAGAGGCTAGGTGAACCCCAGGAACCACCTGATTTTTAACACCGACCATGGCTGCAGCGAGTCACAGCTGGATTTGAAGGCGAGCCTCCTATCGACTGCGCTAACACAGATCCTGATGTAACGACGGATGGCTCCCGCATGGTTTTCCTGTCTTGCAGACCCAATCAAAATCCTTACCTAGAAGAAACAGACCATTTAGATTGCTTACACAACAGACTCTGCAGCCATATTTACAGGAGATTCTCGACTAGGGATTCAGAACTTTGCACATGCAGACAGGCACCACAGAATTATGAACATGTGCTACACACATGCTCATAGCCTCCAGTAGTGAGAACACAGGTTTGGCCAGTTGGCATACTCATGGAAACCAAACTGCGTGAAACAGTGGAATACATGTGTGGCACGACAGACTTCCCCATCTTGTGCCGATTGGTCTGTAAAAATATAGGTCTAGCCCTATCTGCCTAAAGGCGTGGAAAAGGGACCTTTACTTACCACAGACTTCATTGTGGCATGTGACCTTCTCATCTGAAAAAAATTGGCAGGGGGTAGGGGGAGGGAGAGTGTAGAGATATGTGTTTATATATCTACTCTTTTTTTCTTGTAAACATTGTAAACAAGAGCTGGAAAATATGTATATAATTTAACATATAATATCTATCAATTTGTATTTTGTTTTTCATCATTAGTTCTTCACACAAAAAATAATTTTTCATTCTTACTGGGGCCTTTGGGAAAAGTAATACTGTAATCTACCATGCATGACATACAGTGCAGTTAAGGAAAGTTGGAATAAGACTGTCTGCCTCATCCCAAAGAAAATATTAGCTGCAAAATCAGACTAGTGATGGATAAATCTGCAAAGAATTGGTTGAGGGTTTATGTCACATTGGGACATGAAAGACTTAACTCTTTGAGTCCCAGGGAGTTTTGCATCAGAGGCCCAAGGGGGTAATATGATTTTGACTTTTAACAAATGCAGCACTTTAAAACAAACTATACAACTGCAGCTGATGTCCAACATACACAAATCATACATGAAAATAAACATAAATGGATAAGGATTAATATTAGCATACTGCTACAACAAACAATTATACTGTTAGTTAGTATTTAGTAAAGAAAACAGTGACTTAGTTTGAGAGGTAAGTAAATTATGAACAAGTTTTTTCCACTTACCGAGAAGCTGATCCCAAAATTCTTGATATAGTATATCCAAAATGCATCACAAAGAAAGGTACACCACTTATAAGTATGTACAGCCAATATTAAAGCAAAATGTGCAATAGTTGTTGTTCCATGGCAATTTTAAAAACACTACCATAACACATCAAAATATATTCTCCAGTGGCATAAACAGTGACTTTTCTAAAAACAATTGAATTCCTCTCAAAGCAAAAACTGTAAAGGCACTGTAAACATGTCAACCTGTTCATAGATATATATCTATGGTTTTAGATTATATGGATAGTAGTACTAGAAGCGCTGACATTTGGACTAGCTGGTGTCGCGTTACAAGGTGATTCTGTTGTGTTGCCATGGCAGAATTAGTCAGTTTTGTCCTCTTAGCAGGAGGTAAATTACGCACACATCCTCATCAAAACTTGACTCGTCAACGGTTTGGGGAAATTTCACGTCGCTACTATCATTATCCAACTCCACATTACTTTAATCGATCCACTGTTTTATCAAATTTGATAATTCTAAAGCAGTAAATCGCTTTGCTGGGCGTGAAGACGATAACTGATCGGACATATTGTTTTCAGACAATTGTTTGGTAACGTAGTAGACCACACAAATATCGATTTAAAGCATTAAAAACTCACCATACCCAAACGAATGCACTCCACGTGTGTTCACTACACACTTGAGAACTGGAAAGGAAGTTTAAATTGAGCGGTTTGAGTGTAATTACCGATAAGTGGTAAATTAAACACCGTCACACGTCATGCGCTGTTTGGGCCGCCAAGTAGTAAAAAATCAGCGCGTGATGCGTTCCTTGGGACTCAAAGAGTTAAGAAAATACACACACACACATATATATGTATGCATGATTTTTATACATTTTACTATAGGAAATATAGTCATATGTGCATATTCTCTCTCTCTCTCTCTCTCTCTCTCTCTCTCTCTCTCTCTCTCTCTCTCTCTCTCTCTCTCTCTCTCTCTCTCTCTCTCTCTCTCTCTCCTCTTCTATCTGATTGTCTGCCTATCTGTCTGTCTGTCTGTCTGTCTGTCTGTCTGTCTATCTATCTGTCTGTGTCTGTCTAATCTGTCTAGTCTTTCTGTCTGTCTGTATACCTGCCTGCATGTCTCACTCCCTGTTATCTATATGTATTTCAATCTCTGCCTTCGTCATTATCACATACACCTCAACCCCCCACCCCCTTTCTTTCTCCCTTTCCCCAACACACATGTATATATTCTTATATATTGGTCTTGTTCTCTTACAGGAAGGGCATCGACATGGTGAAGCACCTGGTATTTGAACACATGTTCTGGCTGACCATGGCCATCGTCTTCATCACTGGGGCTACACGGATAAACATTTTCTCCCTCTTTTATGTCATTGCTGTCTTCTGCTTCATGTGGTTCGGCAAGGAGTTCTTTCTGAAACCACTGAGGTCAATGCTGAGAATGTAAGCATAAGGATGTTTTTTTTTTTAGTTTAGTTAATTTTGTATTGATTGCTTTGTTTTGAAACGCCCTTTGGGAACAAGCAACGGAATCAGTAGAGAAACAAGATAATTATGGTCTGGAGAGAATGAGGCACCTCGGTGTAACCAGAGGGTCTGACCGGCTCACTACACTCGGAGGAAAGGCAAGACAGACATATAACCAGATTGTGACCGGGACCATCAGTATTGGAACTCTGCGCTGGCTGCTGAAGATGAGGTTGCAGCACACCTGAGAATGCCCCGAGTGCCGTGATGTCAATTCTTGACTCAACTCAACTGAAACGAAAGTTCTTTGATGACAGATAAATAGTAGAGGGCTGGGAAGGTAATGAGAAAATAGGGGTGACACAGATGTAGACATGGAGAGAGGATGACAGCAGAAGTGAGATGGAATAATAGAAAGCCAAAGAAATGTAAATAGTCAAGAGATATATTGGTGGTAGGAGTGAGGCAGACAACTGCCAGCTACTAACTTATGTATACCACTTTTGAGGTGTAGGCAGTCGGGTCTTTGAGCCTAGAGATTTATGGCCGCATGGCTAGTGCTGTCGCCACGACTGTGCAGGTGAGGATTTTATTTTGCCCCCGACAGAAAAAAATCCCCAGCTTTACTGAGGATTCGAACCTGAGTCTCCCGTGTGAGAGCCCAGCATTCTAACCACTTGGCCAGCCGCTCCTCAGAGAAACAGAAATAGACAAAAATCATAATGCAGAAAGAAGCTCACTCACCAACACAAAGCAAATCAAATCAGAGGAAAAGAAAGCTCTTCGTGCATTTTGTTTATGCATTAGACCTATAATTGTATAGACCAGTACTCGGACGTAACCAGGTACCTAGTTTAGACTAGGTTGACATGGGTGCCAAATACCAACACATGCATAGAAAAATGTTTTGCTGTGGTTGGGGTATATATGAATGAGTTTTTTGTGTGTTTTTTTAATTTTTATTATTAAATAATTTTTTTGCATTAAAAAAAAAATAGTTTTGTTGGAATTTCTTTCTTTCTGTAACTTGTTTATGTTTTTGTGTCTCTCCCAGGTGGAACTATTTGGTTGGCTACTGCATCCTTGTCATGTTTTTCAAGACAGCACTTCAGGTACAACAGAAATCTTGATATTCAAAAATTTATATATCAGGGTTATATCATTGTTAATTTATTATTAGTGGAGTCATTAGTCATTATTCAAGCCCACAACTTTAACACAGGCAGTGTGGACAATCGTTAGTCAAGCCCACAACTTTAACACAGGCAGTGTGGCCCATCTTTAGTCAAGCCCACAACTTTAACACAGGCAGTGAGGCCCATCTTTAGTCAAGCCCACAACTTTAACACAGGCAGTGTGGCCCATCATTAGTCAAGCCCACAACTTTAACACAGACAGTGTGGCCCATCGTTAGTCAAGCCCACAACTTTAACACAGATAGTGTGGCCCATTATTAGTCAAGCCCACAACTTTAACACAGGCAGTGTGGCCCATCATTAGTCAAGCCCACAACTTTAACACATGTAGTGTGGCCCATCATTAGTCAAGCCCACAACTTTAACACAGGCAGTGTGGTCCATCGTTAGTCAAGCTCACAACTTTAACACAGACAATGTGGCCCATCGTTAGTCAAGTCCACAACTTTAACACAGGCAGTGTGGCACATCATTAGTCAAGCCCACAACTTTAACACAGACAGTGTGGCCCATCATTAGTCAAGCCCACAACTTTAACACAGACAGTATGGCCCATCATTAGTCAAGCCCACAACTTTAACACAGACAGTGTGGCCCATCATTAGTCAAGCCCACAACTTTAACACAGGCAGTGTGGCCCATCATTAGTCAAGCCCACAACTTTAACACAGGCAGTGTGGTCCATCGTTAGTCAAGCTCACAACTTTAACACAGACAATGTGGCCCATCGTTAGTCAAGTCCACAACTTTAACACAGGCAGTGTGGCACATCATTAGTCAAGCCCACAACTTTAACACAGTGTGGCCCATCATAAGTCAAGCCCACAACTTTAACACAGACAGTATGGCCCATCATTAGTCAAGCGCACAACTTTAACACAGACAGTGTGGCCCATCATTAGTCAAGCCTACAACTTTAACACAGGCAGTGTGGCCCATCGTTAGTCAAGCCCACAACTTTAACACAGACAGTGTGGCCCATCATTAGTCAAGCCCACAACTTTAACCCAGGCAGTGTGGCCCATCGTTAGTCAAGCGCACAACTTTAACACAGTCAGTGTGGCCCATCATTAGTCAAGCCAACAACTTTAACACAGGCAGTGTGGCCCATCATTAGTCAAGCCAACAACTTTAACACAGGCAGTGTGGCCCATCGTTAGTCAAGCCCACAACTTTAACACAGGCAGTGTGGCCCATCGTTAGTCAAGCCCACAACTTTAACACAGGCAGTGTGGCCCATCGTTAGTCAAGCCCACAACTTTAACACAGGCAGTGTGGCCCATCGTTAGTCAAGCCCACAACTTTAACACAGGCAGTGTGGCCCATCATTAGTCAAGCCCACAACTTTAACACAGACAGTGTGGCCCATCGTTAGTCAAGCCCACAACTTTAACACAGGCAGTGTGGCCTTTTACTGTTCCTGTGTCTGTGAAAATCATACAAAGTGTCCTTCACCAAGCCATTTGAAAACTAGTTTTAAAAAACATGTCAGTACCAGCAAAATCTTGAAGCCTACACACTTAAGGTAAATTGCCTAAGGCAGCCATCAGATGTGCCAACACTAACAGACCTACACATGAATTGTAGCTCACTGATGATGTAAGCAGTTAGTTACACAAGCCAGCTTTGTTTACACAGTACTGCCTAAGCTTAGTAATATAGTTCAGCCACTAATGTTGCAAACACCACTTCCCTTGGATGTCTGATCAAATGTACAATAAACATGAAAGTCGAGCTAGTTTCAAAATTAACAAAAGTAAAGTGAAGGACCCCTTTTCCACG